>VXAC01001659.1:773727-806799 GCA_013399225.1 Rhipidura dahli
CCCCCCCCCCACCTCACGGTTCTAGTTTTCCATGTCTTTCGCGGTTTGCCTGCCCCCCAAGGGGGTGTTTGTGGCGGGGGCCGGGCCGCGGGGCTGGGCCGCGTCCCTGTCAAAAGATGGCAGGCCCGAGTGTCCGTAAACAATGCGGTTATGAAATGGCAGCGCGGCCGCGCTGAGCATGCTCGGGAGCTGCCTGTAGGGGGAGGCGAGCCAGAAAGATGATCTAATTCCGTGCAATTCTTGGGATTGAAGGAAAAGACCAGGCTCCACTCTTAATGACAGAGCAGAAAAAGCAGGCCCCACGCCGGGGACGAAGCCCGTAGGCCATGGAGGAGAGGGTGTGAGGATCTCCCACCTCCAGGACTTCGGGTGCTGGGCAGCGCTGTGTCGCTTTCTCGCCCTCCAGCAGAGTAAGGCCTTGGTGAGGTTTTGCTGTAGTTATTAGAGGGACAGGCCCGAGGGTGCAAGTTTTTATGATTATGATTATTTTCATTATTATTTTGTCTTTTTTTTTTTTTTTCCCCTCTCCCTTCCTTTCTCCCCGTCCTCTTTCCCGGCTCGCAGGCACCGCTGTCTCGCTGCTTGGCCGCTCGATGGACGGAGGTGGCCCAGGTGGAGGTGGTGTGGGCAGCTCAGCCAGGTCCTTGTGCTCCCACAGGAACCCTCGAGGGGCTTTCCCTCCTCTGCTGCCCCATGTGCCCTTTGGCTGGGCACTGTGGGGATGGGCAGGGGGACAGGGACCCGCTCCGCTGGCTGCGGTGCTTTTGGGTGGGAGGAAGAGGAGCGCGGAGGCTGAAGAGGTGCCTGAGCCCCGTTGATGGGGCTGAGCTGCCTCCCAGCTCCCCTGCCCTGGACTGCTGGATTCTGCTTGCTCCAGGCTCCTTTTGGTGCTCTGGTTGTGTCCTGGCTCAGCCAGTTGCTGGGGACTGGGTGTTTCTGAAATGGCTGGTTTGCTTTTGCTAGAGATAGTGATGAATCTTGGTCTCCATTTTAGGGTTTTCTTCCCCCCCTTCCCCTCCTGGGGGCTAGGAGAAGGCAGGCAGCAGCTGGACTCCTTGCTACCCTCAGCTTGTGGAAGGAGGGGACGCCTTTGTCTGCTCTGGATTTACATTTGCCTGCACACACGAGTTGCACTGGCTTTAACTCTACTGGGATGCAGCTAGATGGGCCTGGAAGCAGTGAGGAAGTGTAAATCGATCTCCCCTTTCCAGGAGGGCACAGGCTCTGCAGACCCCCCTTGCCTGAAGCCTGCACGCCGTCGTGGAATGCCTTGCCTTGGGAGAAGTCACTTTAAGTCCTGTTGTGTTTCATGCACGTGTCTCCGTGTTCCCAGCTGCTGCATGCAGGGACTTGCACCTCTTTCTGTGCTTCCCCCCTTCCCGGGGAGTTGACTTGTGTGGCTGGAATAGGAGAGAGGAGGACATGGGGGTTGAGAAGGAAATGTTTCTTTTCTATGGAGAAGAGTCTGGATGAAAGGATTTCAGGAGACAAAAGAATGCCAAAGGATTTGACTTGGGAGCAAACTTCAGGCTGAGGGCAGTGCTTGTTGTGAGCTGCAGATAAAATTCCATGTTCACATGATTGCATGAGGCTTATAAGGAAGTGGCCTTAGCCTGAAAAAAAGGAGCTTTGAGACTGGTGACTGCTTTGTAGGCCAGGTATGCTGGTGGTTGTGTTTCTTTCCTTCTCCAGATCAAATGCTTCTGCTCTTTCTAATGACAGGCCCGTGGTCAGTGTCCCCACGAGCCTTGAGCCCAGGCCTTGCCCAAGCAGAGAGATCTGAAATGAGCAGCCTCCCCGTGCCTACAAAAGAAACACTCTCTTTCTACAAACATTCCCTTAATCATTACTTCCTATATAATTAACTACAAAATGTTTGTCTTCTCTTCAAGGCAAAGGTTATTATGAGCAGGCTGGTTTGGGATGTGTTATTTTTATTTATTTTTTTATTAGGAGAAGGAGGGAAAAAATGAGTGAATAAGAATCTGCTGCTGCTGGGGTTGCATCATTTGTTGAGAGATTTGCCTGTGCCTTGCTCTGGCGTTGCTGCAGCCCTCGTTTTCCTGGCTGGTGGGAGCTTTCCCTGGGGCTGTGTCCTGAATGGGGTCTGGTGTCACCTCAGAGGGGTTGGTGACCAGTTGGAGGCTTCCAGGCAGGGTCAGTGCTGTCCATCCCAGAGAGGTGTTGGTGCATCCGCTGCCCCGGATGGGAACGGGCACTTGGAGGGGTTCTCCTGCTCCCAGCCCTCTTCCAGATGGACCTGCTGTGTGTGCACAGCTCTGCTCACAGCAACGCTGCTGCCGAGCCTCAGGTTCCCAGACCGTTGATTTTTAAGACATAAAAAAAAAAAAAAAAAGAAAAAAAAAAAGACCCTGGTGAAGGTAGACATCTTGGCACCTCAGCCTGCTCTCCTTCCCGGGCTGCCGGGAGAGCAGAGAGCTCGGGCTCATGATGTAACTCTGCTCCCTTGGGCTTGGTAAGCTGCAATATGTTGGAGTTTTGCTGTGCATGTGTTGTCTTTGCCTATAAAACCTGTTTGGACCTTTGCGAAGGGCACCCGGATGGCTGATGAAAATGCCATGGAGAGGAGGCTGTGAAAGCTCTTTCTGTGTTTCCTAGCTTTGTTCTTTTTCTTTTCTTTCTTTTCCCCTTTCTTTTTTTATTTTTTGGTGGGCTTTTTTTTTTTTTTTTCTTTTTGGGTTTTTTTTTGTTTTAAAGGCACCACTGTAGTTTGTAGTCATCATCTGTTAGGAAATGCTGCAGAGCCTTTCCTTGGCTGGTCTGACCTGTCTTCCATCCCCTCCAAAGACCTCATGGAGGAGAGGAAGCTTGTTTTCTTGTAAACAGAGGCAGAGAGGAAAAAAACTAAACCAGCAGTAGCTCCTCTGCTTGGCTCCTCATGGCTCTTAAAGCCCTTTCAAAGACCCAATCAGTCTTTCTTCAGATGCACTAATTTTTTCTACCCTTTGAAACCTAAAAATTAAGGGTTGGGGTGGCGGGGGGGCAAGAATGCTTCGTGGCTGGTGGTGTGTGCTCTTTATGGAGGTTCTCCAGCCACGGATGGTTAATAATCAGTCTGGGGTGGGCGAGGGAATGGAGGCAGGCGGCTGCGGGAAAGGGGGAAAGGAGGAAAAAAAATAAATGGAGCGAGTGAGACTTTTATTGTGAAGCAGCGTGTGCTTGGCAGTTGGCTTTGTTGGGACTGCTGCAAGAGCAGACATTTCTCGGCGGGGAGGGTGGGTATAGGATTTCCCTGCCAATCGGGAGCGGACGGATGGGGCATGGGGAGGGTGAGCAGAAAGGGAAGTTTGCTCTGGATTTAAGGGAGGGGAGGGCAAAAAAACCCAACACACGCACACACACACACACACAAAAGCTGGAGGTATTGACACTGGCGGTGAAGTTGGTGCTAAGTTGGCTGGGTGGAGCTGGGTGGGAATGAATGGTCCTGGGTGCCCCGTCGGTGCCCCTCGGTGCTGGGCGCATCTGCCGGGTGCTGATGGAGCAAGGACGGGAGAGCTCTGGCCTGGGGGGGACGAGGCTTCGAGTGCTTTGCAGGGGTTTCCTGTACCTTCCTTCTGATCAAAATGCTTCAAAATTCACAGTTGGCTTTTTATTTTATTTTACTTTTTAAATTATTGTTTCATTTTCTACCTCGGTGCTGAGTTTTTTGTTGGGAAGTTGTAACGTTGTCACCTCTGATTTGTCTCTGAGATAGGAAGCAGGAGAGCCTGTGAGATGCCACCTCAGCCAGCCTTGCCTTGGCACCCAGCTTTTGTACTCTTAAAAGGACGAAAGTGATGGTTTCTCGCTTGGAGTTGGGAATTCTGCTTTGAGAGCTGGGCAGGCAGCTCTGAGCTCATGGTGACTGCAGAGAGCAGGGAGGCTGGTTGGTCAAGGTCTGATTGACTCCAGGGTTCCTGCAGTGGCTTTTTTCTTCATGGGTGAGCAGGAGCAACGCCTCTGTGGAAGGGAGAACGTGGGTGATGTGTCTAGTGAGGGCAGTGCTTAGAAAATGCAGAAAAATTTAGGCTCAGATGGCTAAGAATGGCCCCTGGAAATCCTGGGGCTTCTTGTATGAGTCAGTGTAGTAGCAGGAATATCAAGACCTCTCCTTGTTGCAACAAAGGTTGAGAAAACAAACTGGTCCCTGTTAGACTGACTGAGGCTCTTTATTTGCTGCTGGTGCCTGTGGCGAGGGCCTGGGTGCCCCTGGCTGTGGTGGGAGCCAGGGGTGCCCTCGAGCACTCTGAGCTCTCTTTGCTCAAGTCTTGCAGCAGGATAATCCATGAGAAAAACCGAGGTTAT
Organism: Rhipidura dahli; assembly: GCA_013399225.1. Taxonomy (NCBI): domain Eukaryota; kingdom Metazoa; phylum Chordata; class Aves; order Passeriformes; family Rhipiduridae; genus Rhipidura; species Rhipidura dahli. Next base: position 778,036 of record VXAC01001659.1, read on the forward strand.
TCCCAGTTTACAAGAGGTCTGGCTATAGAGGAGAGGTAGGGTTTACAAGCTCACGTTTGCAGCAAGGATGCATATTACTGGCTCAGCAAAGGAATAAATAAAACAGCTGCTCTATGCTCAGACTTTGGGCTGTGTTTTATGATCATTTCTCAATGGAAGCTGTTGGCCAGTGTCTGCTGAAGGTAGGTTCTGTCTCAGGCTGGGCTGAGCTGAGCTTTCCTATGCTCACAGCGGCTTTTTGGTCTGTGGCTGGAGATTTGAAGGTGCTGTGCTTGGGGCACAAGTTCCTGGTGCTGAGGGCACTGAGATGTGGCTGGGTTTGTGTCTTATGGTGCTTGGGGACAGGCAGGGACAGGCAGCCACCCATAGGCTCCGTCCTGTGCTGCAGGAGCCATCCTTGAAGTGCTCTTAGCTCTGGGCCTGGCTGCTGGTGGAGGCTTTCCCAGGAATCCGTCTCCCTCCTTCCTTCAGCGTGTGTCTCCTTGCTGTGGCAGCCTTTGGGTGCAGGACAGGATCTGGGGCTGGGGGCTGAGTTCACAAACCTGGCAGGGTGGCTGGGGACAGCAGCAGCTCCAAAGCCCTTCTCCCCTGCCAGCTCTGGACAACCCCACACGGGCACAGGCTGTGGGAAGGTTTAGGAGCTACCACAGCAGGCTCCCTGCGTGCCTCATCCCCCTCACTCGCTCCAAGGGAGGTGGGCAGGTTGTTTTTCTTTCTTTATCACCCAGTGTGCTTTAAACCTTGTGATTTGCATGGCTGCAGGCACCATCTGCTCCCCGTGCTGGCCTACAACAGTTGGCTTGACCTGGGCTGATTCTTGTGCCGGCAGTGCTGAACCCGGCACCGACCTCCAGCTCTGCAGGGCACCCCCATCTCTGCCTCCACACCAGTTCTCTCCTTAAACACAGCTGTGGTGAAGACCCCTTCTAGTTTGGTTTTGGTTTTTTTTTTTTGAAATACCATTTTCCTTCTGGTTTATTTTGGTAGGTTTGGTTGGTGGTTGTTTTCTTTTTTTTTTTGGTCTTGCTACTTCAAAACAGAAAGAGAAAGAGAAGGTACTAAGGCTGCAGACCTGAGCTAACAATGGGATGCCAGGCATGTGAAAGGCAGAGGAGATGAGCAGGTGTTCCCTTTTTACATAAAATTTTTTTTTTAAGAAAAGGGGGAAAGAAAAAAATTGCTTTCTATAGAATTAAAAATAGAGCTCATTAACTTTAATAAACATGGGTGTTATGAATGAGGAGTTTTAGCTGTAGCTGACTGATGGTTTGCATTTTGGATGTTGATTTGAATGAGCTGCAAAAAAAACCCAACCAAGCCACCAAAAGCACACGGGCTGGAAATGTTGATAAATGGGGCTGTAGTGAGAAGTCTGATAGATCTGCCTCCCCCACCCAAAGCCTGAAAAGTTTTGGGGGAGTCAGAGTCACCTCCTCGAGATGCCTTCCACGCAGATGGACTCAGCTGGATTCCCAGGCACGTTGCGCTGGGAAAATCTGTCTGGCTGCATCCAACCCAGAGCTGGGAGGTGCCAGCCCTGGGCACAGCCCCGAGCCCCTGTGCTCCTCGGGCTGTCAGCCGGGGCCAGCCTTGCCGTGTTTTATCTGTGACCTGTGCCTCGGTGGCAGCTTCCTGGCAGCCTTGTTTTGCAGGGGGAGCTTTGGCCGTGCTGTAAACAGGATGTGTCCATGATTGTTTCTTCTTTCTGAATTGCAACTGTGTGTCTGGGCGCTGAGCTCGAGCCTGATGTTGCTGTTTTTTCTGCCCCACCACAGCGAGCAGTGCTGAGTAAGGGAGAGCCAAGGAAAGACGGCTGCATGAAGACTGAGCTGCTGAAAGACATCACCAACAACAAAGAGGAAGGTGAGCACCTGCCCTGCTTGAGGGTCAGAGCTGGCTCGTGAGGTGGGCACGTGATGGGGACAAAAGTGGGGGCTCGGAGCTGTGCTCAGTCCCCCCAGCACCTCAGGTGTGCTCCCACAGACACAGGCTCCCTTCTCCTGTGTTTGTTCTCAGCAGGGCTCTTCCACTCAAGATGCAGATTTGCTGCTCGGTCCATCCCTCACCACTCCCCTGAAGAAGGAGATCTAATTTTCACTTCTGCTTCGGTGTGAAGCTCTCAGGAGTTACTTTGAACTTCCTGCGTGTGACTGGTTTTAGCTGAACTCTGATCCCTCCCCACGCTGACCTTTTCCTCCCTCTAGGAATGTTGACTTTCTGTTTTGCTGTGGGTTTTTCTGTCGCTGCAGAACAACCCCACTGGCTGCAGGATGGCTGGAGGGGTCAGACACCTCACACCTTGTGGCTCCTGTGTGGGTTCTGCAGCTTTTGCAGTGCAGGATGCAGCACAGGTTCCTTTGACAGAGTCTTTTCCTGCAGGGTTGTCTGTGAGCTACATGCACACAAATCTAAGGGCTTAATAAATGTGTCAGTGGGATTAGGGGGAAAAAAAAACCCCACCACCCTTTATCTTTCCCCCAACTCACTCCTTTCTTTCCATGGTTTTGTTATTCCTGGACTAGTTACTTCTCATAGCTCTTCAGGGATTTGGTGTATTTTTGTTCTTCTTCCCATAATAGAGCATTAGGAAAGCACTGAACTGGCCCCATTGAAATCCCTGCTCTTATCTAGAAGCAAAATTTTGGACTTAATTCCGTTGTGTGTGAGTACAGCATTGCTTTTCCTTTCTTTTCTGTCCAGCACAATGTTTTGTCAAGCTGCTCTAGTTAGAAAGTAGAGCTCAGAAGAAGCAGAAATACTGGATGCTGTGTCAGGTGCTTGGCTGTTAACTGGGAGCACAGGAATCCTGCTGCCAGCACTGGTGGCACAGGGACCTCTGGTCTGGGCAGAGCAGAGACAAGGTCTGAGGTGTCAGGAGGTGTCAATGGGAGGTTGTGTTGCTCTAGAGGAGACTCACTTTGATCCCATGGCTTGCTTAGCTCAGGAGTGTAAAGCTTGGTCGTGTAGCTCTTGGTTGATCCTAAGGTGTCAAGAGTCTGTGGAGGTAAAAAAATCCCAAAGGAGGGTGGGAAGAGACGTTTCTGTGCCTCTTGGATGGTTTTGTCTTGGAGCAAATGCTGGGTCAGAAGGAAGCTGGGAACCCTCCCTGTGCAGGAACAGCATGGAGGCTTCACAAGATGCTGGAATTCCACCCAATTTATTGTCCAGTTCTGTTCCCAGGGAAAGGAGGCTCCTAAATGTGAGCTGGGTTGAGTGGGAGCACTCCATTCTTGTGCAATGTTCAGAATGTGCCTCCCTCCCCAGGCACAGCACGTGTGTCACAGAGAATGGTGTGTGTGGTGCAGGTCTGGGACATTGTCCCTCCTGCCCTGGCTCCCCATCTGGCATCCTCACAGGATCAGCACCACCAGAACATTGGTTCACATCCCAAAAGCCTGTTAATGACAGTGTTTAGAGCTGGCACAGAATTCACATTTTTGAGTGATGCATGAACATGAAATCATTCCAGCAGACTTGCAGGATGGCATGGAATAGTTTCTTTGAGCCCAGTTTCCTGGCTTGAGGACAGAGCTGGGATGTGTGCAGGGAGAAGCACCCTGAAGTCTCAGCTTTGTCTCCTCAAGTTTTCTTGAGCAGTCATTCCCCTTTGGTGAGGAGGATGGTGCTGTTTGATATCTTTGCCAGTGGCACAGACTGGTTTAGTTTGGACTGCTGAGGGTGTGTTTGATGGCAGCCATGGCCTGCAGAGTGTGACTGAACCTGCTCTGGGGAAAACCAGAGGGAAACCTCTTTTTTTCCCCTCTTTTCTTTGGGAAAACCCCCCTGGCAGGGGGCTATATTAAACCTGGCATCTAAACTTCCAGAGGCTTGAAGCTGCAGATCCAGAGGCTGACTAGAGGTGCTGTTTGGGCTACAGGCTGAGTGTGAATTGTTGTGTTTTCCCCTCTTTTCACTTCCCCCCCGACTCAGAAAGGTGCTAATGCTGAGGGGGCAGATCAGATCCCCACTGGAATTGTGCCTCTGAATGGCCTTGCACCATTTACACCTCTGCACAAACTTGGACTTTCCCTGAATCCCAAGATGAGACAGGAAATTCAGGTAGCTTGAAGCCTTGGCTGATATTTAGGGGTCTGACCCCAAGCAAGGTCTGTCAGCTGCAGTGGTGCCTTTGAGCACTGCCTGGCTCCAGCTCTGATGAACATCATCCTGTTGGAGATCTCCAGGAAGATCTCCTATTGCAGGGAAGGCTCCTGCTCTGGTTTCATGGAACCCCAGACTGGTTTGGGTTGGAAGAGACCTTAAAGCTCATCTCATTCCACCTCCTGCCATGGGCAGGGACACCTCCCATAGACCAGGGTGCTCCAAGCCCCAATGTCCAGCCTGGGCCTCATTCATGTGCTGGTTTGAGGCAGTGGACCTTTCCTGGTGGTCCTCAGCCTGTCAGCCTTCATCTGGGACATCTCAGCAGCTGGTTATGGGTGGTTGTGTTTCTCAGGGAACATCCTGAGGGTGGGAGGCCCTTGGCTGGGCAGCTGTGGTGCTCTGTTCCTCGAGAGGGAGGTGTTGCAGAAATGCCCTGTGGTTCCCACCTGGGCTCTCCACCCTGATAAAAACAAATAACTGAACTCTAAACGTAAGAAATTTGTAGGAACAAGCTCTCTTTGCATGTTCCAGCACTTTCATTTCCAGTTCTGGGGGTGAGTTCCAGCTTGTGGAAGTTGCTCACTGGGCTCAGTGTCCCTGTCTGCATAAAATTGCTCAACACAGATAGAAAAAAGCTGTGGATGAGGCTGTTTTGTTGTCCATGGGAAATGTTCCAGTTCAGTTTTACATGTGGGTGTGAGCTTAGGTCCATATTTCCCTTTGACAGGGTGGGGAAGGGGGCAGGGAGATGGGAGATGAGTGGAAAAAAAGCTTTTATTAGGCCATATTGTCTTTAGTCTGACTCAGAGAGAAACTATTAAAAAGTGGTTTCTTTGCAAGAATCTCAAGTGAATTCAGCTCTCCTCATGTGCTTCACTCCCAGCTCTGCGTCTCCCCTGACCTTTCAAGGCAAACCACTCCTTTTCTGATTTCCCAAGCTCAGGGATGGGAAGTTCCAGTAAAGCAGCAGCACAAAGGAGCAGGAATGGGTGTTGGGAATGAAGTTCCCCATTAGCTCCAGTGTTCCTGAGCCTTCACCCAAGGCAGCTGCTTTACAAGAGCCACCACAGTGCTGGAGCCTAGTGCTGGGTGAGACCTGCACAGTCACTGCTCTCAGATAAACTTCAGCCTGCTTTGAGAGACTGTCAGGGGTTTAAACTCCTGGAGGGGCCTTTTTTTTTTTTCCTTTCTCTCTCTCTTATTATTGCAGGTAGGAAGCTGCTGTGAGCACGGGAAGTGCTGCTTTCCACTGAGCAGCTGCAGCTTCTGCATTCCCAGGTGCAGGGATGGCAGCTTGAAAGGAGGGAAGGACTAATCTGCTCTCCTCAGGTACTTGGCACTGGGATCCCCTGCTGAGGCTGACAGCAGGAGAGCAGGCAGAGCACAGTGATGGTTCAGGATTTGAGATGTTCACCCAGCTGTGCTCCCAGGCACTCCCTGGGTTTGGGACTCTTGCTCCAGGAAGGAGCTGGCAGCCCTGGAGCAGGAGCTGGGCTCTTCTCTGCTTGGCAGTTTTCCCTTTTTGGTGGAGGTAGAGGAGGAAGAGGGGAGGGAACTGCTGTAACACAGGGATTGAAGTCAGGTGCATTTCTCCCTTTGATCCAGCAGGACAGTTGGGTATTGAATCAAAGGCTGTGGGATCTGCGGCGTTTTCAGGATGATCTGCAAAGTGGTTAAGGTAGAACATCTGTGAGATGTGTGCATGTAAATACAGCTGTGTGCACTTGTTGGACTGCACTCCCAAATCCTGAGCTTTTCCTTTAAGCTCTGTCTGTGCTTAGTTCATTTAAACTAAGTTCATTTAAGCCCTGCCTTTGATGAAATGTTTCTCTTGCAGTGGCTGAAGCCTCTTGGCTCTGCCAGGGCTCTGGAAAGGCATGGAAAATCCCAAGGGCAAAGAGTGTCTTGCCTCCACCAGTGCTCAGCACCAAGATACTCAGAAAAATGTGTGAAAGTTCCAGATCAGATAATAATGCATTTGTTGGAGAATATTTTTGTATTTCTGTTTTCTTTTCTTTCTGTCTCCCCTTTCCCTCAGACCTGGTGGCTGCAGTTTGGCCTGCAGTACAAGGGCTCCTAACACTTGCATATTTTTCTTATTTCATCCCACTGAGCAGTGAAATCCAAACTTTAAAAATACATTGAAGCCTTTACATTTTTCAGAGCGTTGTCAAAATGACACTGAGTTTGGAGTTGATACCTGGCCTGCCCCAGATGGGAGGTTTCTGGTGGGTGATGGTCCCTGTGGGTCCCCACAGAGATGCTGGTGTCCCCTCTGGCTGGGGCCAGGATGGCTGCTGGGGACAGTAACACATCTGTCAGACAGCCTCTGCCCACAGATAAGTTTTGGCAGCCTGGACCCAGCTCTGGCAAGCTCTAGGGCAGGACTGGAGCCAGGTCTGGCTCTGCTGAAAGGGCTGGAAACCCCAGCAGGCAGAGAGAGCGAAGAGAAAGGATGTCGGGGCTGGGAGAGCAGAGGTGGGTTTAATTTTACCTAATTTAGGGCTTTTTTTTGAAGTTACCATTGTAATTGTGAATTAATCCAGCTCGTTTCTGCTTAGACATGGTAGCAGGCAGGTTGGACATGGTCCAGGCAGGGGCGAGTTTGTACAAAGATGTCTGAAGTCAGCCTGGGGCTGCTTTTGAGCTGTTGGCTTCTCTCCCTCGGTTGCAGTGGTGGCTTAGGGGCACCCTGAAGTCTGACACCTCAGATTAGATGAGGTGGTCTCATCCTGTCTCAGCTGCTCTTCCTCAGAATCTGCTTCCTTCAGGAATTAAAATTCCATTTGAATTCCATTTTGAATGACTGTGATGTTCTGAGAAGAAGACTTGAGGCTGACCCTCCTGCTTGAGCCTGGGCAGGGCTGGGAGCTCTGCAGTGTTCTCAGGGGGGTTGTTAATTCAGAGGAAGGATTTAAATTTATTACTGGGAGTCACAGGGATAATGGAACAGCCCAACTTCCTTAAATTCCTTGTGTTTCTAAAACATACCCAGCCCCTAAATAATATGTTTTTACCAAAGATTGTGCCAACTTGGTATCAACTTCAAGCACCACCAGTAAATCTCTTGGGCATGTTACCTGGGTTTTAAGTGAATCCAAGCTCAGATGGGCATTCAGGCAGTGTTGGGGTCCGTGGGAGAAGCTCTTCCTGCTGCATCTGGCATTGGGGATGCCTAAAGGAGCTTTGAAAAGACCAGGATGCTTCTGATTAATAAGGTTACACTTCATGGATGCAGGCTAGAGCTTCCTACCTTTTATTTCTTTTTAATTAAAGAAAGGATGGTTGTAGATTAAAGAGCAGTGAACGAGTGGGAGAGAAAACTGAATGTGGAAAAAACCTCCTTTTGGCCTACTTAGAAGAGATGAGAGCTGTAAAGGCACAAAGTTTTAGAGAAGTACCAACTTTAGTTTTATAATTCCCTTGCACTTGCAGCACAGGAGCAGGAAAGCTGCTGAGCAGCGTTTTCAAGGGGAGAACTCCCTGTCACGAGGTGTCTTTGAAATGAGGATTTTAGCAGGTTTTCAGTGAAGCTTTTTTTTTGGGGGGGGGGGGGGGTAATGAAAAAGGGGGGGATGAAAAGGTCACGTCAGGAAGAAGCGTTTCTTTAGGTGTCTGGAGCTGTTGAAGAGCTTCTGTGGGCTGTTTAATTCAGCATTGTCATTGTGAGGCTCCTGCTGGCTCTGGTTTGTGTTCCCATCCCTGTCTGTGGGCCACAGGGTGTGAAATATGTTGAGTTTTGTCTATTCAGCAGTGCTGTGCAGGTGCCCTTGGTGAACCTGAGGCTTGCTGAGCGTGGTCAGAGCTGCAGACATGTCCTATCACCTGGGGATGGAGCACTCAGAGCACCACTGGAGCTGTAGCCAAGCCTGGCATGGCAATTCCCGTTTTCCTCTTACCAGATGAGGTGTTTTGGTTTGGGAAAACCAGACCAGCTCCCTTGAGCTGGCCACACAAGTTTAGTGATGCAGCTCTTGACATGAACGGGTTCTCTGTAGGCAGCTCTTGAATTTGTGTTCGGATTTGGGATGATGGGATGGTGCTTCCTGCAGGAGCTCAGTGTGTGGTAAACAAAGCCATTCCAAGCTGTTCATGGATTTCAGTGCTGCCACAAGAGGGAATGGGAGAATGGAGAGGATTTTTCCCCAAACAAAGGGAAGGTCCTGCCTGCAGTGTCTCAGACTTGTTGGAGGCTGGAGGGGGACCCGGTTTCTCTTTCTGTTCAATCCTTGAAATTCCATCTCTGTTTCATCAAATCTCTGCTCACACAGGTTTGGAAGGCTGGTGCCTGTTATAGGGGATTGATGCCATTTGCACAGTCAGTCAGATTGCATTTCACAATAAGCAAAATAAGTGTGTGTGTGTGTGATTTGCATTTTAGCTTAATGGATTTTTCATAAAGCCCGTGACACGTTCTGGAGTAATGCAGTTACTTTTTCCCCAGGGCAGTGCTCTAATTCATGTTGTTTTGGTTGCCTTCATGGCAGGTAGAGCAGTTCTTGCCCTCTGCTTACTCAGTTTATCTCATAGTCAGCCACTGAGGTTATTTGACTGCTCTGGTGGGAGAGCACAATATTTAAATCAACAAATATTGAACACTTCATTCAGCCAGGTGCCTAAAGCTGAGCTCTAGAAACCTCCAGCTGTGGTTAGAGAGCTTATTTTTTGTTGTGGTTTTTTTTTTCCTGGCACTGACTTTGCTGCAATAATTGCTTAAATGGTCTTTTAAAGACACTGAATGCAGAAAGAGAAACAAGAATTGACAGAATAAAGGCATAGCTGTGGCTCCCTCTGCCCACAGCTTTTCAAATAGTTAAATAAAACAGGGGAAAAAGGAGCACTTTATCTTCTCCCAGAGTTGTTGCTATCAAAAACAAACCTTTGTGCCTCTTTCTGTACACAGGGGGGTCTGGCTGGTGTGAGAGGGAGCAGGTGGGGGTGATAACATCAAATCCTGCTTGGAGAACCCTCAGTCACTGTTCTGCAGGTGGGGTTTGTGTCTCTGTGTGCTCCAGGGAGCACTGGTGAGCGAATTTTGGATGTTTTGGAGCTCTCTCTGGAGGCTGTGAGCCAGCAGAGTCCACGTGGGAGGCAATCCCAGGCTGGGCTGCCTGGAATTAGGGGGAATGGATCTCTTAGTGCAGGTGTCACGTCAGGAGAAATGGCCAGAGCTGATCCCCAGGGAAGAGTGACCACTCAGGGTTTGGAGAGACTTTCCAGATATGTCTGGAAAGATGCTTTTTGCCAACCTCTGTGGCTTTCAGGTGGAAATCAGAGTGTCACTGGGATTGTCCCCCTCTTAACTGATGGGCAGGATGAGGCTGGAGGGGTCGGATGCTGCAACAGGTCTTGATACCCCCTGGGCATAGCCTGGTGTGAGTTCAGCACTGACCATGTGGCCATGTGTCCATTGGATGCTCCACAGGTACTGCCCAGGCCTAAGAAGGCTTTCAGTTTGCTGGAAATGTCTTTAAATCTCAGGTGGGCACCAAAAGCCAGGAAGTTTAGGCAATAAAAGGTTGTTTGAGATACCCCAATGCATCACTTCTAGAATCTAGAGCTGCCAGTGCTGTTCAGGCAGGAATTGTGCCTGAATCTTTCAGGTGAACCCAATGGGAAGGAGTTATTAAATATCAGGGAAAGGCTCTTCCCCCAGAGGGTGCTGGGCACTGCCCAGGCTCCCCAGGGAATGGGCACGGCCCCGAGGCTGCCAGAGCTCCAGGAGCGTTTGGGCAGCGCTGCCAGGGATGCCCTGGGGGTCTGGGCAGGGCTGGGATCAGCACTGGATGGTCCTGGTGGGTCCCTTGCAGCTCAGGATATTCTGTGATTCCATGATTAAAATGGACTAAACAACTGCATTTAAAAAGGATGGGAAAAGGGGGAGATATATATTTTTTTTCCCAATGGAAGTGGAAAGAGAATTTGGGTGGGTTTTGGGAAGAGCTGTTCTGGTGAGCTGTGCAGTGCTGGGTCTCCTCCCTGCTGACCTTTGCAGGGAGCTGCCTGTGCTCGGGGCTCTGCTTTGCCCAGTCAGCCCAGGCACACAATGGGTTTGGCATCCCAGGATCCTGGGGGTTGTTCATTGCCTGCCACCAGGCTTTTGCCAGGTCAGGAGAAACATTGGTGAGTCCTGTGAGCAGCAGCTGAGGGAGCTGGGAAAGGGGCTCAGCCTGGAGCAAAGGAGGCTCAGGGGGGACCTTGTGGCTCTGCACAGCTCCCTGACAGGAGGGGGCAGCCGGGGGGGGTCGGGCTCTGCTCCCAGGGAACAGGGACAGGAGGAGAGGGAACGGCCTCAGGGGAGGCTCAGGGTGGACAGCAGCAGGAATTTCTTCCCTGGAAGGGGCTGCCCAGGGAGGTTTGGAGTCCCCATCCCTGAGGGTGTCCAAGGAACACCTGGAGGTGGCACTCAGCGCTCTGGGCTGGGTGACAAGGTGGGGGTTGGTCACAGGTTGGACTCGATGGTGTTGGAGGTCTTTTCCAACCTTGGTTCTGGGATTCAGAATGTTTTCCTCGCCTGTTTGTGCTTCAAGGGCAGTGTGAGATGAGGTGCTGATACCCAGTGGTCTGGCTACTCCTCCTGTGTGACTCCAGGCTCTTCAGATCCTGCAGGTGCAAATTGCTTTGGTGGGAGCTGGATTGAATCACTCCCCCCTGCTCTGACAGAGCTCTCCCTGTTCTTCTTGTGTTGCTTTTCATAACTGTCTGGTCTCTGGAAGGAAAACAAGCCAAGGAATCCCTAACAGCAGGTTGATGTAATCATTGCACTGAGCGTGCCAGTGAATTGTTATCACTCCTGGTTGCCTGGGGAGCTGCTGGTTTGTCATGTCAGAAACTTTCCTGCCAGTACATGACATTCAGAGTCGGGTTTTTTTCAGCCTGGATCTGAAATCTTTGACAGGACAAAGTCATTGATGGGGGAGTAGGGAAGTGTTTGGAAGGGAAGGAAAAGGAATGTTTTACATGGGCATTGCTGTGCATGAGCTCTGTCAGGCTGCAAAAACCTTGCTGCATTTGAATCATAGATTTATTTTAATCAAGAAATGCATTTGCCACACTTCACTCCTGTGTTTACTCCTGCTGTTACCTCTGAAATGACACCATGAATCCTGGTCCTGTTGTGCTGAAAGAGCCAATTCCCCCTGAACAGCATTCCCAGGAGAGCTGGGTCAGCCAGGGAGTTATTCCTTGTGATGTTCCCTGTAGCAGCAGAGCCCTGATGTGGACATTTGGCTGCTGTGCTGTGTCTGTGCCACAAAAGCTCACAGGGACAGCCCTACCAGCAAAGCTTTCCCGTGTCAGTGTGGCTCTGGGAAGGGCTTTGCCAGAGATCCGGATGCAAGATGGGGCAGAGTTTTGTTTGCCAGGTGAGCTGTTGACATATGGTCCAATAAATGCAGTTATTGGGAAAGCCAGAGATAATATTTACCTTGAGAATCCATTGTTGGGAATAAATGGCAAGTGGGAGTGGGTGCACTGCTGTCACCTGGGCCACCCACCCCAAATGTCACTGTGTGAGGATCCAGGAGGGGACCGGGCAGGTGAGTGGGGGAGCCCTGGCACTCAGTGCTGGGCTTTAGTTGATGTGCTGGTGGTGGTTGATCCATGGTTGGGTGATCCTGGAGGTCTTTCCCACCCTGAATATTTTGGGATTCTGTGATCTACATCAGGCAGGCTGCTGGAAGAGAGGGCTGCTCTTACCCTGTGAGTAGCTGTACCTCCTCCTGGGTGTTTCAATACCACTTGTGACCCTTTTCTCCTCTCTTCCTCCCCGTCCTCCCTCTCCCTCCAGGGTTTAATGCCATGGCTGCAGATGAAAGTGCTACAGAAAAGCAAGTGGGGGAACCAAAAATGGCAGTAGACGGTGAAACCAACGGTTCCTGCGAGCACAGCGAGGGTGGGGGCCACCCAAACCCAGCAAAAACCACTCAGGACAACACGAAAGTGAGCCAGCAGGACTCTACAACTAAATTAAATAGGATAGCAGAAAATGGCATCTCGGAGCGGGACGGCGAGCCTGGGAAGCAAAACCACCTGAAAGCCAATGACTTCACACAGACTTCAGTCACAGGGAGCAATGGATATATCCTAACCAAGCAGATGGCACAGGAGCAGCCCCTAAGGACTACCAGCTTTGCTTCTCTCACTGGCCACGCTGCAAAAACCCTGCCTGGAGGAGCAGGCAAAGGCAGGACTGTGGGGTCCTTTGCCCAGCTCCAAGGCACGATGCCAAGCAAGCTCGGGGAGGGCAGTAAGGACATGGATGCTAAAAAGGGCCCCGCTGCTAATGCTGAAGTCAAGGTGCACCGAGCACGGAAGACAATGCCTAAACCCACCCCCAGCCTGGTAATNGACAGAGATGTTAAAATAGATGGTCACATGGCCCCCACCAGCTCCCGTCCCCAGTGTGTTTCTAAATATATAATTGATCAATTGCCTCCTCCAACAGATCTATGTGAGACACTAAATGGCCTTTCTCTCATGGCTCTATTGCTCATCAGCCTCTGCTGACATCCAGAGCTGCTTGTGAAACAAATTAGATTTCTTCTGAGGTTGACCCAAAGGAAATTAAGCATAGCATGTAAACTCGAGGCTCCTCCTAAGCTTGGAAGCTGTCAAGGAGCTGATCTGTTAGGCAGCTTGATTGCATTGCTGTAGGAATCATTATGGGGCTAAAGCAGATGATGATTTCTCTCCATGTTGGGAAATGTTCTCTCCAGAATCCTTAGGGGTGGATTTAACATCACTCAGTAAAGCAGAGCCCTGCTTTTTTTTTTTTTTTTGGGAGGCATAAGGAGGTGTCGTTTGGAGCATTCATGTCATAGAGGGGAGGGCAGAAATGGGCCTTGCTTTGTCATGGGACAGGTTTGGTTCTTTTTTGTTCTTTGCCAGGGGTAGGGAATAGATCCTGCAACAGGCAGATCTCCAATACAAGCAGTTGGTTTTCATCCCTGTGATGCTTTATGTGACTCCAGTGAGCTCAGCCCTCTCACTGTGCTGTGCCTGAGACTGGCCTTTGGGTCAAGGGAAGGGTTAGCCATGGGAGTCATCCCCAGAAAAGCATGGAAGCTGCTGCAGCCACGTCAGGATCTGTGGGATGCATTGGTGCTGTGATCCAGCAGCTCCAAAGGGGCCCTCAGATGCCCCCCAGATGGCAGCACAGGGCTCAAAGCTGTGAGTCCCTGGGGTCTGGAGCAGGGAAAGAGGGAGAAAAAAGGGGAGAGAGAGGGGTGGCACCTCGCCAGCCCCAGGCAGGGAAAGGTCCCTTCCTTGGCTGCAGCACCACCTGTACCTCTGGAAGCAGCTGGGAGTCCAAAGAGCACAGCAAGAGCACAAACCTGTGGGCACCAGGCTCGGGAGAGGGGCAGAGCCCCACCTGCCTGCCAGGATTTCCTGCCAGCCTCCCCAGCCACTCATTTCCCCTCTGCCTTCCCCTGCTTGAACTCTCTGCTCTCACCCTGGCTGTGCTTCCTGGCTTGCACAGGGAAGCCCAGCTGCCACAAATCTCCCATGAGGATATCTCTTACCCAAGGAAGGCTTTGCAGCCCAAACTGCCCCCAGCCCCCAGCTGTGCACTGGAATTAGGCCAGGCAAACCCCCAGACCCTTGTGGGATTTAAGATACCCAGATCCCATGGGGCTGAGCAATTGAAAGAGGCAATTCCCCCCTAAAAGGCAACTGCTGGGTTAGGAGGGAGTGTTTTCCTCATTCATGTTTTATGATATATCAGAAGAATATTTATATTCAGCCCCTTGGGCTTCAAGGTTTGTGTTGGGAAGTGGCATGTGGTGTTCAGGAGCTCTGGGATGCTGCTGCTGCTCCTTATTTGCTCACATGACAAAAGCAGCTTCAAAAACCCAAAGCCTGCACTTGTTGGGCTGCTCCAGAAGGCACATAGCCCATCCCCAGCTCCTCTGGCCGTTTGCCTTGGGCTTAAAATAGGGAGAGAAGCAACATTCCCAGGAAGGGTGGTGAGAAGAGGTTGTTCCCATGTGCTCTGCTCAAGCCTCTGCAGCTCAATGGGAACCCAAGATTTGATCTCAGTTCTGCAAGACAATAAAACATCTGTTGTGTTCAGCCTCCCTGATAATTGCTACCTCATTTTCCCCATTGTCTCTGGAACGAACATGCTCTTTTCTTTGGAGCAGCAGAGTCCTTGCTAGTTGTCATTTTTCTGTCCCAATTCTTTCTTTGTTGAGCTGCTTAGAGGAGGCTCCTCAGCCCAGCAGCTCGGGAGCTTTTCCTGCACCAACCTTCACACCTTTCCCCTTCAAAACTACCATGAAATCAGGTGCTGTATCCCAGGAAATAAATTGTGGGAATCACCCAGAAGCTGATATTACAGAAGAAGTTTGGCTAGTATTTTTTAGAGCATTGTTGTTTTCTTGGTGAAACTGTTCTTGCAGAACTGTTCTGCCTGGGAGGAGGAGGGGAGGAAGGTATTTTGCTGCCTGCAAAGTGTGAACATTTGTTCCCCCTGGCTCCTGCAGAAACCCACTGGGGCCAAAAAATTGTTTTCTGTAATCCAATAGCTGCCAGGGGACCTCGACAGCCTTTTCCTGCCCATGTGAATTGGTCTCTGAAAGGAGGAAGAGAATTTTCTCACCGATTTAATGAGCTTTTTCTCTGTTTAGGAGTTGCTTCCTGAATTGGGATCGAAGCTGAATCTGAAACAGGTGACAATTTTAATTGATGTTGTCGCATGTTAAGGTGGTTTCTGAGCAGAGGCCTTGGCAGAGTTGTTGACAGCATCATTTCTGCTCCCCTTCTGAACAGAGCAGTCACACAAACACTGCACCTTTTGGAGGAATCTTTCACTCTTAATCCATTTTACAACCCTGTTAAGAACCTAAAAGTTCCCAGGGCCAGGCCACAGAATGAAAGGCAAGTGTGTGTCTTTGTGTGTGTCCTGTGCTGGGAGAAGGCACCTCCTGCTTGGAAACTGGGAGGTTTCTGAGCTTCACATCAGGAAAACATAAGGCAGAAAGGATGACAGAGGGAGTGAGAGCATCCCAGAGTTCCCTCTGGAGACAGGAGGAGCAGGTGTCTGAATTGGGAATCCCAGGTTGTGTTCCCTTTCCTTGGTGACCACAAGGCTGGAGGTTGGGGTGTGTGTGTGTGTCTCTGGTGGTGTTTTTTTATGCTGTGCAGAGGACTGGGTCAGGAAATAGTACAAAAATCATTTAAATGAGTGTTTTGGCCTTGATTTACAGTGTGCCCTAAAATGCCAGGTACCAGATTAACTGGGGGAGGCAGTGTGGGCTGGGAGGAAGAGCTTGGAGCAGGAGATCCTTTGTTTGTGTTGGTCTTTCTACCGATATTCATCAAACTATTCCTTTAAATTCCTGATCCCAGAGCTTTTAAACTGCCTCCTCTGTGTGTGCACACAGATGCCCCTGGCCTGAGCACACCCTGTGTCCATCTCTCGAGGCCAGGCAGGTGGCAGCTGGGGGATTGCAGGGGTCTGGGATTGCTCAGCCAGCTCTGACCCTCCCTTGTGCAGAAAACATAAAGCAAAAGGGCAGGGCCCGATGGGGTGGTGATGATAAATGGGGATGTTGTGTCCTGGGGGTGCACTGAGAAGCTGCATCCAGAACCCCCTCCAGAGGGGTATCCAGGTGTGCTCCACGGGACTGAAAGTGTGAAATCCATGGGTGTGAGCTTGGACAGAGTTAAATAGCATGGAATCACAGAATATCCTGAGCTGGGAGGGACCCTCCGGGACCATCCAGTGCAGCTCCCAGCCCTGCCCAGACCCCCCAGCAGCCCCACCCTGGGCATCCCTGGCAGCGCTGCCCAAACGCTCCTGGAGCTCTGGCAGCCTCGGGGCCGTGCCCATTCCCTGGGGAGCCTGGGCAGTGCCCAGCACCCTCTGGGGGAAGAACCTTTCCCTGCTCTCCAGCCTGAGCCTGCCCTGGCCCAGCTCCAGCCGTTCCCTGGCTGCTGTCCCTGTCCCAGGGAGCAGAGCCCGGAGCTGCCCCTCGGGAGGAGCTGCAGCCCCCGGGGAGCTCTGCCCTCACTCTGCTGCAGCTGAACAATCCCAGCGCCCTCAGTCCCGCTTTGTGTGGCCATTCCAGACCCTTTCCTAACTTCCCTGATGGGAAACCTTCAGGAGTGATAAGGCTGCCACTGGGCTTCCTACACAGAGGGGTTGCTGCAGAGGGAAGTGAGAATGAGGGCTGTTATTCAGTACCTTGAATTTGGTATTTAACTGGTTGTGCTGGTGCTGCTGGCTGGGGGTGCTGCCCCAGCTCTGACCACAGCCCACAGAAATAATGGCCCTGGCCCCAGCAGAGGGGTTTATTTCTGTCAGGAGCCCTGGTGTCACATCTGCCTTGGGCTCCCCTGCTTCATTTTGACTGATGGTGTGGCACTCCCTTGCCTTGGAGCTGCTTGGGGCAGGAGGGGACAGGGATGAGATCCACAGCCCTGAGTGCTCTGCTCCAGAAACACATCGAATGCAGGTTTGGGGCAACAGCTATGCTGAAGCTCAGTGTACCTGGCTGCCCAAATCATGATTTTATGTAGCTATGTGACTGCACTGAGATCAGTGCAATTGCAATCAAGTCTCAGTGGAATCCCCCATTTAATGGGCACATGTTAATCAGCAGATGAAAGATGGATCAGCCTCACAGCTGGTCTGATCTAGACTAAGACCAAAGCCTTGCAGGTTTGTTGCTCCAAGCTAAGGCTTGATCAGGCTTCCGAAATTCAGCAGCAAACAACACAATCCTGCAGCAGCAGAGCAAAGGCAGAGCAGCAGCACTACAGCTCCTACAGGCACTATCATCTGCTTGTGATCAATTTTTTATAGCAGACTGATATTTCTTGCTTAACCACCACTCACCAGTTGTTAGAGGCAGATCCCCCCTGGGAGCTGTTGCTTTGTGCTCTTCAAAGGCAGCACCTTGGGACAAAACTCCTGACCCTGGGCCTGCTGGATGGAGAGGCAGAGCTGTCCCTGGTAGTGCCCTGTTCCCAGTGGCAGTGCTGGTCACTCCTCCTGCCCGGCTGGCTCTGGTTCTGTGCTGGAGATGAAAGTCCCACAAAAAAGAGAAATAAGGGAGAGCAATAATGTGAGCCTGAGGTGGGTTTAGGCCTCAGGAGCCCTTCTCAGAGCTCTCAGAGCTGCCCTGCTCCTGTGTTCTTCCACCAGCACTCTGGTTTCTCTCCCAGCCTGCTGGTTCTGGTGATGGAAAAACCCTCTAGATGCTGGGCAGTGGGAAAAATGCCATGTGGGGGTCATGGAGCCAGCACAGGGGTCCATTACAGAGGTTGGTTTGTTCTGTAGTTTTGCTTTCAGGGAAAAAAAAACCCCAAAACAACTAAGAATATTCTAATTTTTACCATTTTTAATAACTTCTCCCTACTGCTGTTGGGAACTTCTGTGCCAATAATACAAATGTGGTTGATCCCATTAAAATGTAGACAGCACTTGAGTTTAGTTTTTGTAAACACATCAAATATTGTGTTCTTGCCCCAATCTCAGCAGATTTCTTGGCTGTGTTTCTCACAAGGGGGTTGGTCATAGTGGTGCTCCCATTTTTGCTGTTTCCAGGCACAAGCATTGCTAGAAATGTTGGAACATCTGCCCACCTTCTTCACTATTCCCAACACGAAATTGTGACTTTACAGAGGATGAGCTGGTACCACATGAGAAGCTGCAAGAAATGAAGATGTTGGTGTTGCAGTTTCTTTTCCTCTCTCACTTACAGCCCTTCCTTGGCCCTCCAGGGGCCCACACGGGTGGGGGTTAGGACAACATGTGCCCACAGGGAGCTCAAACTGCATCCTGGAGTTTCCCTTGCACAGCAGTTGGTTCGTTGGAAAGCTCTCAATCTGTGGGTAAAACCTGTTCCATGAGAACAGCAGAGATGTAACTGTTTTATGCAGCTGAGAGCCAGGAAAGCTGGTGAGAAAGCTGGCTGTGGGTGCTTAAAAAGTTGTGCTGATCCTTTTTATTCCAATCCTTAGATGGAACATTTTCAATGTGTATATGTACATATATACATATACACACATGAGAGATCTCTTCACCTCTTTCTGGGAATTCTTGCTCTTTATCATTGCTGCATGTCCCTCCAAGTAAATCTTTATCTCACAAGACTTAATTTGATTTAAAAAGCCTTTTACCAGAATTGCCATGGAGAAGTCACATTTAGCAGTTGCCATGCAGCCTGCAGAAGATTTTAAATTTATTTCTGTGTGGTAATTACAGAGGGAGAGAAAAACCCCAAGCTAATAGCATGCTACTTTTTAATTTAAAAATTGAACTGTATTCTTCCAAACAGCCTGGCATGTCCTGAGTGTGAATTCCTGATGTTTTTGGAGTAACAGCACCTTTTATCAGAGACCAGCTGCAAAAACCTGAGCTTTAAGGACACAAAGTGCAGCCCCTGTTTACACTTGTGTGAGATCTGCCTGTCCCAAGCTCATTTTTCTAATTTTAAGTTAGAAATGGAAAGCACTGGATGGATATTTCAGGGGACTTGGGAATTCTCAGCATAATTTTGTAGCCCAGAGTTACTGTTAACCTTTAGATCTATAAACTCAGGACTTTTAAGAGGTATAAATAGTATTGTTGAGACTATTCTTGGCATACTGTGCCCTGTGCTCCTGACGTGCGTTTTTTTAAGGGGTAGAACAACTGGGAGCAGACTCAGGAGTGATCCATGGGCCAGAAAATGATCCTATGGGCACTTAATTTGCTCATTCTGTTAAAATTATTGAAGAGAAAGTTTAAAAAAAAAAAAAAAGCAGTTGGTCATAGTCCATAAGTATCTCCTGGGAGCGAGAGGTTCTGATGAGACAGGGTTTTTTAATGTAGTTGCAAAAGCATGATGCATTTAATTATTTGACAGTGAGAGCAATTAAGCATTGGAACAACATATCAAAGGCTACGGTGGATTTGTCGTCTTTGAAATCGTTAATCCAAGACTTGCTGCCCTTTTTAGAAAAGCTGTGGCAATTGAGCCATAAGTTATGGGCTTGATGCAGGAATCATTGGCACTTTGATGGCCTTTTGCTGTGGGTCATTTCTGATTATCATTAGAGCTTTGCAGGGCCTGGCTCTGCCAGCACCACACACGTGGCACAGCCTAATTAGGGGAATCAGCCTCTTCCCAGTTTGTTCCCAAGGTCACACTGCTTGGGAGCTGTGCCTGTCTGAACCTGAGGGCTTTTATTGCTTCCTGCTTTTCATTCCAGCCTTGCTTTTGCCTGGATTCCTCTTTCTGTTTGGGTTTTTCAGCTGTTGCTTCACAGGTCCCTTAAGAAAAGTTCTCCTGCAAGTGGAGCAGCACTTAAACCTTGGAATCATGGAATGGTTTGGGTTGGAAAGGCCCTCAACGCTCATCCCATCCCCCCTCTGCCATGGGCAGGGCCACCTCCCACTGTCCCAGGCTGTTCCCAGCCCCAGCGTCCAGCCTGGCCTTGGGCACTGTCAGGGATCCAGGGGCAGCCCCAGCTGCTCTGGGAATTCCATCCCAGCCCCTCCCCACTTTCCCAGGGAACAATTCCTTCCCAAAATCCCATCCAGCCCTGCTCTGTTTCAGTGGGAAGCCATTCCCTGTGTCCTGTCACTCCAGGCCCTTGTAGAGTCTCTGTCTTTCTTGGAGCTCCTTCAGGTACTGGAAGGCCACAATGAGGTCTCCCCAGAGCCTTCTCTTTTCCAGGCTGAGCATTCCCAGTTCTCCCAGCCTTTCCTTGTGTTCTGCTGCTCCTGCTCCTGTTCTCCTGGAGCAGCTCTGCCCAACGTGCCTGCTGCACACAGCTGGATCCCCTGTGGGATAAATCAGAGGGCAAACCCAGTGTAAAATGTCCCAGCAGAGGCAGCTTTTGCCCCACTGGCTGTTGACACTGTAGGAGAGAAGGAAAAGCAGTGACTTTGATGTGTTTCTTCTGCTCACCAGGTACCCCCTTGCTGGGGAAATGTTTCAGTGAGCTGGGCTGAGGGGCCTTGCCCTGACCTTGACTTCCCTGGGCCACACTTGCCACAAAAGGCACAGGAATAAAAGCACCATGAAACCAAGCCATGGCTGTTTAAAGAATAAACACAGATGGGAAAGGGAAACACAAATACAGGCTGGACCTCTCTGGCTGAGGCTTTTAGGGTACACAGAATGGAGTTAGGCACTCAGGAAGGGAATTGTTTCCTATATTAGAGGAGAAAACATTGAAGTAACATCAAAAGCTGATAAATGACACTCAGGGACGAGGGTTAGTGGTGGACTTGGCACTGCTGGATTAATGGTTGGACTTGGTGACCTTGGTGACCTAAATGGTTCTCAGCGGAGCTGTAGGAGCCCTTTCATAACCAGAGGTGCAGGATGGGGCTTTGTGTTGAGCTCATGCTCAGATCAGAGCAGGTCTGAGCAGCTGTGCTGCCTGACAGGGGCTGCAGAAGCAAGTACAGAATTCCCTTGGTTTGCAGCAGCAGCTTGGAGCCTGCCTGGGGCTTGGAATAGCAACAGCTGGAGTGGGAATATGAGGTTTAAGGGCAGCTTGGGCAGGTGTCTGCAGATGCACCTGCAGTGTCACACAAAGAGCTGCTTTGCCTGTGTTTGCTGTGTGCTGGGCTGGAGGGGGGAGCCTTTGCTGAGGTTCAATGGTGTCCAGAAGGAAAAGTCCCTTTCCTTTGCTGCTTGCTCCTCCAGAGCAGCTCTGTTCAGAGTGTTCTGAGTGTTCAGAGTGTTCTGAGCTTGCTTGGTGTGGCAGCCACACTCGGGGTGTGTTCAGGTGCAATGGTTGTGTTGGTTCCTCCCTTGCAGAGCCACCCAAAGCTGTGTAAACAGGGTCTGCTCCTTGTCATTGCCTCTGCAGGGTCACCTGTCACCTGCACAGCCTTCAGCCAGTGAGGGGCTGGCAGTGTTTAGGCAAAGCCCCCTGATGTGCTGGAGCAGGGGCTGTGTGCTTCTGCTGGGAATGTGTGGTCCTGCCTTCAGATGAAAGTGATTGTGGTCGAGAGAAAGGAATTGGAATTCATTTCCTAATTTCTTTTAAATTACTTAATGCAGAAACTCAATTTAGGTGCCTTTGGTTTTCCAGCATGCAAGTAAAGACCCCAAAGATGGGAGAGACAGCAGAGATCAGAAGGAAGCCAAGGAGAAGGAGTTTGAGAACATGCTGGACTTTGTGAAGCCGTTGTCGTTGCCCTCTCTCCCGGGCCTGCACCAGTCACTACCTCAGAACCAGAGCTATGTGGCCACCACCAAGTCACAGACAGGTAAAAAGGGGAGGCTTGGAATGTTTCAGTCCTCAGCAGCACCCACCTCCCCATCCTGTGTGTGGGGCTGAGCTGGAGATGAGGAGGTTAACAAGGACTAAAACCTTTGTCAGCACCTTTCTGGCCCTCAGTCCCCTCCAGGGTTCCCCTCCCTGCTGCTGTGCTGCCACAGCCCTTGCCTGTCAGAGTTGTCTCTTGTGAGAAATTGTGTCCTCAGGCTCCTGCTGCTCCCCTCTGAGTGCTGGACAGGGGACATTCCTGCTGAAGTCCCCTCCCAAATGAAGGGAGCACTTCCCATGCAGTCCTTGCTGCCCCACTGTGTCCTGGGATGCAGGATCCCCTAAGTTTCCCTCGTGCCTCTGCTAAAACCTTTCCTTAGAGGGGACACTTCAATCCCTTTTTCCTCTGGGGTATTCTGAAGAGGTTTCTATCAATTCTGAAGGGCTTTGAGTATCACCACAGCTGCTTGGCAAGAATTACAGCCTTATAAATAAAATTAATTTGGTTTGCAGAATTTTTTTTTTTTTGGAGGTCTCTTCATAAATTTTGGTGAAATTTCCTTATCGTGGAAAATGAAGAAATGCTTTCAAGGAACAGGCTGTGCAAGTGCAAACAGCCACAGTAGTGCTGAAGCTGGCTGTTCCTAAAAGAGCCTGCACCAAGCATCCTTCTGCTGGGCATTCACCAAAGCCAGCAGCAGGCAGGGAGCTGGGATGTCTGCTTTGATTAGAAGGCCAAGAGGGAGACTTAACAAATTAAGACCCAATCTAAAGAGTGAAAGGAATCAAACAGACTTCCACAGTAGGTGTGAAATGAGGTTAAATGGCAAACAACTCTTTATGTAAGGTGCCTTTTCCTTTTGTGTTCTTCAGTTATTGTCAGACTGCTGCCATTGTCAGTCGGTGCTGTTGGCCTTGCAGTCTCAATTGGAGCACTTGGGGTCCATTCAGCCTCCTACAACATGGGCAGCACTGCCAAATGCAGGATGATTTAAGGGTTTGTGGAGTGATGGAGGGGCCAGGAGTGTGCAGAGGGTACTCAGAGTTCAGGAAGCTTTGCAGCCCTGGCAGGAAGATGTTTGTGTGTCTGCACATCCCTGTGTGTCATCTTCTGCTTGCCTTGTAAATAAGTGGTTGGAGTGGGAGGTTTCCTCAGGTCGTGCCCTCAAGTGTGATTTCACAGAATCACAGAAGGTTTTTGGGTTGGAAGGAACCTTCCAGATCATCTCATCCCACCCCCTTCCATAGCAGGGACACCTCCCACTGTCCCAGGTGCTCCAAACCCCAATGTCCAGCCTGGCCTTGGGCACTGCCAGGGATCCAGGGGCAGCCCCAGCTGCTCTGGGCACCCTGTGCCAGGGCCTGCCCACCCTCCCAGGGAACAATTCCTGCCCAATATCCCATCTCACCCTACACTTTTTCAGTGTGAAGCCATTCCCCCTTGTCCTGTCACTCCAGGCTTTTGTCCAAAATCCCTCTCCAGCACAACCCCTGCTCTCCATCCCTTCATTTCATTCCTGAGCAAACTTTGGGTTCCTTCTGCTTCTCTCTTCCAGCTGCTGCAGTATCTCGGAAGAAAAAACGGAGAATGGGAACCTATAGCCTGGTTCCCAAGAAAAAGACCAAAGTGTTAAAACAGAGAACAATGATTGAGATGTTTAAGAGCATAACTCATTCCTCTGTGGGTGCCAAGGTAAGGGCAGCACTGAGCCCACTGCACGTGTTTGTTGTCACTCATGTGTCCCTTTTTCTGGACACCAAAGCCACGTGGAGGTGCAGGGATCTGCTTTGGGAATGACAGTTTCAGAGTGGCTGTTCAGATACCAGCTCCTAAACAAACCTTTTCCAGGGAATGTTCTCCTTCTGTCCTGTGAATCCTGGGCATCTGGAGAGATTTCAAGTGTGCCCCTTCTTGGTTCTCAAGGACTCGTGTTGCTGCTTGAGGCTGTACAGAAAAACACTTGGTTACTTACAGAAGTTTAGGCATTGACTCTCTCCTGATTAAATTCTGCTTTTGCTGTGACCCATGCCCTGAAGTTTTGGTCTTAGAATTCAAGGAGAGCAGTGCTAGGATTTCAAGGAGTGATATGAAAATCCCAGTGTGATGTAACTTCCCTTTCCATTCCCTGGAATCTTTCCTGTACCCCTGGTGAAGCTGCCCCTCCATGTTTGAACGGGGTTCTCCTCCCCTAACACCCTGTGCAGTCTGGAATGGCTCCTTGTGGTCCCCACATCCAACAGGGTGAGCTGCCACGTGGAGGGAGGGACACAGAGCCAGCACAGAGGGGGAGATCTGGGGTGGATGCAGCTGCTGTGCCCCAGGAACTGATGTTGGTTTTGTGCCTCCTGTGCTTGGGCCACTTGCAGAGTGACAAGGAGCTGGGGGATGGCAGCCCTCACGTGAACGGGGAGAGCATAGACGTGGACTCTGAGGAGGAGGACTCGGATGAGCTGGAAGAGGAGGATGAGCACGGGGCAGAGCAGGCTCCGGTGTTCCCTGGGGATGACAACAGGACCTCCAAGGACAGCGCCTCCGACGCGGACAACGCCAGGAAGGTGATTCCCGTGCCCCGAGGAGCAGGGTGGGGACACTGCTGGGCTATCAGGGATAGGAGGGCCATGGAATGAAGCAGTTCCTAGGTGTTTTTCCCCACCCTGCAAGATGACAGAAGGATCAGCAGTGGTGGAGGGCAATGGTGGCCATTTCCTGCTTGCCACTGCAGCTGGGAGGGTCTCCCCACCTTCCCCCCAGTTCCAGCCCCACACAGGTCTGTGATCCACTCTGCAGAACCCCCACCTTGTGTGGTTCTGGGCTTCACTGAACCAGCAGGAGACACCTTCCCAGTCTTGCTTGGGAAAGCACTAAAATAATTTAGTTGCTTTTTTTCCCCCAAATTTTGGTACATAATACAGACATGAGGCTGGTTTGGGATTATCAAGGAAGTTGAAATTCGGTTGGAAAACTTTATTCTGGAGTAGAATTTTTTTTTTCTCCCTCCACCATCCCCTTGGATTTCCCTTGCACAGGCTGAGGTGCAGCCTTGGAGCTTCTGCCCTGTTTGTGCATGTGCAGGCTGGGGGCTGGGGGGATGCTCTGATGGCTGTGGGGCTCAGCAGGATGGTGGGGGTTGCTCTGTGGGGCTCAGCAGGATGGTGGGGGCTGCTCTGATGGCTGTGGGGCTCAGCAGGATGGTGGGGGATGCTCTGATGGGTGTAGGGCTCAGCAGGTTGGTGGGGGATGCTCTGTTTTGGGACATCCCACCTGACTGACTCCTTCTGTTCTCGGGCAAATGGTGGCTGCAGTTGGATGATGGCGAGTCTGAGGAAGAACAAGAGTCTGTAGAGTCTGGGGAGGAGGAGGAGGATGGAGACGAGTCTGACTTGGTAAGCTGGGCTGCTAAATGTGTTTTGTGGCCTGTTGATAATAATTTTTCCCCTTTGCACTGCTGCCAGAAAGAGAGAGAGAGAGCAAAGGCACAGCGCTGCAGTTTCAAGCCTCCTTGACAAAACTCATTCCCTGAAACCACCCACACACGGGGTATTGTTTTCCACAAGGTGCTTAACCCTGATCCGTGGCACAATTAATTGCTTTCTGATGCTAACTAATGGGCTTTTGTTGTTTTCAACAAGGTGTCGACTGCTTTTAATCATTTGAATGTTAGCAGAGGTGATTGAGGGTGCTCGAGTTCCTCCAGTGCCCAGCTGGCAGGTGCAAAGCTTCCCTACCAAACCTGCAGTTCTGCTGGGGTGGGGTTGTTCCCAAGCCCATTGGCCCAGCCTAAATTCACTGTTCCTGCTGAGCAGCTCTTACCAGGGAGACCAACACCCCACAGACAGACAGACACTGTCCCTGGGACCTTGGTTGTACAGCACCAGGCCAACCCTTTCAGCAGCTGCTGGGGATTTCTACTTTTTATTTTTAGACGGTTGGTGAAGAGAACCTGAGGGTTATTTTTTAATTTAAATTGTTTGTTGGTTGTCTCCATTCCCCACCCTCCCCTTTCCTTTAAAGCTGTGCTCCTTTTCCACAGCCTCTCAAGTTTAAGGCACCCCAACTCTTCAGTCACCTTGAGGAAATTCTTGGCTTCATTCTCTTGATGTTTGGAAATGAGGGAAGAATCATACCTTCACAAAACACATCAAGTGAATCACTGAAGCTCTTTAGGGCCTTGCTGCCCGTGCTCTGACTCTCCAGCAGCCTGGGAGGAGCAGGGGCTGTGCAGCCTGTCCCTTTTTTGGGTGGCTGAGGCCAGTCTGTGGTGTGAGCCCACACCAAGGGTTGGGCTGGGACTCACATTCCAACTCCCAGCTGGGATCTCCCATCCTGGAGGGTGTTTGAGCTGTGCTGAGTCACTCAGCTCCCAGCAGGACTGGCTCACACACAAACCTGTGATGCACTTGGGGTAAAGCCACGTGCTGAGCCCACACTCAGGGATTTTGGGGCAGCACAGACACCCCAGAGAGAGCCAGGACTCAGCTCCACGTGGAGAGAGCAGGGCCTGATCCAGCTGCTGCTGGTGGTACCAGGAGGTTTTTCCAAGGCTTTGGTGGGAGCTGGATAAGCATCAGGAGCCAACAGTTTCAGTCTGAGTGTGAATTTTATGATTGGTGCAGGGTTGGGGTGCCTGATTCCTGTTCTGCTGTTGACTTTGGAACTCCACCCCACACAACTGAATTTTTTTTTAAACCAAGCCCCAGAATCTGTTGAGATTCATACATGTGGCTGAGTATTTGCTGCATGACTGGGCTGTGCTGCCCTGTGCCTGCCTCAGGGAGGGGGCTGCTCTGCTGCTCTGGAGTTCAGTTCCCCTGGGTCCTCCCCAGCCCTGCTAGGTGGCTCCTCAAGTGCAAACCAGTTTAATTTTTTGGAGAAATACCAACATTTTAGTTTGAAAACCCCACTGCCAGAGTTCAAGAAGCATTGGGACAACCCACTGAGGCACAGGATGGGGTGTTTGTGCAGGACCAGCAGTTTGCCTCGGTGATCTTTGTGGGTCCCTTCCAGCTCAGGATATTCTGTGATTCTGTGATTTGCACCATTTGCTTTTTGGGAGAAGCTGGGAGTGTGCACGTGCCTGCCCACTTGCAGTGCTGCTCACCAGTGTGATGTGAGGGCCTAAATGGAAGAGAAAGTGCAGCCTGCCCTGCTGAACTGACAGGAAATCCACCCCCACGTGTGCCTGAGTTTCCTTTTCAGGGCTATAAAGGCCTCTTTAGCACCCCTTGGTTTCAAACCCCTGGTGCTTCTCACACAACCTGAGCTGGCTGGGGCTGCTCCACAGAGGGGCCCTGGTGCCACCATGCCTGATGTGCCCTCTCTGGTCCTTCAGAGCTCCGAGTCCAGTGTCAAGAAGAAGCTGCTGAAGAGGAAAGGGAAGACGGACAGTCCGTGGCTGAAACCCACCCGCAAGAGGAGGCGGAGGAATAAAAAGAAACAAGGAGGTGTGCTAGGTAATAAATTAAGGGGTTTGTGCCTTAATTCCTACCCCAGTGAGCCTCCCAGGTGCAGGGGGGAGCACCTGAGGCCTGGGAGTCTGCAGGGCTCACTCTTCCTTCCCAAGGTTGGGCTGTGAAGTTGCCTCTCACTGGCAGGAGCTGCTGGTGTCACTTCAGCAGCAGAACATGGGGATTTATCCTTGGCTTGCTGGAGGAATTTTATTTTGTTCATAAAATTCCTTTATTTTAGAGTATTCCAAAATAAGGCCTCGTGGGGCTTCCAGAGAGGAGGAAGAGGAATTTTGCATGGGTAGATAGTGACAGGACAAGGGGGAATGAATGGCTTCGGACTGAAAGAGGGGAAATGGAGGTTCGACCTACAGGAGGCATTGTCCCCTGGGAGGGTGGGCAGGCCCTGGCACAGGGTGCCCAGAGCAGCTGGGGCTGCCCCTGGATCCCTGGGAATGTCCAAGGCCAGGCTGGACACTGGGGCTGGGAGCAGCCTGGGACAGTGGGAGGTCTCCCTGCCCATGGCAGTGGGTGGAACAAGATGATCTTTAAAGTTCCTTCGAACCCAAACCATTCCATGCTTCTGTGGCTCATGTCCATGTGGACTCCTGTCCCATGAGCTCAGGGGAACGTGTTTAGATGAAGAGGGAGAAGAAAGAACCACCCTGGAATGGGGCTCCACTGCTTTTGTGTGGATGTTTGTGCAGCTGAGTGGAATGTGCAGGTTGACTTTGCTCCCTCTGGAAGCTCCTGGAGAGCTGGAAGGAGCTGCCTCGGGCCCATCTCAAGTGTGGGTGTTGTTCAGGGGGTCACTCTTGTTTGTCCTGAGCCACCCAGCACCAAAGGTTTCAGTGAGCTCTGTTGGAAGCTGAGAGGTGAGGAGAGCCAGGAGGGCAGGCTGGATGTGATGATGCTTCTTTGGGGAAGAGAACAGCATGGGAGAGATGAAGTGGATGGTGCAGCTGTGCCTCCAGCCTCATTGCTGAGGTTTCATACATCCACTGCCACCAAAGGCTTTATTTTTATTCTTCTGGGATCACAAATTCCATGCACAAAGGTCATTTTTGTCTCAGCAGCTTTTTGGGACTTTTGATTGAATTGGTTGTTCTGGCCCCTGCTCTGTGCCTGGGCTCTGACAGGCACCTGGCTGGCTCCTCTTCCTCCCCATGGCTGTAGGGCCCCTGGATCCCTGGATTGTCACAGCCAGTGCCCAGTTCTGCATTTCGGATAGAGGCTGCTTCCCTGCTCCTCCAGTAAAGCTGGGAGCTGGTCTTAGAGAGCAACCAAACCCTCCTGGCCAGGCTGGACTGGGAGAAGCAAACCAGCAGAGAAAGCCAAGCCAAGGGAGTGTGAAGAGACTGAAAATTCCCTCTCAGGCTCTGAGGGGTCCCCCAGAATCTCTCCCCAGCAGCAGCTGTGTTCACACAGAGCCAGAACTTGGCCTTTGTGTGTTTCCCCTGCCTTTGAGCTGGGTGTCACCTGTCTCGTCCTCCTCCCGAGGTGGCTCTGCGTGACCAGCGTGTCCCTGAGCCCCGTGCAGCAGGTGAGAGGCAGGAGGCTGCTCAAGCCCTGCTTCATCCCTTCCCTGTGCTCTTGCAGAGGCTGAACTTGGCTCATTTATTCCCTTTCCCTGTCATTCCCAGCCTGGGTGCAGGTGGAAGCTCAGAGCAGTGCCCAGCCATGCCCTGTGTGCCCGGAGGTGGTGGCACATTCTGTGTGCTCCTCACGGCCTCGGGGTGGGATTCCCTGTGGGGTCTGTGGACATCCCCTGTTCCCATCCAGGTGCTGAAGCCTACAAAGCCTCGATGGGCAGCAGGGAGGGCCCCGGCCAGGAGAACAGCATGGAGTACATGGAGGTGTCCCTGGATTCCCTGGATCTCCGGGTAAAGGGGATCCTCTCCTCGCCAGTGGGAGGTGAGCTGGGGCTGTGGTTGGGGTTGGGGTCAGGTTTGGGGTCAGTTTGGGGTCGGGTTTGGGTTTGGGGTCAGGTTTGGG
>VXAC01001659.1:806963-836945 GCA_013399225.1 Rhipidura dahli
GATAGGAATGTGGCTGGGATGGGGATGAGGATGGGACTGGCTGGGGTGGTGATAGGGATGGATGTGGAGTTGGGATGGGAATGGGGCTGAGGATGAAGAGATGGGAATGGGGTTGAAGATGAATGTAAGGTGGGGCTTGGGTAGGGCAGGGATAGAAATGGTGATGGATTTGGGATGGGGATGGGGCTGGGGATGTGGATGAGGATAGGGATGGTGCTGGGATGGAATGAGGGTGTAGAAGGGATCCCAGTTCCAGTGGGGCACTGGAATGCACTCACCAAGGGTCCAAGGCACTGTCCCAGCCCCCCTGTCCTCCTCAGCAGCTCCCCTCCACTCCCTGAAACGTGCAGCATCCCCCCAAAATCCCTGCCACTGCCCCCCTCAGGAATGCCTTGTTCAGCCCTGGGAAGAGCAGGGACTGGAGCTGGGCCCCGGGTGCTGAGCCCCAGCTGCTGCTCCCAGTGCTGATCCAGCAGCCCCTGCCTGGATCCACCCTGCTCAGAGGTTGTGTGGCTCCTTTGATAAAGCCACATCAAAGAGAGGGTGGGAGCTTTCCCCACCCAGGGAGGCTCAGGAAGGACGAGGGATGCTTTCACCAGAGGCTCTGGATGTCAGACAGATTAGGGAAGTGACAGCTCAGGAGGCAAGGAATGAGCTTTGTGATTTGTGCTCCCTGAGAAAACTCTTAAACCTTTAAGATCTTGACAGGATTTTACACTAAAACAGTGAGGTCTTTCCCTGGGCATGTGTGTCTTGAAATATCCCTTTGCTAGGCTTGGGATTGTGAGTTGTTGGCCAAATTCTGTGAATTTCTGGGATTCTGTAAAGGAATTCCTGATGGGATGAAAGGTGCTTGTGCTGGGCTGGCAGGGTCAGAGCCACGGGCAGGGTGCTCTGGGGGAAGGCTGCCACTGCCAGGGCAGCTGAAGAGGAATCTCCCCCAGGGATGAAGTTAAATCTGCAAAACCTCACAGCAAGATAACTCTCCGTTCCAAAGCTTAGAAAATACCAGTGATCTTCCTTCTCAGTGTGAGTCAATCCCCTAGCAGTGGGTAGGGAAAGCTTGGGATGCTCCAGGGTGAGCCAGCCCAAAGCCCAAAGGCTTCTGTGTTGTAAACATTGCAAAGAGAGAGTTTGGGGCAGGACTGGAAGAGGAGGGCAGGACTGGAATCAACCCTTTTGTCACTGGGCCAGGGTTTTGCAATTTTGGGTAAGCCAAAGATTGATTTCAATCCAGAGCAACCACAGGAATATTCCCACAGTGACCCCCCTCAAAAGCCCTCACCCACCTCTTCACAGGTTTGTAAAAACATCTGAGAGAAGGAGATGAGGAAAAAGCAAGAGCATTGGAGCATCTTGCTGCTTCCTTTTCCTTGGTTTGTTCTCTTTCCAAAGTAAATAAGTCTTGGTTGGCTGAGACCAAACAGTCCCAGGAATTTTGTTTTCCCATCTGTGTAATCAGCCTTTGCAAAGGGGAGTTGGTGCTTTCCTGATCATCTCTATTTATCACTCCACTGCCTATTCAAATTTCCAGCTCCAGGTGGTTTCCTACAGATTTCCTGGTGCCAGAGCCCAGTGCTGTGGGGAGGAGAGAGAGGCTGATAAAAACCTGCACCTCGCTGCTTTGCCTTCCTGAGGTTTTCTCAGAGTAAACTGATCTTAACTTACCCCTCTTGATTTCAGCACAGTCAGCTGAGTGTGGCTGAACTTGGAAAAGCACAGGAGGCTTTTGCAAACTCCAGCTGGTGTGAAAGGCTCTCTTTTACAGGGCTAAAGCCTTGAGAGCATCTCAGGACAAGGAATGGGAAGGTGTCACAGGGCACGGCTGGTGTGGATGGACTGAATCCTTTCTTTTGGAAGAGGATTTGAGTTGATTCCCTGGTTTTGTGTGCCCCAGGTCTCTCCAATGGCCCTGAAGCAATGGAGGTGGATGGTCTGCAGGAAGTGCCCCTGTGCAGCTGTCGAATGGAAACCCCCAAAAGCAGAGAGATCACCACGTTAGCCAACAACCAGTGCATGGCCACGGAGAGCGTGGATAACGAGGTAGGAGCCTGTCCTCCAGCTTCCCACAGCCTTTCCTGCTGAGCACAAGGCCCTAAAGAGTGAAAAGCTGTGCCAGGAGCACGTGTGGGGTCACACAGGGGCTCTGGGCCTGCTAGACTGGGACCCACTGGTGTGAGGAATGGCAGGGCCGGGGTCCCCCTCGCTCTGTGCCTGTCCCAGCGCTGGGGTGAGGCCACTGGGAAGGGAGTGGGTGTTGTGTGTGTGCTGGGAGAGGCTCTGGGTGGGTCTCTCTGGCTTGTCCTGGCCTGTGTGGCTGGATCTGCTTGGTGTAACACTCACACTCAAGGCCAAGGGAGATAAAATACATGAACCTGCATCAGAGGGAGCAAATCCAGTCAAGGGTTGGAGCTGGTTTCCCTTGACCACCAAGGAGCTGCTGCAGACCTTTCTGTGGCCAGCTGTTGAGTTTCAGGAGCTTGGCATGGCCTCTGCTGCCCCAGCCTTCCTCTCTCCTCCTCTCTTTCCGTCCCAAAGCTTCCATGTCCTGGCAGCTCTGCAGCCCCAGGTCTGACTGCCTGACAGGGGTTCTTGCACTTTGGGTTGCTCACAGCTGGGCTGGTTGGGCTCTGCTGGTTCCAGAAGTGTGGAAGGAAGTGGCAGGAGTGATTCCATTCCTAAAAGTGGGAAGTGAGAACTGCAGGACAGGGATGCACTCGATGGATTCTCCTTTTACTGGGAAGTGCTGGGGTTTCTTTTCAGCTTCAGCCTCACTGCAGCTCTCTCACTCTCACTGGTGGTGGCACAAGGAGTGAGAATATCCCTAGTTCTCCTCTAGGATCCCAGGAGGAGGGTGGATGGAGACACAAAGGGATAATCAGGTTTGTAGACCAGCTCTGTTAGTGTGTGCTGGAGAGAGGAATTTCCAAAGAATGGCAAAATTGATTCATTAAAGACAAAATGTCCTGGGAGACTCATCAGAGAGAGGGGGGGAGACCCCAGGGTTTCTGAACAAACACAAGGTGTGGGAAAGAATTCCTGCTCCTGGCTGCAGTGGGTTGGCAGTTGTGTCCCTGGATAAATCACAGGGAGGAATAGCAAAGGCCATGCTTTATGTTAGATTCTTTTAAATAATGGGATAAGTGACTCAGAGATGTTATAGGAATATTTCTTGTGTGAACAGTGGCGTCTCCAGACTGCCATGTCCTTGGAGAGTGTTAAAAATAGTTACCAGCACCCTGCTGCACTCTCTAATGGTTGGAAAACAGCAATTAATCATGTTGAACTTTTTTTTTATAGTTTCTAACAAATAATAAAGTGTGGCAGAGCAGTGCAGGGTCTTCCTCACATGGGTGGTGCAGCTTTCCACTTGTTCATGGAATTTCCTCAGCTCAGTGAAATTCCTCCTCAGGATAAGATCCATGGTCCCCTCGTGCCATCCCTGCAGCCCCTGGGGTCGGGGTGGTGACAGGGATTGGTCTGGCCAAGCTGTCCCAACCACAGGAAGGCTTTGCAGCTGGAATTTGGGAAAGCTGAACTGGAGATGCCGGGGCGAATGAGGAGCCCAGGTTAAAATCCATTCTCTTTTCCCACTGGGGTGTTGCTTCTGCAGGAGTGGAATTTAAAAGACATTAGGGAGAAAGTTTAGTTTTGTTGAGAAAAAGCAGCAAACCCTCAGCTGGAGCAGAGGGACAGTCTGTGGCACAGAGTCCCTGACTGACCCTGTCATGAGGACAATAAACTCTGCACCTTCCCTCCAGGGGACCTTTCCTTGGAGCAGCCTTTCACCTTCATATTCCTGGTTTATAAACCTCCCCAACACCTGGGTGTTTGGGCAGAGCAGGATTATTATCAAGGGCAGCTTGAAGCAGAGCCCAGAGAGAGTTGTGTCCTGCTGGCAGGGGACAGCTGGGCTGGGACAGTGTGGTGACTGCAGGAGGTGCTGATCCCTCTGTGCAGAGCAGGGAACACTGGCTGGGAACAGGGAACCCCAATTTTGGAACCTGCTGCCAGTGACAGGACAAGGTGGGGCATGAGAAGGCCTGGAGTGATAGGAGAAGGGGGATGGCTTTAAGATACAGGAGGGCAGGTGAAGATTGGATTTCGGGAAGGAATTGTTCCCTGGGAGGGTGGGGAGGGGCTGGGATGGAATTCCCAGAGCAGCTGTGGCTGCCCCTGGATCCCTGGCAGTGCCCAAGGCCAGGCTGGACACTGGGGCTGGGAGCAGCCTGGGACAGTGGGAGGTGTCCCTGCCCATGGCAGGGGTGGCACTGGGTGAGCTTTAGGGTCCCCTCCAACCCAAACCATTCCATGATTCTGTGATGCTCTGCTTTTTAAGCCCAGAGCTGTAGATGGGTGAAATCCTTTGGAAAATCTGCTCCAAACACAACTTGAGCTGAGCTCTCATGAAAGCCTGGCTCTTCATCCCTGTGGTCTGGGCAGGGGCCAGTGCTGGAAGCAGCACAGACAGGAACTTCGCTGGCAATGAGGAGCAATCATTTTTTTTTCCCTTTATCTTGCTGTGACTCCAACTTGTGAGCAGGAGCAAGATTTAGTGTGCACGGCCTCGTTCTCTCAGTCACTGACACCCGCTCTTCCTGGCAAGAGGAGAGTGTGTGTTGTGTGAGTCAGGCCCCTGGGACTGCCCTTTCTGCTGCTTGGCTGTTGCCTATTTCCAGTTATGATTTTGTTGTTGTTGTTGTTGTTGTTGTTGTTGTTGTTGCAAGGAACAAATGACTCGGGGTGCCACATGCATGTTAGTTAGCAAATGATGCATTCCTTCCTGAGAGCAGCTCTCACAGCTTCCTGCTGCACTGCTAATGCTCTCTGGCACGCAGCTGAATTCCTGTGAAAAAGCCAGGCCTCCTCCTCGAGGCAGCGTGCAAAGTCTCCCTTCCTCACAAGCACAGGGAGAGTGTTGTGGTCTCCAGTAATTTCATTTCCTTTAATTTCTCCTGTTCCAGCTGGGCCGATGCACAAACAGTGTGGTTAAGTATGAACTGATGCGCCCGTCTAACAAAGTCCAGCTTTTGGTGCTGTGTGAGGACCATAGAGGGAGGATGGTGAAACACCAGTGTTGCCCTGGCTGTGGATACTTTTGCACTGCAGTAAGTCCGTGCTCTCAATCTAGGGAAGGGGGTACCTGTTGCAGTAGCTGGAAGCTGAAGGTGGAGATGGTCCCTAAAGGGGTTTCCTGACTTCCTGGCATCAGCCCCACCTCGTTCCACAGCACATCAGGAGGTGTTTTCAATAGGAATGTGTGTGAGGGTAGCTGAAATCATCAGCTTTATCTTCCTGGAGACCCCCAGGGGGTGTTACCAAAGGGATTTCACATGCTGGAAGTGTTGCCTTTGGAATTTCTTTGGAACAAGGGTTTGTTGTTTTTCTTCCTGTGTACAGATCAATCGCATCAAAAGATGTCTCAGTGTGGTTTGTAAATGACCCTGTGCCCCCACCTCTGTGTCCCCTCAGGGTGGGGACCCTGAGTGGTGGCACTGCACCAAGGCAGTGTTGGAGATCTCAATTAGATCAGATATTAGGAAGATGAAATATTAGGAAGAAATCCTTCCCTGTGAGGGTGCTGAGGCCCTGGCACAGGGTGCCCAGAGAAGCTGTGTCTGCTCCTGGATCCCTGGCAGTGCCCAAGGCCAGGTTGGAGCAGCCTGGGATAGTGGAAGATGTCCCTGCCCATGGCAGGGGGGTGGAACCAGATGAGATTTAAGGTCCCTTCCAACCCAAACCTCACTCTGTGATCTCCTGCTGCTTCTTCCACCTTTGCCACCGAGGCTTTTAAGGGACTTGGTGCAGTCCTGTAGTGGTCAGTGTCCTGCTTTCCCTGTGGATAAAGCTGAAAGGCACCAATTGAGGCCTCATGGAGTGATGATGAGGCTTAATTGTGTGATGCTGGTATTTTTTGAGGTGACTCAAGGAAAGATGCTGCAGTAGTCTCGAGCATTATTGTAGTAAATGGAGCCATCCTGGGTTTTCCTGCTGAGTCAAAGATCATTTAGAAGATAAAATCCTCAAAACCCTTCAAGGCATTTTGCAAAGCTGAAATAGAGTTAATTAGATGGCTTGGGAGGACTGAATTCAGGAGAAGAGGGGGTTTGGCTGGCCTTTCCTTGCACTCTCTCCCATCTCTCAGTGCTGTGTCCTGGTGCTCAGAGGTGAACCTGGAGTGTTTGTCTGTGCCACCCACGACCAGCCCAGAGCACAGCAGGGCTTCAGGCAGCACTGACACCGCAGGGCAGGGAGCTCTGGGGTCCTGCACAGCAGTTGCAGGGACTTTGCTAGAGAGGGAAGATAAATTGAAGAGGAATTGCCCAGTTTGTTGCATGAGCAGACAGCTTGGTTGGGTTAATTAGGCTGGTCCAGGCAGAGGAGTCACATAATTTGGGTTACAGTGGGCTCAGCGACAGATTCGTGCAGGTTCTCAAATGCTTTGTGTACAGCTGTGTTTTGGGGAGTTTGATGCTGGCTCAGCACAGCTCTGAGGTTTTCTTTTCCAGTTTTGGGGGCGTCCTTACAGTGCACTGGCACTTCTAGAGACAGAAGCGAGAACTTCAAGCGTTAGAGGGAAGAGCTGGAAATCGGGACTCCTTTGTTCTGTTTCCCAAGCACAATTCCAAACCTTGCTTTGCAGTCCTTCAACCCAAGCGAGTTTTTCCCCCTTGACCTTGGTTTTGTTCTCTTCTGAGGAAGTGGCAGTGCTTGCTGTACTGTACAGGACGCAGCAGGGCCGAGAGAGGTGGTGAGAGGAGTTGGCGTGGAGCGTGTGGAGGGGTTGAGGCACAGCCTGGCTGGGGGCTGAACTCCTTCCCTGTGGTTTCTTCAGGGCACTTTCATGGAGTGTCAGCCCGAGAGCAGCATCTCCCACCGCTTCCACAAGAGCTGTGCCTCGCAGGTGAACGACACCAGCTACTGCCCACACTGCGGGGAGGAAGCCTCCAAGGCCAAGGAGGTGACAATAGCCAAGGCTGACACGACCTCCACGGTGTCCCTGAGCTACGAGCAGCAGAAGCCAGCAGCTGTGGAGGGCAGGGCTGACACCACCACGGGGAGGTGAGCTTGGGAGAGGGGGGGTTGGATCTCAAATCTCCAGGCTTTGATTTGAATGTTTGGGCTCCTGCCCATGAGCCGAGTGATTCTCTGTTCATGCCTGGGCTGGCTCAGCCACAGGAATTGTTGTGTCACTCGCTGCCCCAGAGCTGAGGCATGGGCTCTGGAGGTGGGAGGGTTCAGGAGTTAAACCATTCCTTTCTCTTATTGCTAGGAATGGAGTAATGGTGGGATTAGTTGACGTTGCCAGGTTTGGCAAGTGGCAGAGATTCCCACCTGCAGCCCCTGACTCACGCCCGTGAGCAAAGAGAGGAGAAAAGCACCAATGGAACCAGCCCTGTGCTGCACAGTGCTCTGGCTTCCCATCCCCATCTGGCCTTGTTTAGGTGGCTTTAAGACTTCTGGGTCTGCTGTAGCACAGAGCACATCGAGATGGAATCACAGGGCAGTGCAGTTCCTTTCTGGGGCGAGTTCTTACCGAAAAGGCAGTAAAATATATTGGTTTGTGTTTCGATTTCAGTTACACTTATCTGGATTTCAAAATGCATTTGCTTTCCTTT
Source organism: Rhipidura dahli (assembly GCA_013399225.1). NCBI lineage: Eukaryota > Metazoa > Chordata > Aves > Passeriformes > Rhipiduridae > Rhipidura > Rhipidura dahli. The sequence continues at coordinate 814,583 of VXAC01001659.1, forward strand.
TTTGGCATAAGAGAGGCACTGTTGTGTATTTTTAATGGTTGTGCTTTGGCTGTCTGTCATTTTTCCTCTTCAGTGGCACTGGGACGAGGTTGTCAGAGGAAGACAAGCCAGAAAGTTCGGCTGCCGAAGGCTTTGACATGGCTGGGTCTTCAGTTTTTCCAAAGCCTACTACTAGCTTGACCCAGGGACCAGTTAAAGAAACTCTGGAAAGTGCCCTGATTGCCCTGGACTCCGAAAAGTAAGAAAAAGACCATTGGGTCACTCCAGTTCCCAGCAAAGTTGCTTAGCCTAGAGAAAATGAGATTTAGTTTCTCTGGATTTTGGTCCAGCTCAGAGCTTTTTTTGTTCACTTTGCTCATTAGTCATCCCCAACAGATTTGGGAGAACTGTTGCAGCTCTAAATGTCTTATTGATTTCTCTGGAGGATTTAGTTTTTCCCTGGCTCTTCAGCTGCAGCTGGGGGCTCCTGTTCACAGCAGTGAGACCCAGAGTTTGTTGTTGAGCAGCACTGAACAGATCCAGCCCTCAGTGGAACAGGGCTGGCTGGGACTGGAGCTGGAAGTTTTAAGACCTCGTTCTGGGGATTTGTTTTTCTGGAACTGTATCAGAGAATCACAGAAGGTTTGGGTTAGAACTGACCTTAAAGATCACCTTGTTCCCCCCCTGCCATTGCAGGGACACCTCCCACTGTCCCAGGCTGCTCCCAGCCCCAATGTCCAGCCTGGCCTTGGGCACTGCCAGGGATCCAGGGGCAGCCCCAGCTGCTCTGGGCACCCTGTGCCAGGGCCTGCCCACCCTCCTAGGGAAGAATTTTTTTCACATATTTAATCCTAAATTTCCCCTCTTTCAATCTAAAGCCATTCCCTGTGTCCTGTCCCTCCATCCCTTGTCCCCAGTCCCTCTCCAGCTCTCCTGGATCCCAGATTTTGGAGGCAGCTCTGCAGGTGGGGTTTCACCTGAGCAGGCCAGAGGAGCAGAACCCCCCATCCCTGCTGCTCACGCTGGGAGATGAGCCCAGAACTCCCTAGGCCAGACTTTGGGTGGCAGTGGGGAGAGTGACATTCCTGGCTGTTCTTTCCCTGGGGGATTAATGCCATTAATTGTGGCAGTGGGGGATTCTTCCCTGGGGAATTAATGCCATTAATTCCACTTTTCCCTGGCTCCTGCAGGCCCAAGAAGCTGCGGTTCCACCCGAAGCAGTTGTACTTCTCTGCCAGGCAAGGGGAGCTGCAGAAGGTGCTGCTGATGTTGGGTAGGTGCCTCCTGACCCGGCCAGGGCCACATCCCAGCACTTCCCGTGGCACCACCTCACATTCCCAGTGCCCCTGGGGGCTGCAGCTGAGACACTCCTGTAAGGGATGTGTCCTGGGAAAGGGCTGCATCTCCTTGGGAAGTGGGCACTGTTCCCCACAAGTGGCTGTGTTTGAGTTGGGGTTCATCCACACGAGCTGCTTGTGTCCCCAGAATGACCTCCACGTGGTTTTTACCCAGCCCCTCTCCATGCAGTGGATCTATATTTGCACCCAGCAGAGAGGGAAAAGATGGGAGTTGGCTTAAGCCAAGACCCATCAGCAAGAGAGCAAAAAGGAAGAGCCTTCTGTCCATGGGGTTTGTTTTGGGGCACAGAGCTGCCTGTCACCAGATGCTTTGGAGCTGCTGAGCTTGATTTTACCGAGCAACATTCCCCAGGAATCTCCCCCTCTGAAGGACACAATGTTTCCTCAGGATGCTTCCTTTCCACTCCAGTACTTTGCTGTACATTTTTGGAAGCTTTCTGTTCTTGCCCTTTATCACTTCCTTCTTTTTTTATTTTTTTTGTCTAGCAAGTGTTTGCTCCATTGTTCCTCTCTTCAATAGCACAGAAATGCTACTCATTGATATTTAACTACAGCCTCGTCATACACAACGTGTTATCATGCCCAGACATCTTTGTCTGGCTGTCAGCATCATCTGTCACTCTCTGCACAGCTGGGAGAGTCTCTGGCCAGATCCTGGGCCCCGTGTGGGCAAATTCTATCCATGCTGCAGCTCTGTCTTTACAGGGGTGCCACAAGGATCCCTGGCATTAATTGCAGTTAATGGTGCTGAGACAGAGACCAGGTGGTGCCAACTCTTTGTTGTTCCCAGTTTCTGGGTTGCTTTAAACCAAGCAGTGTTTTGTATTTTCTTTTTATCCTCGTGTGGTGTTTGTTGTTTTTGAGATGAGTTGTGAATCTGAGGGATGTGGCCTTTGGTGAGATAGCAATGTCTCAAAAAGGTATTAAATTCCATGGTGTTTCTAAGCTCTGGGTTTGAGGGCTGTTGAATATTCAATGTTCAGGGGACTGCCCTGGGAGCTCTCTGGTGAAATGTGCACTGAGACATGAGCAGGGCTGAGGATGGGCTGGGAACCCAGCCTCTAAAAGCCTTTGGTTGAGACATGATTCTCCTGTTACACCTCAATCTCTGAATTGTGGTTGAAAGTGTCTCTGCTCTGTTTTGCAGTGGATGGAATTGACCCTAATTTTAAAATGGAGCATCAGAGTAAGAGAACCCCTCTCCATGCTGCCGCCGAGTCCGGCCACGTGGACATCTGCCACATGCTCATTCAGGTCTGTCTGCCCTTCCAGTCCTCTGTGTGAGCCATTCCCTGTGGCCTTTGGCCTGCCCCACGTGGAAATCAGCAGTGGAAAATCCCTCCTGGGAAAAAACCTCCTCGATCCCAGGGCTTTGCTGGGGGAGGAGTGGGGCTTGGAGGGCACGGCTGAGATTGTCCTTCTGGGCTGCTCTCCAGGCAAGGAGCAGGGCAGGATTGGATGCAGGGCACTGTGGGGCAGATGGGGGTCTGGGCCCCAGCACAGCCAGAGCTGGGCACTGCCAGATGTGCTGCCAGGCTGACTGCAGTGCCAGATGTGCCAGCACAGACTGACTGCAGTGCCAGATGTGCCAGATGTGCTGCCAGGCTGACTGCAGTGCCAGATGTGCCAGCACAGGCTGACTGCAGTGCCAGATGTGCTGCCAGGCTGCTTGCAGTGCCAGATGTGCCGCCAGGCTGCAGAGGATCTCCAAGCTCTTTGTTGTGACCTCCAAGCCAGGCTGCTCTCTGTGACGAGGCTCTGGAGCCTGGCAGCTGCCAGGCCCTGCCTTCTCTTCTGTCTAAACCTGAGCAACTCCAGATGGGTTTTCCTCTGCAGTGTGAATGTCTCACCTGTGGGAAGGAGTGAAGGGAAGATGCAGGTTTGGATTCTTGTCTGGGATTTGGGTTCTGACTGAGGGAAGATGGTCCAAGCTGTAGAAATGTTGTTGAGCTTTCTCCAAAACGACATAAAAAAGAAAAAGAAGGATTTTAAAAGTTACAGTTTTTCTTCTTTGTGCTGGTGTGGCTGCTCTGGAGTGACTGGAAGTGTGTTTTGTTTACCCTGTGGGATTGGGAAACCTGAAAGGGCTGAGAAGGCAGCAGTGGAAATCATGGAAATTCATCCCTTGGAAATGATCCTGTGGGGTTGGTGCACTTCAGCACCTGGAACCAGAGGCTTTCAAGTGCAGTTTGAAGGCAGCAATGGCTGCTCTCCCTGAGGTTACTGCATGTGAAGAGTGTGGAATGAGGAAAAGGAGCAAAACTTGTGAGACATTACAAACAATTTCATTATCAGTAGGCTTGGTTTGTTTCCAGAGTGCTTCATCTTGTCTCTCCCTGATGTGTGGCTTCTGCAGCAGCCAGTGTTTGGCTGGGCATGGCCCCAGCCTGTTCCACATGAAATGCCTCTGCTCTGCCCTGCCTCAGATAGCTCTGGCTGTGCAAAACAGTCACAACAAAGGAATTCTGTGCAAGGCACCTGAGAGCAGCTCCTTGTGCCAGGTGAACCTGGATCAGCTGCTGTGAGCAGGTCTGAGCCTCACACACACAAAGCCAAGAGCTGTGTGCCTGACACCTTCTGGGCTGGAGTTTTGGGTGGTTCCTGAGCTCAGCCCAAGGGTTAAAGCAGGCAGGAGAACCTGGATACCTTTCCCAGCCATGGCTTGGAAAAGAGAGAGGTTTTGGTTGAAGGCACTCTGGGTTGAAGTGAACATCTGCTCAGAGACCTCTGTGGAAACGGTGCCATCACCTTCCACAGGAGTATTTAGCCAATCCCCAGGATATTTTTTACAGCTCCTGCTTCTGTTGCAATCAGCAAGTTGTTCCTACTGCTCGTGACATTGAGAAGAGCTGGTTGTTTTAGTCTAAATGATAGACCAGGGAAAACAAAGCTGCTGCAGAAAGGAGGAGGCTGGTTCTTCCAAATTGTTACACAAACAATATCTAGAAAGTAGGAGTACCAAATCTATTAATAACAGGAGTTATTGAATAGCAGCTGTTGGCTTCCTTACAGTTCCTTCCTGGCAGGAGAGGGGGCAGGCAGCGTGTGCTGTTTCCAGAGCAGGTGGGGTTGCACTGCCTTCTTTCCTGGTTTTATTTCTCCTGTTTTTTTGGTTTTTTTTTTTTCCCCTGTTTAATGTGGCTAAATTTCAGGGAAAAAAAAATCTTGTTATTAAATCTCAACTCCCACATCCTTCCTGTGCTAACTGTCCTTGTCCTTGGCCTCCCACCAGGCTGGTGCTAACATTGACACCTGCTCCGAGGACCAGAGGACCCCACTGATGGAAGCAGCAGAAAACAACCACCTGGAAACTGTGAAATACCTGATCAAGGCTGGAGCACTCGTAGATCCCAAGGTAGCAGTTTATTCCTTAACTTTTTCTCCTGAGGAAGCCTCTGTCCAACATTTCTTCCTTGGAGTTTGGGGTGGAAGTGCCCAGGCTGAGGAGAACTGGCCTGGGTTGTCTTGGGGCAAAGGCTGGAGGTGTCATAATCTCATTTTCCTGGTGGCCATGAGCTGTTTGGGGCAAGTGTTGCCACTGGTCCCATTATTTTTGTGGCACCAAATGTCAGGGGGATTTGATTTCTTTAGTTCTCAGTGTCACAAGTCCGTTGCAGTGGAGTTGGATTTCAGAGTTCCCTTCTCTGTAAACTCTAATAATGAGGATTTTGGGGTGATGATTTAAAATGGGCTGGTAATTAGGTGCTTGCCAAGCCAGGAAAAACGACACAGGAAGCTTTCCTTTCCAAAGGGCTGATGTGTGGATTCTTCCAGTCACGCTGCAGTGGCAAAATCAAACCCCATCTTTAAACTCTACCCCTTAATTTAAACCAAAACAATAAAATGCAGCTGTCTCTTTGCCTTTAGCATGCTCTGGTTGCTTTGCAATCTTGGAAAATGCACAGATCATTTATTAGTCCCATAAATCAAATGCTATTTGGAGCACAGGAACCCTCCCCATGTGAACTTCTTATTGTCACAACCTGCTGCTCTTGGCTGGGTTTTGGGAAGGAGCTGGCAGGATTGCACAAGGTACCAAGTGCTGCCCCATCCAAGCCCTGAATGGATCCTTGGGAGGCTGGTTCTGAGCTGGGAAGGGGGAAAGGACAGGACAGGCACGGGTGGGTTCCTGCTGGCCACTGTCCCAAGCAGCCCAGACACCTCTCACCTGATTTATCCCCTGGAGGAGAAGAGAGGGGAGTTTGTGCTTCTGAAGGTAAAGGGAAGGAGATAAATTCTGAGCTTGCAAGAGCAAATTAAAAGCCTGAGCTCACATCTGAGGACTGGGCTGGTTTATTATGTTTATTAGGCCTCTGTTTGAAAGCAGCAGCGTTGGTTTGGAAGCAGCTCCAGCTTTTCCCATGGGAAATGCAGCCCTAACCTGGGGCAGGTGTTTGTGTGGAGCCCTGGGGCTGCAGGGAAGGGAGCTGGGTGGGACCTTCCCCGCCCCCAGGGTGAAGCTGTTTGGGATGGAGAAGCCCCACTCAAAACCTGAAGAGGTTTTACAATAAAATCTGCCTGCTCTCCCAGGGCTGAGGAGCTGTGCCTGGCTTTTGCCAATCCAAAGGGAAAAGCTGTGGAATTATTTAGATGGGGGAGGCACTTAGAGGGGTGGAGAAACTCCTCCTGTGTCCCAAGGAGCCCCCGTGCTGCAATCCCTGACCTGAGATGTCCCCTCCTTGCTCAGAGAGTTGCTCCTTCTCCCTGCATCACATCAACTCCATCCCAAAACTCTCACTTCCAGTGGTGCTTCCAGGGATTTAGCTGGAAGGAGTCATTTGATTTTCAGCCTTTTGTTTCATCCTCCTGATTTCCTGCTCTCCAGGCCTTGCTCTGTGCTAAGCTCTTGGGATATAAAAGCCTGATAAAAATCAGGCTGCAGCCAGAGAGATCTTTGGTGTGAGGGTGGGAGCATCTCCATCGTGACTCACAGCCCGTCCCTCTCCTCCAGACCTTGCATTCCCAGCTCCCAGAGGCATTTTTCCTTTCAGCCTCTGGGGTTGTTTTTTATCTCCTGTCTGGGCAGATGGCTGTGGCCAGGCTGGGGACAGACACCACAACCCTGTGCCCTGCTGCCAGGTGCTGGGATAAGGCCTTGGGCTGACAAAACCCAGCAAAAAACCTGGAGAAATGGAGCATTTCAAGTTGAGACAGGGTGACTTTTCTGATGGAAAGTGCAAACTTTGCCTGCATAGGGGATTTCTGCTTCCCTCTGGCCCATGGAGAGGAGTGGGGAAGGGGCATCACTGCCAAGGTTTGGGGCTGGTACCTTTGCCAAGCTTTGCAAAGCCCTTTGCACTCTCAGCCTCCCTCTCTGCACGGGTGGCACCTCTTTGGTGTGAAGCTCCCGAGCTCTGCCAGTGGGCTGGGAGCTTTTGGAGTTCTCTGCTCCACCTGGGAGCTTCTCTGCTGTTCCTGAGCACCCCTGAGGGTCTGTTCTGTGTGCAGGATGCCGAGGGCTCCACGTGTCTGCACTTGGCAGCCAAGAAGGGGCACTATGACGTGGTTCAGTACCTGCTCTCCAACGGGAAGATGGATGTCAACTGCCAGGTGAGGCCTTGCCTGGGGCAGGAGCTGCTTTTCCCGGGTCAGAGACTCCCTCAGCAGTGTGCTGCCTGCCCAGGGCTGGTCCTGCTGCTGGGGGGGACACCTCCAAATCATTCCAAGGTGATAATTCTGTCTGCCAGGGAGGACAATCACCTTCCCTTGGTTTGCAGCTTCTCCTTGGCCCTGACTTTGCTGTGGAGCCTGTTGCTGCTCCAGGGTGTCCCTGTGCTTTTCCTACTGGGGGGATCATGGGACAGGTCGAGCCTGGCGCTTGTCACTGTGGGGTTTGCCCATTGCTGTGGGGTGACACAGAGCTGCACCTGAGGCCAGAGCAGGACCCCCAGGTTTCTTAGGGAGTTTCTCCAAGATCTTTTACACAGCCTGGGTGCTGGTTGTGCCTTTTGCACAGTCAGTGCACTGGAACAACGTGGAGATGCAGCCCCAGCCTGCCCAGCTGGAATCCACTCCAGCTGGCTCAGGTGTGCTGCTCCAGGTTCTGCAGGACCCCAGGGAGCTGCAGCAGTGCAGGCAGAAGGGGAATGATGAGAGGGGCCAGGGGGAGGGCAGGGGGCTGTATCTGAGCCGTGTGTCACCCTCTGCTGTCCCTGCCCAGGACGACGGGGGCTGGACGCCGATGATCTGGGCCACGGAGTACAAACACATCGAGCTGGTGAAGCTGCTGCTGGCCAAGGGCTCCGACATCAACATCCGTGACAACGTAAGGCTCCTCTGGAGTGTCCCTGAGCAGTGACAAACAGTCTCCCTGAGCAGTGACAAACAGTCTCTGGTCACACCCCAGCCACGCCTGAGGTGACAGATTTTAGGTGCTCAGTCCCTCGCCACGATGGGAGTGTGAGAGTTTTCCTGGACCCTGGGCAGAGGTTTGGCAGCTGCTGGGGTGTCCTTTCCCTGCAGTTGCTCTGTCACAGCCTGTAAGGATGCTCTTTGGAATTCTCAGCTGATTCCCATCCCTCTGGGTCCACTGGACACTGGACACTGCACCAGGCAGATCCCCTCGAGTCCAGACCTACCAGCTCTGGGTTTGTCCCAGGCCAGTGACTCGGGGTGTGGGTTAGGGGCACCCTGGGTGCCTTTTGAGGGGAATGAGCTCATATTTGTGTTTCTGGATGGGCTGGGCACTCTGCCAGCAGCTCTCAAAGCCTGGCTTTTCCTGGGCATCACCAGCACGAAGCTCTGATGTGTCCAGAGCTGGCTGGAGCTGGCTCCTGGCCTGCTCTTCACCTCCATAAATCCTGCTCCAGTGGGATGCACTGAATTCTTGAGTCCCTGGGAGCTGCGTGGGACCCACAGTGCTGCCTGTGGGGCTGTGCCAGCTGCTTTCCCAGGGATTTGCAGGGAAGTGGAGAGGATACAAAGGAGATACTGTCTGCTCTTCTCCCAGCTTCTTCAGGAGAGTCATTGTATCAGCAGGGCTCCTCTTTGTTCTTAATACTGTGTTTCTCATTTTTTCCTTGGAGTCTCTAAGGATATTGAAGGTTGGTGTCTCACCCCATTCCTGGCAGTGTCCAAGGCCAGGCTGGACAGGGCTTGGAGCAGCCTGGGACAGTGGGACGTGTCCCTGCCCATGGAACTGGATGAGCTTTGAGGTCCCTTCCAACCCAAACCAAAGCAAACCCTTCTGTGTCTCTGAGATTGTGTGGTTTAACCCCAGCCAGCCACCGAGCCCCTCACAGCCCCAGCGGGGAGAGAATCAGGAGGGTAAAAGGTAGAAAAAGGCTGCTGGGTTGAGATACAGACAGTTTAACAGGGAAACCCAAAGCCACCCACACAGGCAGAGCAAAACAGGGAATTCATTCCCCTCTTCCCATGGGTGTTCAGCACCTCCAGGAGAGCAGGGCCCCATCCCACAGAGTGGTGACCTGGGAAGACAAAAACCATCACTCCAAACATGGCCCTTGCTCCTTCTTCCCCCACTTTGTATCAGGCTGATGTCAGATGGTCTGGAATGTCCCTTTGGTCAGGGTCACCTGTCCTGCTGTGTCCTCCCAGCTTTCTGTGTCCCCCCAGTCTCCTCCCCAGTGAGGCAGCATGAGGAGCAGAGCAGGCTCTGAGTAACCATTGCTCAGCAGCAGCAAAACCATCTCTGTGCCAGCAGCCCTGTGTTCAGCACAGCCCCACACCAGCCACTGGGAAGAAAGCACAGCCAAAACCAGCACTCTTAGTCAGTTCCCAGTCCCCAGGCAGGTCTGGATCCAGTTCTGTTCCTAAAAACAAGATGAGAGGGGGCTTTTGGGGCTGTTCCATCTGATTGCTGACTCAGAACAAAACGGGCTCCTTTGATCTGTCACAGCTTCAGGATCACACGTTGAGGGTGAACATCAAACCAACTCAGTCAACAACTGACTTGAAAGAAAACTGTGCTCTTTAACAGCTGTGTGTGTCACACATCCACCCTGGACCTGTGGCTGGGGTGTCCTGGTGGATGTGGTTAAGGACAAATGTCACATCCCACTCTGGGAGAAATGCTTTTGGTTCCGATGCTGCTGCCTTTTAGGCAGGAGCAATGCAAGGCAGAGCCCCAGGCCAGGTGTCTGTGACCTGTCTGAGCTGCAGCACGTGAGTGCAACCCACAGGATGGGATGTTTTCTGTGGATTGCTGTGGGATTTTTCTAGATGATACCATAAAAGAGAGGCAGGAGCCGGGTAGAAAAGTGTCTTCCCCTCTCTGGTGTGTGGCAGTAGCTCCCCATTTAAGGCAGGACCTTAAGTTACGTGGTAACAGCTCAAGCACTCCAGCAGCAGCAGCAGCTTTGTTTTTGCTTTAAAAAGAAGACAAAAATGGGATAGCTGGGTGATCATTACTATCATTTCACTGTTGTCATCGATGTCTTCAGAGCCTGTCGTGGGGAAGGGATCGACGTGTGCTGCAAATTGCAGTGTAACAGAAAACAGCATCATCACTTAAAATATCCCCATCAGAAAGATGAGTGTTCAGCTATTTCCAGGGCTGCTGGTGAGAGATGAGTACATACAGTATTTAAGAGATGCCTGGAGTCAGATTGATTGCTTACCCTGTGGCTCCTGGTTCTCTTTCTGGCACCTTCACGTGCCCTATGTGCTCTTTTTCTCCTTAATTTCCTGCTGTGCTCTTTTTCTCCTTAATTTTGCAGCCCTGGGAGGCACAGTAGCTTTGCTGGCTGTTGGGGCTGGGGAAACTCAGCTTCCAAGCCTTTCCCAGCATGTTTGTTCATGTCTGTCACCTCTTTCCTGGATTGATCCAGATTGGTTTGTGGCTTAGAGACAGACGAGCTGTCTGCGTGTGCAGAGGGAAGGTGATGAATTGCCTTGTGTGCAGCCTCCCTGTGCTGGCTGTGCAGAGGTGGATGGAATGGGAGCTCCCTCCTTGGCTGCTCCAAGGTCTCCCTGTCCACCCTGGCAATGCCAGCCAGGAGGAGCAGCGTGGGGATGGCAGCCACGTGCTGGACGCCGCGGGCGCCGAGCTGAGGAAGGCGACGTCCCAAAGCCCTGGGGGAGAGCTTTAAACAATCTCTGCTCTGTTCTCTTTCCCCTCCAGGAGGAGAACATTTGTTTGCACTGGGCTGCTTTTTCTGGCTGTGTGGACATTGCTGAGATCCTGCTGGCAGCCAAGTGTGACCTGCACGCCGTGAACATCCACGGTGACTCGCCCCTGCACATCGCGGCCCGAGAGAACCGCTACGAGTGTGTGGTGTAAGTGCCCTGCTCACCCCTCTCCCTGCCCCTCTGGCTGCTGCCTGGCAGGCTCAGAAAAGCCTCTGCAATGCCTTTGGCCTTCACCCACAGCCCAGCATTGGGGTGGAGGGCTCGTTTTGCTCCCCAGGGGTGGTGGGTGCCAGGTGCCAGCTGCTGCCAGAGCTGCTCAGCAGACGTGGCGTGTCCTGGAGGCTGAGGGGCTGTGCTCAGCCTGGGCTTCCCAGCAGGAAGGTGTCAGGCTTCCTTGATTAAAGCTTTTTTTCCCCCCACAACTAGCATGGTAACAGGGCTTTTCCTTTGCCTCGTCCCTGCTCTGAATAAAGCCATCATGCTCTCACCAAAAGCTGGTGAGTATAAACAAGGGCCAAGTCTAGCACCAGTTTCCTGTGGGACTCTTCCATTTCCAGCCTACTCTTCCCACCCCATATCTTTCCCTGCCAGAGAGAGTTTCAAGCCTGTCTGAAGTTAGGCTGGTACCAGCAAGGTACCTGAAGCAAGGCAAGGTTTGCCCAGAGCTCTCATGGGTGCCCAGAGCTCCAGTCTGTGGCTTCTGTCAGAAGGATTCCCTGAACCATGCTTAATAAAGAAAACTCAGGTGATTATTCACTACTACAGATTCTTCCTCGACCCTTAAGGGCTGGCTGGAGGATGTGATTCAGCTCGTTTTCCCCTTGCCTGGTTTCTCCTGGGGAATCCTTATCCTTCCTTGCTGTTTTGCAGTCTCTTTCTTTCCCGTGGCTCGGATGTCACTTTAAAGAACAAGGAGGGTGAGACCCCGCTGCAGTGCTCCAGCCTTAACTCTCAGGTCTGGGTGGCCCTACAGATGAACAAGACTCTCAAAGAATCATCTTCTGAGAAGCCTGCCCAGATAGAGAAGGTGGTGAGCAGGTGAGAATAGGGCTGGCTTTGCTTGTGGGTCACAGAATGGAGCCCTTGCACAGGGAAGGCCGGGGGCCTGGTTTAAGAAGGAATATGTGTGAAGGTCAGTGTGAGCTTAGCCAGGCCCATGCTGCTTCAGTCCATGGTTTGCAAATTCATCCTCCAAATGGAAATACTCCCAAGCACAAAGAGCCATCTGTGAGGCAGGGTGGGAAAGCAGGAGCTCTCTTCCAGTCTGAATGGCTTTGAGTGCTCATGGATGGCGTTTGAATGGCTCCTTCTCTGGGGGGACTTTCCTGCTGTGACAGTTCTTTCTCCACTGACAGAGACATTGCCCGGGGCTACGAGAGGATCCCCATTCCCTGTGTCAATTCCGTGGACAGTGAGCCCTGTCCCAGCAACTACAAATACGTGTCCCAGAACTGTGTCACCTCCCCGATGGACATTGACAGGAACATCACTCATTTACAGGTGAGGGATCCTGCCTTGTTCCTGCTCTGGGCTGTGCAGTGCTCCTCAGAACAGATTTGGCATCCCACTTGGGAATGTTGAGTCCAAATATCTCCATCAAATTCCAGCTGAGGTTGAGTTCCTCACCTCCAGCTCTTGATGTAGGAGATGGGATTTTGATTTTCTTCAGTTTTGAGGCTGAAGCTGAGCTCTGTGTTCAGCTGCAGCACTGGCCATCTGGTGCTGGCTGCTGTGGCTCCCATTTATCCTTGGCCTGTGTTCTGAGGCTGGAGAGTCAGGGATTTGTTGGGAGACCTTTCCCATGGACTGCAGCACCCGGGCCGAGGTCTTAGCTTGGTCCTGGAAGGGCTGGCTGGGGAAAGCAGAGGTGAGGAAGTTTAGGGTGAGGGTGAGCCCTGCTGGTCACTGCTCTGAGGTGGCTGAAGTGACCTTCCCATGGCCAGTCCCTGTTGTGCAGCAGCTGCTGGTGGGGCCATGCTGGCTGGGGGATGCTGGGGAAGCAGCCAGCTGGAGTGGGGAGCAGGAAGCAGAAGGGGAGGACTGAGCACAGTTGCATCATCTCCCAGTTCTGGTCTCTCCTTGGGGCTTTTCTGGTCCCCAGGTGTGGAGAGCAGCTCATAGGGCATGGGGGAGGGTTAATAACAGGGACATCCTCCCATGAGCAGTGGGGCTGGCTCAGAGCGAGCTCCCTCCTTGCAAGGCAGAGTCCTTTGGTGCTCCGTGCACACAGCAACAAACAATGGAGTTAAGCTGCCACTGAATGGTGCAGCTGCTGGTCCTTCTGGCCAAGGAGCTGCAGCAAGAGGAGGAGATGTGGTGTGCCATTAACCCTTTGCTTCTCTTGCAGTATTGTGTCTGCATAGACGACTGCTCCTCCAGTAACTGCATGTGTGGCCAGCTCAGCATGCGCTGCTGGTACGACAAGGTGAGCACCCACAGCCTGCCTCACACCAGGGCTTGACAGCTCAGTTTGGCCTCATTCAGTTCCTTGCACTCAAAACTAACTCAAAACCAACTCAAAGTCAGGTTGGACAGGGCTTGGAGCAACCCTGGTCTAGTGGGAAGTGTCCATGCCCGTGGAAGGGGTTGGAATGAGCTGAGCTTTAAGGTCCCTTCCAACCCAAACCATTCCCTGCTCCTGTAATTCCAGCTCCCTTCTTCTTGACTTAAAGTGCCTGAAGTTGTAGTCTGGGCTCTGAGACGTGTGTGATAACCCAAACTGTGTGCTCAGGGCAGCTTTTCTTGTGTTATTTATTTGTGTTCCTCTCGTGCCAACTGAGCCATTAATTACACCCATGTGATAGGGAGCATTCAGTAACCCAGGCGTGAAATCAGCTTCCATTTCAGAGCAACGTGGAAAGTGCTCTAAGATGTAAACAAAGGGAAGGGAGGGGAGAGAGAGAGAAATTTTTTTTTAATCTGCTTTTATTTATGGTGATTTTATTCTTCTGGATGAAGGCAAAGTAAAGATGATTTCACTGCCACACTGCCAAAAGTCAGGTTTGTTTCAGGGAAATGCTTCAACCCTCCAGGGAGGTTTGGAGATTCATCTTTGGGCAGGTGCTGCAAAGATCAGAAGTTCTGTGAATCTCTGCAGGTTTCTCCCAGGGGGAATGTTGACATCTTTCTTGGCTTTGTAACCATTTTATTTATACATTAACAGGTGATTACACCTCAAAAGCCTTAAAAGCCAAATTTGTTAAATATGATAAATTGCATCCATCACTTCCTTAATCCTGTATGTCGGTGTCAGGGTTTAGCATGGTAAATATTTGAATTGAAATTTTTGGGAGTGTTATTGGGGAAGGTAATGTGGTTCACAGAGCTTGGGTGTGCTGGCCTTGGACTCTGGAAGCTCAGGCTTTATTCCAGAGGCAGACTAAGCATCCACTTCTCCCCTCCAGCACAGCAAATGACAATAACCACGATGATGATGCACACCAGTTTTCTGCACAGCACTGGGAGGTATTTTTTAGTGCTGTGTAGGGTGATGCCAGGCAGCAAAAATCTGGATTCTCTGGCTGTTTGTCAGCTGTGGGTGACTGTGCTGCTGTCAGGGTAGAGCAGAACCACTGCAGAGCCTGAGCTCTGACACTGGGTTTGGGGAGGTTGGGACACGACTCCACCGTGGGGTTCTCTGGCCTGTGTTTACCCTGGGGGGGAATTTCTGCCTGTGGTCCTGGGGATCCCAGGAGCAGACAAATAACCCAGTCTGGGGGATCTCTCTCCTTCAGGATGGCCGACTCCTGCCTGAGTTCAACATGGCTGAGCCCCCCCTGATCTTCGAGTGCAACCACGCGTGCTCGTGCTGGAGAACCTGCAGGAACCGCGTGGTGCAGAACGGCCTCAGGTGAGCAGCAGGGGCCCAACTCAGCTCATCTGGGCAGCACCCACCCCACCCCACCCCAAACCCAGGAGCTTTCTGCTCTCAGCTCACCCATCAACCCACAAAACCCAGCACAGAAGGGGTGGGGTGGAAGTGGGTTCCTGCGTGCTGCTGGCGGGAATGAAGCAGCAGTGGGTAGATGAGCTCAATTAACACCTCAATTAATACTTGCACCCTGCCCATGGTACCATCAGGTGGCAGCTGCAGTGTTCTTCCATCAGCTGACCATAAAACACAGAAGTGGCTTGTGGGTTTACATGCACAGCCCAAGAGTGGTGTCTCAGGGGGAGAGCTGAGATGGACATGACAGCAACTGAGCTGCAGAGTCTTAATTCAGATGATCTCGTGAGCCAATCTGGATTAGAAATACAGGCCAGCATGCCCAGGTTGGGCTGCTTAAAATTTCCAAGTTATTGGCATGAATCCCCCTGAACTGGATACCTGAACACCTGTTGGCCTCGCTGCTCCAGGTGAGACTGGTGAGATTTTGGTGCCTGGCTAAAAATGTCAATGTTTTGGTTTGGAGTCTGCCCCTGCACTAAGCTCAGAGGGATCCCACTGGGGAAAAAAAAAAAATCCAAAACCAAAAAAAGACTTTTTGGAATTTTTTTATAGTGCTGACAACACTCTTTTTTGCAAGCTTTGTAGTTCCAATGACATTTTGCAATGTTAAAAATAAGCAGGGAAGAAAGTTGACGTGTTCCCACAGAACTTTACCTCTCTCTGGTTTTCCCTGCCAAGCTCCCGAGCTCTGGTGCCTCTGTGGGTGTTTCTTTAGGAGCTGTACAGCCAGATCTGTTGCTTTTGCATTTTTTTGCCTCGCTGAAGCGTTTTTTCTGAAAGATGGGAAGGGTTGGAAGCCCAACCACGAGCTGGGGGGAGCAGCTCTGCTGGGAAGGAGGGTCAGGTGCTGGGCAGAGCCTGCGCTCCCCGGGGAGGCAGCGGGGAAGGCTCCTGCTGTGGGGCTGCAGCTGACACAGGGGTGCTGCTGCTCCCTTTTCAGTGCTTCCTTTATCAGATTCACTCCAATTAACTCTGCCTGGCAGAGCACACGGATCCAGCTGGCAGCCTGGCCCAGCTCAGCTGGCAGGCTCAGCTCGGAGCCGTGGCCCCGCTGCTGCCGGTGCCGGCTCCGGTGCAGAGCCCAGACCTGAGCTGGGCTCTGCTCTGCTCTGGGGAGCCTCCCCAAGCCCCAAACCCAGAGTTAGACCCGGTTTCTCTGAGTGCAGTCACTCTCCTGAGGTCATGGTTTGCCCCAGTGAGGCTGTGGGCAAACAGGATGAAATTCACGTGCTGTGATTTGAGCTGATGCTGCAGCAGGGAGTGGGTGGGGGGAAGAGAAATACTGGGAAAAGCAACAGGGTGAAGTTAAGGTGAGCATCAGATTTCACTTAATTCCGATAACAGCACTGCTGAGAGTGGGTTTTGGTTCCCTCAGGGACAGAGCAAGCTTTTCCTAGCCCTGGAGACTGTTCATCCTGCACTTAACTCAGGTTCTGGCTGAGCACGAGGCAGAATGACTTACAGGATTGTTTGTCTGCCTATAAACCCCATCAGTAAAATTCCACAGAGTGGCTATTACACCAAGGAGTCTCAAGTTGCAGCGTTCCTTCCTTGTCTTTCAGCCAGGCAGCTGGATATGATGGAATTGCTGAATGCCCTGGCCTTGGCAGAGGGCAGAGGGGTCAGAGCACTTTGCTCAAGGTGTTCTTTAGTCCCTGGCAGCTCCCTGCCTTCCCCCTCAGCAGCACTCCCTGCACAGCTCCACTGCCTTAAATCCCCTTCCAGCCTCCCTGCTTCCCCCAGGGCTGCGTGGAAGGGAAGGAAGTGCTGTGGGATTCTGACATCCGCTGTAAATCATCATCACACAGAGCATCCAGCCCTGTCCCTTCTTCCCCAGCCCCTTGGGGTGCAGCTGGGCAGGCAGAAGGGGCTGCCTGGCACCTGTCCCTTGTCCCTGGGCTGTTTCCATGCCAGCATCTGCCCACAGCTGGGAGCTGTGGGAGTGGAGCATCCCTGCAGCGTGAGAATGGGAGGGGGAATATTAAAATCCTCTGGGAGTGGCTGGTGATGGAAGGTGCTGGCTTTTTGCTCGTCTCTCCATGAAAATCCCTTCTTTCCATGGCTTCATTTCCTCTTTTTTTTTTCCTCTTCTCCCCTTTGCCAGGACTCGGTTGCAGCTTTACCGGACACAAAAGATGGGCTGGGGAGTGCGGACGATGCAGGACATTCCTCTGGGAACCTTTGTGTGCGAGTAAGTTGGGCAACGTCCATCAACCCAGCCACCCCAGCCCTTCCCAAATCCAGCCCTGAGTAAGTTGGGCAACATCCATCAACCCAGCCACCCCAGCCCTTCCCAAATCCAGCCCTGAGTAAGTTGTGCAGCTTCCAGCAGCCCCAGCCCTTCCCAAATCCAGCACTTTCCCAGGGCACACGGTGGTTTGCTCCTCTTTAAGGAGAGGTTTCCATGCAAATCAAGTTTCATTCCAGCTCAGCTGCTGCCCCCAGCCAGAGTTTTCCTGACTCCACTTCCTGCTCTGTCTGTCCTTTTCCTCACAGTGTGGAGCTTTCTCCTCCACCCTCCCGTCTTGCTGGGATCTGGGCTCAGCTCTTCCCCCTCTGAAACCCAAGTGATGGGGGCAAAGCACATCTGGGTTGTGCTGCAGATGTGCCCCACTCCTTTATTTGCTGTGGATCTGGGACACTGTGTGGCCAGGGCAGTTTGGAACAACTTCCTCTGCTTCAATCCCAACTTCTCCAGAGGTTTTCCAGTGTCACAGCTCTGGCTTTAGTCTGATTCAGCAGAACAGTGAAGCACTTGGGGTTAAGCACATGTCTTGGCCCTGACTCAATAAAGTACTTAGGCACAGAAATGTTCAGATTTATGTCCAGGGAAAAACCTGTCGTCAGACCCCACGGTTTTAGGCTTTAGAGTGGTGTGTGTGCTTTGTTAAATAGCTTGGAAAGTGTTTCCTTCATTGCAATACAGCAGTGAGTGAAGAGCTTCTAAATAAAGCTGGGCTCATGTCCATTGTGGAAATAGGTGCTGGGGGTTTTTAAAACCAGTTATTGATGTGTTATGGAATTGGGGTGGGGGGATTGAGGGAGATTATTGCAGTATTTAAAAAGAAAAAATAAAGGAAAAGATAATTCTGCAGCAAATTGGCCAAGTATTTCTTCCATGTCAGGAGCTGCCAGCTGCTGAAATATTTTTTTAGAGATAAAGCCAAAAGCTGCTGTTTGTGGGGAGTGGCTCAGGCCTGTCCTTGTGCAGGGCTCTCCAAAAGTACCAAAGGTCCCAGGGATGAACCAGAGCCTGGGAATAAACTGCTCCCAAAGGGAAAAAGGGCACTGACTTCACCAAATGCTGCTGGGATGGTAGCCCACAGGAGGAGCAGACCCAGGGAAGGTGTGATGGGCACAGGGGGGCTGGTGGGGTGCACATCCCACAGCCTGACTCTGCCCCCAGCCTGGCCAGGAGCTGTTGGCACTGTTTCAGTGCTGGGCACTCTCCGTTACCTTAATGAGCTGCCTACTAACCAGCTGAGCTAATTAACACTCCTCCTTGTGCCACACACTCATTTCCTCACTCACCAACTCAGTGCTCTGCTCCCTGAGCCCTTCCTGGGATTCTCTATGAGCATCCCATAGCCCTGGCTCCTTCTTTTCCTCCTCTCTGGACAGCAGCCCCAGGGCTGCCAGGACACAGCAGATCCTGGGATCAGCTCCTCTGGAAAAGAATTTTGTGTTCAACACCTGGATTAGAGCCCTGCCTGGGCAGCTGCTTTGGAAGGATGATTGCATTGGTGTGACCTTTATTCTGGGACTCTTCCTGGGCACCAGAAGGGGCTCAGGGAGCTGGGAAAGGGGCTCAGCCTGGAGCAAAGGAGGCTCAGGGGGGACCTTGTGGCTCTGCACAGCTCCCTGACAGGAGGGGACAGCCGGGGGGGTCGGGCTCTGCTGCCAGGGATTCAGTGAAAGGATGGGGAAAACGGCCTCAAGTTGCACCAGGGGAGCTTCAGATCAGAGATCTGAAAATGGCTTTTTGCTGAAATAGTGCTCAGGCACTGGAATGAGTCACTCAGGGAGGTGTTGGAGTCACCACCTCTGGGGGTGTTCAATAAGAATCCAGATGTGGCAGTTTGGGGTGACCGTGGTGGTGCTGGGTTCATGATTGGACTCAGTCCTGAGGGTCTCTCCCAGCTGCTCCCTGTCCCTCCAGCACAGCCCTGGAAGCAGCAGCTGGGTGAGGGGAGGTGTGGCAGTGCCACCCTCCTGTCCCTCTGGGCTCCCCTGCATCTCCTCAGGGCTGTGCTCACGGGCAGGTTCCTCCCTGGCCTCAGAGTCTGGGGCTGTTCAGAAGCTGCTGTTGCTCACCCCCAGCTGCTGTTGCTGTGGGGTGCTTTAAATCTGTTCTGTTCATGCTTGGTAGGTGGTGGTGGAGCTGCTCCTTCTGCAAACAGCACAGCTGCTGCTGGAAAGGCTGGGAGTTGGTGGGATGCAGAAAGCAGAGGATCTGCTCTGTTCCTTTGGCATCCAGTTGTGGGTTTGGAATATTTACTCTCAGTTTCAGCTGCATCAGGCCAGGTGTTTCAGCCAGAGGAGCCCCAGGCCTCCTGCTCCCACCTCCTGTGGAAAACCCTGGGGCCTGTGCCAGGGGCTGCTTGTTGCTCTTGCTTTTTGTTAAGGTTAGAAAAGACCTCCAGGACCATCAGTTCCATCCTCACTCGAGGCCAGCCTGTCTGAGCAGTGCTGAGTGGCTTTGTAAAGCTCTGGGGTGGAGTTATTTCAGTGCTGAACACCCTGCTGGGAAGAAACACACTGCCTTGACCCCAGGAGCTGTTAAATGAAGGGGCTCCTGCTGGTTTTTGGGGAGGAACGTGCACCCCTTGCACATCCTCCCCTAACTCTGGACCTGGAAAATCAGGGACCTGTTCCTGTCTGTGAACAGCCTTGGGAAGGAAATGGGTTACAAGAAATAGGCTTTAAGGGAGCATCAAACTAAGGGAATTTCATTTGATTGTGGTATTTTATTTCATGGAATTATAACCCTGCAGTGGCTGTCCCTGGGCACGGGGCCTCTCTGGGCAGAATTATTCAGCTGTTCTCAGCTGCTGCTGCCTGCTGGGCCTTTCCACAGCAATTTCTCTCCCTCTCTGGCCACCTTTCTGTGCTTTAGGCCTCCAAGGAGCGGGTGATTTCCAGCAGTAGAGCAGTGAGGGCAAACAGGAGGCTCCCAGTTGGGAGCTACAGCCAAAAATCCCTGGTCACAGGGCACAGAGTTCCTCTCATTTAAGTCACTTTTAATATTATTCAAGTGTTGCTCTGAAAACAGTTTGGAGCTTTGGATTTTCCCTGCTGGAAGTTAACAGGGCTCTGTCTGGTGGCTCAGAGCTGACCAGCTCTGGGGCTGGGCTGCCTCCCTGTGCTCCTCTCTTCCCAAAAAGAAGTGTTCAGAGCTGTGAGGAGCCTCTCATTGCTGCCTGTCCTGTGCCCACAGGTACGTTGGGGAGCTGATCTCCGACTCCGAGGCCGATGTCCGTGAGGAGGATTCCTACCTCTTCGACCTGGACAACAAGGTACTGTGTCTGCAGCTGTCCAGAGAGACAAACCCGAGCTCCTGCCTCCCCAAAAGAGCCCAGAGAGGGTTTGTCTCCATCTTGATGGACAGCAAAACCCTGCAGAGAGAGCACAGTTGCTGTGCTTTGGTGGAAATGGGGTTGAGGTGAGACTTGGGGCTGGTTAAAAAGGGCAGCAGAACCAAGTGGTGCTGCCCACACCTCTTCAGAGCAAGATGCTCTTCTGCCAAACCCCTTGGAGCATCCTGAGGTCAATGTCCAGGGTTTGGTACTCCCAGCCTGGCACCTCACTCTGTGAGTTCAGCATGAAGTGGTGATGAGCTGAAAGACTGGAAAAAAAAACCAAAACCCCAACAAACCCTGTTCACACATCAAGGATCCAGCAGATGCCCTGCCAGGGGCTTGTTCTGCTGATTATTCCCCTGCACTGCTCTGTGAGGGCTCTCAGGGCAGAAATTTGGCTTTGCAAAGCACAGTCTAAAAGTTTGAAGCAAGGCCAGGATTTCAGGCTCCCCCTGGGGAAGGAGGAGTGAGAAAAGGTGAGCTGGGGACTCCCAGGAGTGGGGTGGCTCCCAAGGAAGGCTGTAAAACACTCTGGGGCCTGTTTCTGTCATCAGCTGGTGACAAAGATATGCTTTACTTTTTATCCTCTTCTGTTTTTTAAAGCAACACATTTGAGAGATAAAAAAAAAAGATAAATAATGAGCCTGGTGTGAAAACACGGGGTCAGACTTTAATTCAGGAGTTGAAAGGGACTTCAGCCTGGTTTGTGCATTTATGCCCTGCCTTTTGCAGCCCTGAGGGAGAACCTCTGTGCTGGCTCCTGGGAAGCCTCCAGGGAAGCAGGGAGGGAGGCCAAGGTGGAGCATCTGTAGAAAACCAAACCAGTGAGGGATGGTTCAAGCTGCCCATGGGGCTGGGCAGAGAAGGGCAGGACAGAGCCAGCAGGTCCTGTGGCCTCCAGAGTGATGGGGCATTGCCAAGGGGGTGAATCCCAGCCCTGGAGAGGCCTCGAGGTCCTGGTGAGTCTGGAAGGAGCAGCCTGAATGGATTTGTGCAGTGCTGAGAGTGGCTGGGCTCTCCCTGCTGCTCTCTGGGGTGTCATTTGTCATCCCTGCCCCCAGAGTTGTCACTCACAGCCCCCTGTGAGGTGATCCTGGGGTGTCCCAAGTCCTGCTGTGGGGCTGGGAGTGGTGCTGCCCTCCTGCCCCACCGTGCCATGAAACTGAGGGAGGGAAATCATTTAAATCATTGATTTGTGGAATCAGAGCTGGTGACACTGTGTGAGCCTCCCCCAGTTTTTGGGATGTTTTCCTGGGCTCCTGCACCCCCGAGTGTGGCCTGGCACAGCTCATCCATTAACAGTCTGAGGTGCTTGTCCAAAAGGGACTTGGAGCACCACTAATGGAGCCTCTTGCTTTTGGCCTCTTTGCAACTGAAATTAGCTGCTGTAATTAAAGCCTCTGCTTTGCACAGTCATTCTCTGCTGGAATAAAAAAGCCCTGAGGGGGGTTCTTTTATTTTCAAGGAAAACAAAGTATTACTGCTCTCTGGGCTCTCTGGAAAGGGAATTTCTGTGTTCTCACTTTCACTCTTATCTGCAGAACCCTGTGTTTTCTCCAGGCTCTGGCTTTGTGTTTCCAAGCTGTCATGTTCAATTAGAGCACAGAACAGGTGCCTGTTCCCCCATCCAGGGGCTGGTACCTGTAAGGTGTCTGCACTGAACATCAAACTGGTGCTTGGCTTGGGCGAGAACTGCTGTGCCAGAGTGTTAAAAACCAGCTCCTGGGGTGTGTGGGGGCAGAGTGCTGTGCAGGAAACTCTCTTTTCAGGGTACTGTTGAATGTAAACTGATGATAAAAGTGTGTGTGTGTGAGTGTGTGTGTGTGTGTGAGTGTGTGAGAGTGTGTGTGTGTGTGTGTGTGTGAGTGTGAGTGTGTGAGTGTGAGTGTGTGAGTGTGTGTGTGTGAGAGGGTGTGTGTGAGTGTGTTTTCAGCCCTTCCCAACCCCGCCCTGGCTGTTCGGGGCGTTGATGGAGACACCAACAGCCCAGTCATTTATTTAATGAGTACCCCCAAGGCCACTGTGCCCTAAGGAGCGCTGCCGGCTCTCTCCCCAGGATGGAGAAGTTTACTGCATCGACGCCCGTTTCTATGGCAACATCAGCCGCTTCATTAACCACCTGTGCGAGCCCAACCTCATCCCCGTGCGGGTGTTCATGTCCCACCAGGACCTGCGCTTCCCCAGGATCGCCTTCTTCAGCACCAGGCACATACAGGCTGGGGAGGAGATCGGGTACGTGCCCCTCCCCTGCCCCCCAGCCCCGGCTCACCCCATCCCTTTGCTCCTGGCCTCGTGTCTCGGGGATCCCCCTGATGGTTGCAAAGCCCTGGCTTCAACCTGGCCGTGGTCACTGAGAGCCCTGAACCCCCTCCCTGTGCTGGGCTGAGCCCCAGTGTGGGCAGCAGGGG
>VXAC01001659.1:839817-856752 GCA_013399225.1 Rhipidura dahli
GGTGGGTGGGGGCTGCTGTGGCTGAGCCCCGTCCCTCACCTGCTCCCAGAGGGTTTCCTGCTCCAGGGGTGGGGTCTGTGGGGGTCAGACCCGGCTCTGGGGGGTCCCAGGGCACTGCAGACCCCCAGCACACCCAGCTGGGCAGCTCTCCTGGCTCGTCTCTGGGGCTGCTGGGGGGCAGGGGGGGTTAAAAGCACCCAAAGGTTCAGGTCACCCCGGGCTGGCCCAGGCCAGTGAAACCATAAAATCACCCTGGAGCTCATCTGGCTTCTCCTCACAGATCCCTTCCCTCTCCTTGTGCTGCCCTGATCTCCTCTGAGGAGGAGAAATGAGCGAGGCTGATGCTTATCCTGCAGCCCAGGTAAGAGTTATAAAAACCTCTATAAACGTGGAATTTCACCCCACCTCTCATTGCCCAGCCTTTGCCAGAGCTGGAAGAAATATTGCTTTATCTCCCTGCTAGCACAGAATATTCCCTGGTCTGCTGAAGGAGCTCCCTTATCACCCTTTTAATTTCCTTTCTGGTGCTCCAAGCAGCATGAAAAGCCTTGGCTGCTGTCACTGGAGGCAGGGAAAGGCCTCCATGTCCTGGCTGTGAGAGGCAGAACCAGCCTGAGGTTCAAGTTTAAGGCTTCAGGAGGGATGGGAGTGATGGGGGGACAGGAGCTGGCACCGGGGGAGGTCAGGCTTGGCCTCCCTGTCCCTTCCCAGGGTCCAGAAATGGCCTGAACGCCCAGAAAAAGCAAATATTGCTGGGTGCTGCCTGCAGGGAGAGCTGTGCCCCACCTGGGAGCGGGAGGTTGGACAAGCTCAGCCCCACACCTGAGTTTTTGCTCATCTCTGCCTTTTAATCGCTAATTAACCCACGCGAGAGTCATTAAAGAGGGCTCAGGCCCTCAGGGCTGTGTTAAGCATCTGCTGGGGCTCCCTCTTTGTTGGTGGCACTGGGGACAGCAGGAGCTGTTGTCCCCCCATGGGAGGGGACAGCACCCGGCCAGGGAGGGGCACCTGGGTCACCTCTGCTGTCCCTGCAGCATCAGAGGGGCCCAGCAGCCCCCACAGCAAGGAAATGCCCCCTGTCTGGGAGGGGTTTAATCAATAAATAATCAATAAATGCTCTCCAACCCTCTGGGGTGGGTGTGGGAGTGGAAGGAAGGAAATTGGGGCACCAGGAGCGTCCCCACCTTGTCACACCCCCTGACCAGCACCAGCCAAGGTGGGGTTTGTGGAGCAGCTCCTCTTCCTCCTGGCTCCTGCAGCCCCCTGAGCTTTGCAGGGAGCTGGGATGAAGGTCCCACACCTGCCCCGGGGGGTTCTGCCCCAGGGCTGCCGGGGAAGCCCCCAGAGCCCGGAGCTGAGCTGGGATGAAATTCCCTTTGTCCCAAAGTGTCCCAGCTGACCCGGCGGCAGAGCCAGGCTTTGCTTAAACCCTCGGAGCTCTGCTCTGTGCCGAGGATGACGAGAGGCTCCATGAGCAGGGCTGCAGATCCATCTGCCAGCTCTCCAGGCTGTGAGACCCCGCAGGGCACACGGAGCCTCCCTGCCCTGCTCCCCTCCCAGAGGGGTTTGCAAAAGCCACAGCAATTCCTCTGAGCCCAGCAGAGCCTTTGGGATAAGTTTAACTTCCAGGAGCTGGCAGGGAGCTCTGGTTGCTCTCTGCCTTCCCCGAGGAAAGGAGGGACAGGGGAAGTGCCATCCCCGATCCTCTTTTCAGACCAATTTACCCCATTTCCAGCCCCCCTTGCAGGCCATAAACGCCCAGTGCTGGGGGCTGGTGCCTGCCCTGTGAGTTAAGGGTTGGGGGGATGCTCTGTGACCAAAATCATGGGGAGCAGAGCTAAAATGAGGCTTTGTGCTGTTGGTCAGATAGAAACCAAAACGATTTGGGGGCCGGAATTTTTCCCCTACCAGGGGTTTGCTTTTTGCTCTGTGCTCGTCCCTTGGGAGCCTGGGAATGTGGAGCCCACTGCGAGGAGGATGGAAAGCACCTGGATATGGAGAGCTTCCCCTCTGGAGGAGCCTCCATCTGCGAGCTCAGAATGAGGCTGATTTAAATGGTGATTTATTTGTCTGCAACGTGCAATGAGCTGGGAAAAAAAAAAAAACAAAAAACCCTCAGCAATCCTGGCTTGAAAAGCAAGAAATCATTGAGGTTTTTCTCCCTCCTTGCAGAAAATACGGCGGCAACGAAACAGCAGTGATGGGTGAATAATAAAACCCTTCTGTAGAGCTCGCTCGTGCTAGATAAAGTATAAAACTCCACCGATGCAGGGCTCAGGGCGAGCAGAAAATATTCCACCTGAGCAGCAGCAATTAGCGCACTCGGCTCTGCCTTTGTTGTGCTCTGTAAACACAATTCTGAGCAGCAAATAAGCAGATAAGCTTTACCCAGACGCATTAAGACAAATATCCTTTTCTGCTGCCTCCTCTGGGAAGAGAATTTCTCTCTGGTCGTGCAGCTGTTGGGGGGAAAAGAGCTGGAAGAAATTGCCTGGGAGTTGGTGAGCAGCGAACGCGGCCCGCGCCGTAAGCAAAGCGACTTTAGAGATGGAAAACAGAGGAGCGGGGAGAATATTCTCATTTCTGTCCTGAGAATCCCTTTGGCACAGGCGGGAGCTGGAGGAAGTTGAGGAACTTCTGCGGCGTTTTGTTGTCCCGATATCCGAACTCCCCTCGTGCCGCAGGAATTTGGTGGCCCGGAGCGCTTTGGGACCCGCGGGATGCTGGAGCCGCGCTCAGGGCTGGAGAAAGGAGCAGGGATTTGATGCTCAGCGGGGGGAAACACCAAAATTATGTATTCTAGTAGGAGGCAAAAGCGAGTTGAGGCAGCTTTGTGCTGATGCAGGCTGTGCCTGAGCTGCCCCCGCCTTTCGGGGGGCTGTAAATGCTCCTTTCGGGCTCAGATGGGGTTCATTTGCTCACTGTGGGACACGGATGTGCCCTGCCCTGCCCTGCCCTGCCCCGGGGCTGGCTGAGGTCGCTGCTCACCCCCAGCAAGGTTTGGGATGTTTTAATTGCTCTTAGAGAGCTCTAATGAGCGCCGTGTCGGTGCTGGGCAGAGGATGGGGACACAAAAGGGGTCCCTGGGAGCCCCCCGGGGAGGGGTTGGGGGGGGGGTCCATCAGCCAGACCCCAAATGAAACATTTCTCCGGACCGACCGAGTTTTGCTGCATATTGGATTCTGTGAAAGGAATTCAATTTGGAGAACATCACGCCAGGCAGAGGAGGACGAGGAGGAGAAGGGCAAAACCATGATGGCTGAATAATTCCAATTAACCATTCCAGACCCTCGTGGCTAATTCAGTTGGAGTAAGTGCTGCCTGGTTGGGGATCTGCAGGGCTCAGATCCTCCGGGCAGTGCCAGGGAATGTCTGGGGGGCTGAAGCTGAGCAGAGCCTGGTTTGATGTGGTTGAGCTTCATTTTTTGAGACAGAACAGAGAAGGGAGAATCTGGACTGGGAACCAGGGCTCGGGCACCTCTCCTGCAGCCAATCCTTGCTGCCACTTCCCTTGGCACACGCAGTGATTCCCAGGCTGATTCCTAAATCAGTGTAAACATCAAAGCAGTGCCTGGAACGGGGCAAATGATCCAGCTCTGCTCTGCTCTGCTCTGGAAAAACAACCCAGATCCCGATGTGAAGCTTTACCAGAAGGCTGGAGAACAGCCCTGGGTTTTGGAGCCAGATATTTGTGGTAGAGAAACTTAATTTCACTCTTCAGGTCACTGATTATTCTCCTTTGACTTTCTCAGTAGCTGCCCCCTGGTATTGAGACCAATGAGTCAGGCCCTTTGCTTTCTCCAGCTGCATTTCAGGGCAATTCCCAAATTTGGGTGACAGGAATTATTTATTCATCGTTGAGTGGTGAAAATTGCTGAGATTTCAGCTCAAAATCAAACACTGGGAGGTTTGGGAAGTGCTTTGCAGCTCTGGCCAGGGTTTTACCCTCCCCACATCTCTGCCAGAATGTCCTGAGCTGGAAGGGATCCACAAGGATCCCCAAAGTCCAGCTCCTGGCCCTGCACAGAACAGCCCCAGAAATCCTGCAGGGAACATTTTCCCTGAGCTTCTAAACCACCTCTTGTCCCTTCAGTCCCCTCCTGTGACATCCTAAAGAAATGATGAAAAAGGATTCAGAAACAGTTGTGGGTTGGGTTTTTTCTCCCCCAAATGTTTGAATTTCTCCCCCAAATATTTGAATAGCTCCCCATGCCTCTGTCTGCAAATCCCTTCCTTCTGGTTGTTTTCTTTTCTTGTTGGAAATCCTAATTTTGATAATGAATTAAACAGCCCCTGTGTTTGTGAAGGTTCATGAGGTTCATGGTCACTGATGCAACAACCTCTGAGGGTAAAGTATAAACCCCCAAACCTTTGGGTGCCTTTGGTTTTGAGCACCATGGAAAATGCTGGTTTTCTGCTTGATTTAGCATCTTCCTCTTCTTTTCCGCTTTTCTGTGTTTTCATTCTCTAGTTTGATATTTGTCTCTCCCTTCTGAGGTTTCTCCCCTCTCTGGCTGTGAGGGGGGAAACACAAAAACCTTGGATTTTCTCTTGACAGCTCCCACCTGGGGTGACCCCCTAAGAGCTGCTCAGGCTCTGCCGAGGCTCAGGGCTCAAAACCAAATTGTTGCTGCTGTTTAACAACAACAGCAAAAGATCAGCAAGTGCCATTAGCTCAGGGGTTTTGCTGTTCTGAGACCTCCAGCTCCCCACACGTGAGGGTACCCAGGGCTTGGGTTTCTTTAGGGGTTTTTTTTTCCCTCCTTCTCTTTCCAAAGTAGCTGAGCTCTTGATGTCGGTTCAGGAATCTTCGCTCTGCTGGAGAGATGCAGGTCTGGAAGCTGTCAAAGAGCCTCTTTTATGAGCACTTGAAAGCGAAAAAAAATATAAAGAAATGGGTGCTTGAAGAGCAGAGGGGACTAATGAAGCTTTTTTATCTCAGCAATTTGTGTGTACACAGAGTGGGGGCAAGGGGAGTCCTACAGAGTGCAGCAAACCCATGTAGGGCAAGGCAGTTAATAGCATGGAAATGAAATCAATATCCAGGGCTTAATTAAGAAGCTGTTTTTATTCACAGCCCAGGAAAAAAACCCTCCCCACCCCAGATCAGAGGTGCCAAACACTTGCTGGAGTGCAGCCTCACTTGGGCTGTGTCCTGCAGGCCCCTGACAGCCCGAGGGGCTTGGCAAAGGTTATTTTTGGCTGTTCCCTTTGGGAAACAGCAAGAGGAGAAGGCAACGGGGGGAGAAACGAGGATGCAGCCCAATGGTCCAACAGCTACAGCCTCAAACTGGGAGACAGTAAATTAAGTTGGATATTGGGAAGGAATTGTTCCCTGGGAAGGTGGGGAGGGGCTGGGACGGAATTCCCAGAGCAGCTGGGGCTGCCCCTGGATCCCTGGCAGTGTCCAAGGCCAGGCTGGACATTGGGGCTGGGAGCAGCCTGGGACAGTGGGAGGTGTCCCTGCCCATGGCAGGGGTGGGGTGGGATGAATTTTAAGGTCCCTTCCAACCCAAATTCTAGGATCCCACGATAATTGGGGTTAATCACAAACCCCAAACACCTCCTGAGCAGGGAGAGGATTTGTAGGGCCCCAAGGTGGGATGGGGAGGGAACAGCATTGGAAAGTGTTGGGCTCCTTTGCTTTTCTGCCACTCCCAGAGGGAGCCTGATGTGTTTATTTCTCAGTGAAGTGAGAAATGCAGCTGTTCCCAAGAACTAATCCTTCCATAAACCATCTGAAATGGGAACAGTACAGACCCACTAAAGAGAAATATTCTAAACAGAGAGCTGGGCTGCTCAGATATTGGGTGTTACCCGGTGTGTCAGGACTGGAGCAAGCAACCAGTTTCTGATTAAAGCACTGATTTGTTGTTGCTGTTGTTGTTGTGGTTACACACAAAAGGAATGAGGCACATGGAAGGGTTGGGAAATGAAAAAGGAAACATCAAACGCCAGGAGTGAAAGGCAGAGTGGAAGTGCCCGTGCTGGACAGGCTCCTCCACCCAGCCCACCCTCCCCAGCACCAGCTCTCCCTGGATTTCCCAGTTTTCCTCCTCCAGGAGAAGTCCAAGTCCTGCAGCAGATTGAGCTGGGGGAGCTGCTAAGGACACACAGAGAGAGAGAGAGGCTGTGGGGTTTGGGATTGTTTTGGTTGGGATCATAATCGATGGGGGATTTTTTTTTTGGTTATTTTAAGACTTTGGGGAATTTCTGTGATCACAAAAAACCAAGCCATGGCACGGGAGAAATAATGTGATAGATTCTGCTTTGTAGTATAAATAACAATGCAAGCATGGGCTCAAACTGAGCCTTTAAAACCACAGGTGACCTCCCTTTGGAAACTCAGAGGTTTTCTGAATTCCTTTAATCACTTTTGTCTTGTGAAAAAGCCACAGTCAGCTATGAAAACTCCTGGAGCTCCAGGACCCGGGTGCCTCTCACTGAGGTGCTTTTGGGAATCCCACGGGGCTACAAACACCTTTGGAAACTTTGCCTCGATTTTTGAGGATGGAAATGCTTTAGAGACACTGGCAGTGTGTTTGTGTTCCAGAAGCTGGCAGTGGGTTCAGTGCTCGTGAAAAGCTGCCAGATCCCTTCAAGGCCCCTCTCTGACCACTTGCTGCCAAAGCTGAGACATGGAAATGGCCTTCCTGGTCCTAAACCTGCTTTGCTTTATTTATTTATTGTTTTTAACCCCTGTTCCTGCCAGTTCTTGTGCTGTGGAATTGTCAGCTGTGGTTTCTTCCTCTCATTTCCCACTTTCTGGCATTGCTGGGCCTCTCCTGCAGCACTCCCAGCGAAGAGCTTGCTCAGCTTTGCTGCATTTGGGCACTTTTCCCCTCCTTTGTGGGCCAGCCCGTGCAGTTCAGCGAGGCTGGAAACACCAACTCCTCAGCCATCCAAAGAAATAAATGTTTGGTGGTGCCCTGTTCTCTGCTGAAAACGATTTCCTCAGCAATGGAAGCTCTCAGATGCGAGCAGGAGCAATTAAGTCCTCTCAGGAATGCAGATAAATAATGGTTTTGGAGAGCCCTGAGTGGCCCATAAATCAGCAGCAGCGCTCCTGAGGTGCCACCTCCTCGTGTCCTGGTGCTGAGCAGCCGGCTCTGGTCACCTGCTGGCCTCCAGTGCCACCCGTGGTGGCACTGCCTGGAGGCTCCAGTGGTGCCAGAGCATCCCCAGGGCCTGCTTGGCACCTGGCAGGGGTTAATGGGACCTGTTGGTGAGGATTTGGGGCTGTTCCTCCTCCAAACAGCCCCAGCACGGAGAGAAGTGCTGCCTGTCAGTGAAACCCAGCCCAGCCTGGCAGAACCCAGGGCTCTGAGCACATAAATGCACATTTACATTTATAAATACACAGGTTTTTATAGACATCCATGTAAACAGCAACATTTGGGGGGGTTTGTCTTTAGCTTTGTTGTTGTTTGAACTCTGGGAGCCCACACTGAGCATCTGTAAGGGAAGAGAGAAGTGCCCAACAAAGAGATTGTCTGGGGAAATTTGGGGGAAATTCGGGGAAAGGTGCAACTTTTCCACCAACTACCCAGCAGGACGTGGCTGTGGATTCTGAGCTGTTTCTGTGGTGCTGATTTCTTGAATCTGAACTTATTTGCTGTGTGCTTGGCGTTGTTCTCAGAAGAATTTCTGGGTTAGAGGAGGTGATGGTGCCTCTGTTTTAAAGCATCAGGAGCTCCTAATGGGGTCCATCGTGTTGGGAGGGAAGTGTCTCATCCCTGGTTGTTGCTGGCTGTGTGTGCCTGATTCTCTCAGCACGGTGAAGGCTTTGGGTGGTTCCAGGCATGGCCAGAGGTGGGGGTTTAGAGATGAGGGAAAAATTTCCACTGGAAGCTTGGTGCACAGATTTGAGATGTCCAGGTGTTCCCCCCTGCCCAGCTGCTCCCTCAATGCCTTGAGAGGCCTCCTAGAAACAGAGACCAGACAGAAATAAGGGAATAAAGGTGGGGATTTATTGGAAAGGCCTTCAAAGGAACACCCTGGGGAGCCAGAGGTGCTGCCCAGATGGGCCCCGAGATGGACGACAGGCCACGAGTTCTTCCCACTTTGATGGGTTTGGTTCATTTGCAGATCAGGGTTCATTCTCCAATTCAAGCTGCAGTTTCATGGTGTCATTTCCCCTCAGCTTGCTCCCCTCTCAGAGGCTTTTGGTTGATACTTTTTGGGCCCAGTTTGGGCTGGGTGTCCTTGGAGAGCAGCCCCGGAGAGGCTTTGTTGTGTGTGCCCAGCACAGAGAGCAGCATTGAACAGGGAACAGGCAACTCCAGAGTGACACACCAGGCAGGGCAGGGGTTGGACAATATAAAAGTTAAACCCTGAGGCATCACCCTAAGTTTGTGCTCCTCTCAAGACTTAAAGGCACCAAGTTTCCACCAGAAATTTTTGGGGTGGAATGGGCAGAAAGGGAGTGAATCTCTCCATAAACACCCGAAGGAGCCGCGTGTGGCCGTACCGGTTCTGCAGGAGCTGCGACACGGCGCTGGCAGCGCCTCCATCCAGCGCCATTCCCGAGGCTCCGTCCTGCTCCCGATGGAGCCAGAGCAGGGCTGGCTCCGGCAGCCGAAGAGCCGCTGTCTCCCGGCTGGGGGGACACCTCCCCCGGCGATTTCCCTCGCAAAGAATTTGGCTTTCAAAGCCCAAGACCGAACGCTGCCCAATTGAGGCCGCCCTGCTGAGCGCCGGGTGAGCTCCGCGGGTGACAGTCGGGGGGACACCCGAGGGAAGCCACCCCCAGCCCCTGCCCCACCGCCCGGCGTGGGGGGAGCGGAGTTTCAGTTCTGCCCGTGCCGGAGCAGAGGGCGCTGGAGCCCCAGAAAACTCCCGAGGATGCGGCAGGGGCGGCTCCAGACCCACCCGATCCCGCCGCTGCCAGGGACGAGGGGTGGATGCTGCGGGATGCAGGCGCTGCTTGAGCTTGGACAGGGATGGGAAGTGTTCCCTGTCCCGGGGGGTGCTCCCTGTCTCCCGGGGCATCCTGGGGCCGGGCAGGGGACGGGAGGCGACGATTTTCCTCCAAAGCGCTTTCCCATCCTCTCCCAGCAGCTCCGAGGAGCCCAGACCCTCTCTGGGTTTCTGTCCCTCGGCCACCAGCTCAGGGCAGCGTGTGCTACTGGCCCTCCACGGGACCTCCTGGGTTTCCAGGCTCTTTTCCTTGGCATCCTGAAAGGGAAAAGCACCTGAACATGCGGGCGGTCATCTGCTGATGTGTTTGGGATCGACACTAATTAGCACCTTCTTAGCCCCTCCCCGCTGGCTCTCTAACCCGCAGAAGATGCTCACACTGTTTATTCATCGCTTTAATGGGGTAATCTTGGCTCGCTGACAGTTTTTCCCCTGTCCCGGCACGCTGGGAGTTGATTTTCAGGCTTTACCAGGTTTCGGTCTGGCTGCGCTCTGCTTCCCCCTCGATATCTTGGTAAGACAATAGGAAATAGTCTCAAGTTGCTCCAGGGGAAGTTTAGATTGGATATTAGGGAAAATTGCTTCTCTCGAATGGTGTCAAGCAATGGAACAGGCTGCCCAGGGCGGTGGTGAAGTCACCGTCCCCGGAGGAATTTAAAAGTCCTGTGGATGTGGCACTTGGGGACATGGTGGCCTTGGCAGTGCTGGGTGAACGCTTGGACTCGGTGACTTTAGAGGCATTTTCCAACCTGGAAATTCCGTGACTGTGTTTCCAGAGGAGCTCTAACTCCTTCACACTCTCCCGTTTGCAGCGATCGAAAGCAAAGGGAGGCTCCTGCAGCTGCCCCCCGCTTCCGTGGCACTGCCAGCGGTGGGGCTCCTCAGGTGTCCCCCAAGATCCCTGCCCGCTCTCTGGCCATCGACCCCGGGGCTGCAGCTGCCGGAGAGAGCCCGGGAGGCCGCGGGGCTGTGGGAAGGGGGAAGAGCAGCCCCGGGAGCTCCCGAAGGTGGGGCAGGTCCCCGGGGTTGCGCTCTGTCCCCGGCCGGGTGCCGCTCCCGGGCAGCGGGCTCGGCGCACCCTGAGGGGTTTTGGGGACTTGTGATCCCAATTTTCTCCCGTCAGCCAGAGAGAGCAGCTCCCCTTCCCCCCTTTCGCTTCCCATCCGTGCAGTGGGATCAGCTTAAGGGATTAACTCCTCCTGTTCCTCAGCCTCTCCTCCCTGCGCCGGGTGAGGCAGCGGAGAGTGATGGAGACTCGGCGTGACCACAAGAGATTAATTAAACAGTAAGCCCTTATTACCGAGGCTAAGGCTGACCGACTTATTGTGTCTGTAAAATAGCTGAATGCTTAATTTAGAGCGGAATGTGGACATAACTTCCACCATTAGCTGAATAAACAAGGAGCACCCGAACTAAACGCATCGGCTGCCTGGTGCATGTGGGGCTGCAAGCGGAGCCTGAGCAGCCTCGGGTGCCCTCCGCCTCCTTCTGCCTGGCCGCGGATTTTGGGGCTGGGAGCTGCTTTCCGAACCACCAACCTGCCCCAAGCCTGGGGAATTCCCATCCTGTCGGTGTTATTCAGCTTTCAGGCTGCTTCTCCAAGTCGTTGTCATTTGCATTTCGCTGCAGGTTTGGAAAAAAAAAGCAAATGGGGGAGAGACTGAAAGGGGCAAAAGCGAACCCAAACCCCAACTCCCAGCGCGAGGCAGTGGAAGTAGGGCAGCCAGCTCCTGTTCCTGTCTCTCAATATCTTCCTTAATAACAATAACAGATCCTAGGGAGTGAAAGTCAATCTGTAGCTGCAGAGCTTTTGATTGTGTTTCTGCCTTTCCGTGTACATTAACCTTTCAGATTTGCAAGGCTGGGCAGTGGGCATGGCTTTTTTTTATAAAATTCCTATTATCCTTGCTTGCTGAAAGGCTCCTGATCCAGTCCTAGGCGGGGTGAAAGCCATTCCCCCATTAACTGCAGCTCACTGAGCACCTCGCCAGACCTTGAACTGGTGGCTTAGGTGGGCTGGGGGTGTGAGTGGGTTTGAAGCCTCACTCTGCAGAGAAGGAGAGAACATCCCAGGATCACGGAGGTAACACCTGAAGCAGGGAAAACACAAGCAAAGGGGTCTTGGTGCCTGTTTTGAGATGGAGGAAATGGCCATGTGAAGGTTGGAGGTGGGGCTGTGAGCCTGGGGGGTGTTGAAAGTGCTCGTGACAAAGCCTTGGGGACCCCCAGGTGTCCTGGCGCTGGTTTCAGCCCTCGGCCAGCGACCCTCAGCCCTGTAAGGGCACAAACAGCAGCAGGTTGGCAACAAGAACTCCTGCACCTGGAGGGCTTGGGGAAGGGGAGAGGTTACCCCTGCTCTGCCTTTGTTCCTGTGTATGTGATGTGAGTGAAGGTATCTGCAGCCTCACCCAGGATAAGTTAATTAAATACCCAATTTTTAAGGCAACTTGCCCACATTTTTGCAGGCGGGATCCATTTTGGTTTGTGCCACAGTGAACTGAAGACCCCATATGAGAAACTGATCCTTGTTTTCACATGGCACTAAACCCTATTCCTTTTTCCTAGGATGAAAAGGCCAAAACCAACCTGAAAATGGGAATATTTGGGATGGATTCGAAGGCAGCCCCGGGAGCATTTCCCTGTGATGATTTCCTGCAGAGGTGGTGATGTGTGAGGTGGGTGCCACCAGCCTGGCCCCAGCTGCCCCAGCATTTCCAAAGGATGAAGTGAACTCAGCTGGAGCAGGTTTAGTGCTGTCATTGCTCCAGGTCGTTCTCTGCTCCATGGTGATGCCCTCTGGGACCTAGGCTTGCCCAGCCAGCTGTTTCCAGCTGTTCCAGAGCAAAGGCTTATTTTTAGTACAAGAAAACACCACAGAGGTTCTCTGTTCCCCCTCCATGCCCTCCCTCAGGCATGTGGCATAAGCAAGACCCTGATTACTGATGTTGCAAACACATCTTTGCTGCTGTTGGGTGCAGAAACCCCCCCAGCAGCTGCAGGGGTCTGTTTTCTCCCTTAATTCCACGGCAACAGCCGTCCTCTAAGTGAGGAAGGAGAAGGCTTTGCAGTGTGGTGACATCCTTGTGAAATATTTGGCTTCAGACCACAAGTTCTTCAAAACTGTGAATGACTTTGGGAATCTGGGCTCTCCTGCACTTTCTTTGGGCATTTCATCCCAAAACGTGGCAGCTGAGAACACGGAGCCGTTTCCCTGGGTGTTTGTTTCTCTTCTACATCTGAATAGTTTCTCTTGCCCATCGCTGAGAAGATGAAAAGCTCTCGGTCTTTAATCAATTTGTACCCAATAATGACGCTGAAAACAGCCCAGGCAGGGTTTGGCTCCGGCTGCAGTGGGATTTGACACCTGATGCATCGGGAGCTCTGAAGAATGTCCTGCAAACTCCTGTGGGGAACAAGCACAGAGGGCTGGGTTTGTGTCTTCAGATGGAATTAACCGTTGGTGAAATCCCCAAATTTCTCTGGACCCGGTGCTCTGTCAGTTCTTGTGATGCTTCTCCCTGCTGCATTTCCAGGGTGAAGCTCACACAGAGCTGAGCCTGTACATGACTCGAGTTCAGAGCAAGTCAGATTTGAAATGCTGTTTTGACACAGAGATGCTGAGAAGCATCCAGGCAAATGTTCAGAAGAGCCTGAGGAGAGGAGAGACCTGAATCTTAAGGAGGATTAGATGTCTAAGCATTTACCACAGACGGCATGTGCTGAAAGACAGGCAAAGTCTCCCCGAATCTCCCTCTCCTGGTGATCAAGTCCTCAGTTAAATTGCTGTCCAAACAATGGAAGAGAAGGTGTGAAGTTGCCTTTCCCTGCTTTGGCAGGTCTGGGAGACCAAAGGGGTAGAAATGATCTTAGAAATGCCGAGGGGAATGAAAACATGAAGCCTGACAATACTTTTAAGTCCCTTTTATCTCTCATCCTCTCACAGCTGCCTGCCACAGGCACTGTCTGTGGGCACACACGTTGTTTTCCCGCAGAGCAAACCCTGTTCTGGTGGTGCTGGAGCTCAGAAGGGACCTCTGAGCACCACAGAGCTTTCTCGTCCCTCTTCAGCCCTTTTCAGCTTTGCTTCCTCGTGTCCTGTGATTTCCTGGTTCTTTCCTTTGCATTTGCCTTGCGTGGTGTTGTTCAGACTTTGGCCCTGCTTGTTGAAGCATTTTCTGAGCTGGAAAGCTCATTTCTGAGCTACCTGGGGCTGAGCTCAGCTGGCTCCTGCCACAGCCAGCAGCTGGGTTTTGAATCGTGATCCACCTACAAAGGAATTCAGCTGAAGAGGAGCAGAACGAGCACAGCAGCTCCTGGTCCCCTGGGGCTCACTCGGGGTGGGGAGGTGATGTGGGGAAGGTGCTGAGCAGGGAGTCCCTGCTCCTGCTTTCCCTCCCTGCCCTGCTGGGAGCTCTAAGCCATAATCCGTTCCCTTTTCCTCAATTCTGACCATTCCAGCTGGTTCTTTAGACTGGTTCTTGCTCTGTGGTGGCCTGGGAGAGCTGTGTGGTGCTGTGGGATTGGGATGGCTCCAGCCTGGGAGGTCTGTGCAGCCCCTCGTGCAGAGGTGGAATTGCTGTGCCAGCCTGGGGGCTTTGCCAGCAGTGCCCCCACCCCAAGGGATGAGCTCAGGGTCTCTCTTGCTCCAGGTTTGTGCAGCAGCTGAGGGGGATTGGCCCTGGGGGTTTAGCACAGTGAACAATACCACGCTCAGGACTTGCACAGGAGGAGCTGTCCCTCCAAAAGGCCTCTTTTCCCTTTGCTCGCTCTCTTATTCTCAGTAAAAAGCATCAGAGCATCTTCCTTATGGCTTTTGCTTAAAGCCATTCCACATCCTCTGGCAGGCCTGAGCTTTAACAATTCCCTCTGCCTGCATAGCAGCAGGATTTTCCTTCAGCACAGCTGGTGTAAAATGAGAGTGAGGAGAGCAGGAATCCCTGGCCAGGAACACCTTGGGAAGCTGCTTGTCTTGGCCTGAAGCTCTGGACCTTCCTGTGGGCTGGAAGGGGACACGCAGTCTGTGTTGTTTTGTTTCTTTTTAAAAGGAAATGTGCTCCTGGGAGCTGCTCTGCTGGGCAATGCCCTGGACCCAGAGCCTCGAGGTGCGATGGAAGAGGCTCCTCTGTTCCTCAGTCTTGCAAATTCTGAGTAAATAAGAGCTTCCCTGCAGTTCCTGAGCTCCCCTGGACACAACTGAGCTTTGCTCTTCCCTCTGAGTCACTCCAGCTGTAGGGCAGGATCCAGGGAAGTCAGGGCATGGTGGGAGCCCTTTCCTCTCCTAAAGGCAGAAATCTCCTTTCCTGCTGCTGGTTTTGCACATGTCCCTGCTCTGTCCTGCTCAGGGGTTGTATCCCTGGATTTTAGCCCCTGTTCCTCACGCTGGAAGCCTGTGCTGCTGCCTCTGGAGCACAGCAAGCTGGAAACCCACTTGGTGATTTAACCAGAAACCCCTCCAGAGGTGGATCCAGACGGCCCCAGCAGCTCCCGGGAGCTGCCCTGCCAGGGCAAACAAACAATGCCTGCCACGATCCAAGCGTCCCAGTCATCCAGCAGGAAAACTCCTGCAATTCCAGGCTGTTTTCCCTGCCCCGACTGCGCCTTGCCAGATGGAAGTGCTGCTCCATTAAGCCCAGTCACCTGCCTCGGGCTCGGGATGGAGGTGAAAGTCCAGGGAAACGCTTGGTTGCCTGGCAAAGCTGCTCGGGGAGGAGGGAGGCTCCTCGCTAAGCAGTGCTGGAGAGCAGAGTGATTTACTCACCTCTTGTCTTCGGGGCTTGCGAGGAGGAGCCACTCATGACCAAGTCCATTTTTAGAATTTTCCATGGAATGCTCTTTGCCCTCCCATAATGGGAGATTATGGATGTCTGACCTGTTTCGGTGCTCTAAATTTTGTGCTTTCTCTTAACTCCCCTGCTTTCCTCCTAATCTTGAAAAGCCCAACTAAACCCTGATGCTTCCCCTCTCAAAGCCAAATAATCCTCACAATCACCATCTCCTTCTCTTCTTTAAGGCTTTCAATGCTTAAAGTCTGTGTGATCTTTCTTAGGGTGTGGAAAAAAAAAAAAAAACCAATCCAGGGAAAAAGCCCTGAGCATGCAGATTGAGGAAAGGGCAAACTGGTTGAACAGAGCATCCTCACGACACACTCACATCATTTTCTCACTGTCACAAACACCCCCACGGCCCTGGCTGCTGATTTCACTGCAGTGCTGTGGTGGGGAGTTTGTTCTGGGAGAGGCAGAGTGGTTTGGTGGCTGTAGGAGGAGAGAAGGGGACACGGAGGTCAGGATTTTCCCTGATTCTCAAGAAGACCTGATGCAAAAGACAACATTTTTATTTTTCTCCTTTTCAGAGCTGTTGTGTCATCCACCCCCTGATCCTGTAAGCACAAGAGGATGAAGATGTGTGGAAACCAATGTATTTTTTTTCTCTAGATGCTGATTTCCATCAGAAGAGGTGAGGGATTATTGAAAATGGCATTTTCCCTTCTAGTGGTCACTGTGAAAAAGTCAGGTTTTTCCACTGAAAAAGGATATAGATGTAGCAGCCAGGAGCAGAAAAGTGAAAAATCGAACCACTAAATAAGTAAGTTTAATAAGAATGAAACGACTAAATAAATCAGCTGGGGGAAACTTTGCTTTCAGCTGAAAGATAAATCCATCACAGAATGAAATGCAGTCAGGATAAAAATGGTTTTTAGGGAAAATTTTAAAGGAAGAAGAGTTCCCTGCACCCTTCCCCTCCATCCACAAAAGAAGGAAACTTTCCCGTTTGTGTGGATCAGCCCAGCAGTGCTCAGGGGTGAAGGCTCCTAGGAGCAAACATTCACTTGAAACCCTGCCCATCGTCTGTCTCCGGGCAAAGTTTTTTCCCAAAGACTCCAGCACTCAGCTTAATCTGCCAATTACCCAAAACATCGGGTGGGGGAAAAAGATCTTTTATTGCATCACCAGCAAGCGCAGGGGAAGGCAACCTCTAGACCGGAGCTGCTTCTCGCTGCCCCGCTCCCCAGGGCTCGCAGAGCTCCTGCTGCGTGCGACCCTGGAGGCAGCAGGATGTGATTCACCTCCTTCCCTCGCTGTTCGCCGCGCGTTCGAGGCGCTCCCGGCTCCCCTCGGCTGCCGGCGCTGCCTCCGGGAGCGGCTCCCGGCCGTGCTGCAGTGTGCGAGCCCTTCAGACAGACACCCGGCCCCGGCGAAAGGAGCCGGTTTCTTCCGGAGAGTCACCCTCTGCGTCTCTCCAGACCTTATTTGTGTCACTTGTGGCTGCTGCCAGCCCTCTGCCTGGCTCCTGGAGCCAGCAGATGTTATTGCTCCAGGCTTGCCTGGTCGGTGGGTTGGTTTTGCTCGGAGACAGCTTGGATGACTAAGGCAAAAACCACATCAGCGGCAGAGTCCAGGCTTTCCTTGCTGTGGAGGAAGTGAAAATGTCCCCTTGTTGACAGCCCTGACTTCTTCGGAGGGTCCCTTGTCAAAGTTAATAGTTCCTACCCCAAATTTAGCCTAAATGCAAAAGCTTTTCCTCGCCAGCTACCGCAGTGACTGTTGCCGTGCGGCGCTCCAGGAACAAGGAGGAGTTATCTCCCTGACTTGTGCTGGAGGGAAGCAACAGAGGGTGTTGGAATAAACAGGATTAAAGGATTTCATCCATAAATACGGGATTAAAGGTATCCAGCGCTCTGCAGGAGTCATTCAAGCCAAGGAGAAACAAAGTAAGTTGTGCAGAAGGGCGCAGCTCTGCTCGCCGCCAGCCCGTGCCGCACATCCCCGCACCGCCCCAGCCCCGGCAGCGCTGCGGGGGCCGCATCCCCCGCCCCGCAGCCGTCCGTGCGCGGCCCCGAGCCCCCGGGGGCTGCCTGCCGAGCCTCCCCCGAGACCCGCACCCCATTTCCCACTGTGACCCCCCCACCACCCACGGCGGCAGCGGGGTGACCGGAGCTGCGCTGCCCAGCGCTGCCCACGCCGCGGCTCGGGGCACCCGTGGGTGCACATCTGGGCAGCGCACATCTGGGCAGCG
>VXAC01001659.1:856761-896530 GCA_013399225.1 Rhipidura dahli
CGCCCCGTCGCCGAAGGGACCGCGGCCACCGCGGCCACCCGCCGCCGCCCTGGCCATGAGGTCGGGCCCGAGAAACGCCACCTGTGCGGGGAGGTGAGCGGAGCCCCGGGGCCTTCCTCCTACCCCCGG
This sequence comes from Rhipidura dahli, assembly GCA_013399225.1. Taxonomy (NCBI): domain Eukaryota; kingdom Metazoa; phylum Chordata; class Aves; order Passeriformes; family Rhipiduridae; genus Rhipidura; species Rhipidura dahli. Next base: position 856,891 of record VXAC01001659.1, read on the forward strand.
GCAGCTACAGCGGCGGGGAAGCGCAGGGGGGGGAGGAAGGAGAAGGGATATTTTTTTGTTTTATAATCTATCGATCTATTTTTGCCGCGATCCATCCCGATCCCGCAACTGAAGCCCCCGGAGGGAGAAGTGCTGCGCGCTGTGATGCGTCTTCCTCTCGCCTCGGCTGCCAGTTTGGATTGTAGCGCCCGGCTCCGTGCACTGCGAGGATGGCTCGGTTTGGGGATGATCTGCCAACCCGCTATGGAGGTGGAGGGCCGGCCGGGGCTGGAAGAGGGAGCAGCCGGCAAGGTGGCCCCCAAGCCGGCCAGAGGATGTATAAACAGTCGATGGCTCAGAGAGCCAGGACTATGGCTCTCTACAACCCCATCCCTGTCAAACAGAACTGCTTCACAGTCAACAGATCCCTCTTCATCTTCAGTGAAGATAATGTTATACGGAAATACGCCAAGCGAATAACAGAGTGGCCATATCCTTTCGGGGAGGCTGTGTGGGCACGGGGGGGAAGGTGGGGAGGGGAGAGGGAAGCTGAGGGGCAGAGACCCCCTCCAGGCAGCGCAGGGCGAGTGTCTGGTGCTGCTGCAGGCGGTGTGATGGGGCTGTGCGAGATGGGTGTGTGTGCCGGGGAGCCGTGTGCCCGACATGATGCACGGCCGTGGCAGTGGGAATATGGGGATCAGGGAATCGCTTTTGTGGGAGCACCGAGGGTGCTTTTGGTGTGCTTGATGCCAGGGGTGTGTGTAAGACGTGTCAGGGTGTCTTTAGGGGTGAGATGTACAGGTGCGTGGATTGACATTTCCTACAATCCAAGTCAGGTTCTGTGAGATTCGTGCCCACGAATCCCGATTTTTATTTCCATCTTGGAGCCTTTTGACTCTCCTGTCTCCCTGTGAATGGAAGAAGGAACGTGGGATAAAAATGGTGACACCTTAGCAGTGAAGCTGCATTGGTAGTAGGGGGCATTGACAGCCCAGGTAAATCCCAGGAATGCAATCATTGCAGCTCGGTTTTAGCACATCCCCTCCTGAATCCATTCGAATCGACGTGAATCACGGCACTCTGATTAGGTGCGTAGCAGAGCTTGGGCTGCACGGAAAGAAAAATTAAAATTAGCAAAGCCTTGTGGCAGAAGGAGGCAGTAAGTGGGGAGAGGGATCATCTGCTGCGTGGTGAAAGGGGCAGATGCTTTCTGTCTGAGACCCTGCTCCCAGGCCTGGCAAGCTGCAGTGAGAGGGGGGCTTTGCTTTTTGTGAGCCGTGAGCAGAGGGGAGCAGGCTGAGGCTCCCAGGGAGCGGATTTTGTGTGTATGTGTGTGTGTGTGTGTGTACAGGAGTGCTTTACACTGGGGGTCTCGAGGGAGCCGGTTGTTTTCTTTTCATTTCATATCACACCCCTGTTAATCCTCAGCTAACAGCAGCAGGGCCTCCTCCCAGCCTCCTAGCAACACTTTCAGTTGCCACAGAGGCCAGCTCCTGCTTAGACTTCCCCAGTTTTCACTTCCTGAGGGGCTAACAGGAAAAATACACCAGTGGAGTCAGTGCACTTCCCTTCTCTCTGAGCACACACACACACACACGTTTTGATCTTTCTGTCCATATTATACAATCCCAGCGATTGCTGCATTTCCTCATCCATTTCTCCTTCCCTGCGTTTGAGTCTGGATAAACAAGCCCCCAAACCCCCGGTGACAGGCAGAGCATCGCCTCGACTGCGCGGGTAGACTCGATCTTTCCCCCTCCTGCCTCTTGCGCGATTCGGCTGCATCTTTCGGGGGGATGTGGGGAGGGGACCCCCGGCGCTGCGGAGCCGGCGGGACCGGCGGAGCCACCGGCCNCTGACCACGGTGCTGAGCCGAGCTGACCACGGTGCTGAAGGCAGCCTGACCGCCGTGCTGGGCTGAGCTGCCCGTGGTGCTGGGCTGAGCTTATGCACGGTGTGGAGCTGAGCTGACCGCGGTTCTGACGCCGGGCTGAGCACAGCGCTGAGCTGAGCTCATTGTGGTGCTGAGCCAAGCTGACCGCGGTGCTGAGCTGAGCTCTCTGCGATGTGTAACCAACCTCTCCACGCTGCCGAACCTCTTGAGCTCTTTGTGGTGCTGAACTGAGCCCTCCAGGGTGTTGTATCTGCGGTGCAGCTCGGCGCTGTCCCTGCTGCTGAGCCGAGCTCCCCGCGGTGCTGAGAGGAGCTCCCCGTGGTGTTGAGCTGAGCTCCCCACGGTGCTGGGTCCATCTCTCCGTGGTGCTTGGTCCAACTCTCCATGGTCCTCAGTCCATCTCTTGATGGTTCTGAGTCCATCTCTCCATGGTGCTGGGTCCATCTCTCCATGGTGCTGGGTCCATCTCTCCGTGGTTCTGATCCCATCTCTCCATGGTGCTGGGTCCATCTCTCCGTGGTGCTGGGTCCATCTCTCCATGGTCCTCAGTCCAACTCTCCGTGGTTCTGATCCCATCTCTCCGTGGTTCTGATCCCATCTCTCCATGGTTCTGATCCCATCTCTCCGTGGTTCTGATCCCATCTCTCCATGGTTCTGATCCCATCTCTCCATGGTGCTGGGTCCATCTCTCCATGGTGCTGAGTAGAGCCATCGCCCGCCCTTGGCCCCGCTGCCGCCCGTAGCTCCGCCCTGGGAGAGCTGGGGCTCAGCACAGCTCGGGGTGGGAGATGCTGGTGAAAGGCAAGGGGGAAGCTGGTGCTGGGTTGCTGGGTTTGGATTCTTTCCCCTTCCCATTTCCCTCCTACAAGCCGAAAAGGTGCCGAGGGTTTTGTTCTCACTGGGAAGTGGACGTTGCAATCGAGCTGTAATTGATGTTTCAGACCTGTGTAGATATTCTGAATCAAACTTTTTGTGCCCATCACTTATTTGCACCATGTGCTGAAGTTAAATGCTTCTACAGAAAAATTCAGCAGATGGTGTTCAGCTGTGTGATCTGTTTGAAAGCATTTTAGCTTATCAATCTCATTGAAAATCAATAATTAAAACCAGTTTTTTATTTCCTTTGGACCTTTTGCTTCCTTGCTCCCAAATTTCTTGAGCAGCTCAGATTGTGTGTGAATCTCTAACTCTCTCAAAGAAGAGAGGAGCCAATTGCCTGCTTTTCTTCCAAACGCACCCCGGAAACAACCGAGGAAGTCAAGGAGACCAAATGTCTTTTAAAAATATGAGAAATCTTAGAACGCTCGATTAATGCAACTCTGTGGGGAGAAAGAGGATTTGCATGGGGTTCTCCTTGTGTTGTCCAGTGTCTTCTTTAACTTGTGGTCCCCACTCCATTTGAATACATGATTTTAGCTACAATCATAGCCAATTGTATCGTGCTGGCTCTGGAACAACATTTGCCGGATGGAGACAAGACACCGATGTCAGAGAGATTGGTGAGTTGCATTCATTTATTTCCAGCTTTTTTTTCTTCCTGGCCTAATACCGCAAGGAGTCGGGGCCACGGGGTGTTGGGAGTGTTTGGATCTATTTTAAAGATCCACACATAAACAAACAGGCACTGGTCTGACAATCAGGAATTATCTGTCACAGCAAGGAGAACTGTCCCCTCCTGATCCCATCTGCACAAGAATGCTTCATCACTCCAGCCAGCCCTGCCCAGCTGCAGGAGGGAGCTGGACCTTGTGTTATCATCAGAAGGGCTTCAAACTTAGGTTGTCTCTAAACCAGGACAGCGAGGGGCTGATGAAGGCTTAGAATTATCTCCGGAATCAAATGAACTTCTGTGTCATTTCCATTTTCCCAGGGAGTGGTAGAACAGAGTAACCTTTCAGGATTTGTGTGTCTCTTCCTGCCACAGCACAGATCCTTCAAGGCAAACTTTGGGTTTAGATGATTACGCTTCCTTTCCAAAAAATAAAAAGAAAATGGAACCAACTTACAGAGAAAAATAATTCACCCACAGGCTTTATGGTAATGAGCCCAATTACCTTATTTCAAAAGAAAATAGAAGAATAGCTTCAAAACAATTCTCCCGTTTATTGTCACTGTAGGAAAACTGTGTAATTCTTGGTTTGATTTTTTTCCTGCTTTTAATGATCTGGAATGTCTTGCATGCCTAAATGCATTAATCCTGGTGCATGTTGAAAGGGTGGATAAATGTGGATCCATATGTGTTTTCCATGTGGATACTAAATTATGCAAACAAAGATAACATTAGGCTTGCTGCCAGAAATGAGAGCCTCTGAATATGGGTTGCTGCAGCTCCCAAGGATGGTCCATGCCAGTGGGCAGCTCTCAGAATCTCATTCTTCAGCAGCAGGAAAATGTGTGTTGGTGAGAAATCTGGAGAGTCAGGGTCAGGATTTGATACTGGTTTTTGGGAGTGGATCTGCTCCTGCTGGGGGGCTCGCTTTCCCTCCCTGCTGGAATTATTTTTAATTAAGAAGATATGAGGATAAAAATGAGTAAATGATTGTGTGTAGATCTTTCTGCCCTTAAACCTGTCTTTGTGTGCTTTGGGGTTGGGTGGCAAGGCCAGCCTGGGGATGTGAGCAAAGCACAGGTTTAGAGCCAGGACTGAGCTGGGAAAGGGCTTTCTGTGGTTATAAAAATATGGATTAGTGAGGGGAAAAGCAGTTTTGGGGATGTTCTGGCTCAGCAATCCTTTGGTTCATGTTGGTTTTGTGTTCCTCTATATCCCTTGATTTATAAGGGCATCCTAGAGGCATTTTATTGTCCTTTTCCCTGTTGTAGTAATTCCATTTTCCAGCGCACACACCTTCACATCCTGCCTGAATCATTCCAAAGGGGAGCACTGGCATTGCCACCGACCACTGTGAGAGAGCTCTGGGAGCTGAATGCACAATCTCTGCCCTGTTGGCTCTGCCTTGGTGTGGAGGGAAGAATTGACCCCAAATTTTTGTCCCAAGCACCGCTGTGCTCGATCCGGGTATTCTGAAGCCATTTTAACCACAGCACTTTCCTAACTCTGGAATATAAAGGGATTTTTCATAGAGCATCACTGAGAATCTTTATAAGTCATGAAATACTTCTTGTTTTCAACACAAACTGGAAAGATTAGCATTGTGAGTAAGAAAAACTGTCTTCTAGTTTTCAAAGTGAAACCTCTGTAGAATTCTCCTGTTAGGTCTATAAACTGGAAGTTGTTTCAGTGCAAATGTTACAAATCCACATTAAGCCACAGTGGGGGAACATTCCTGTACCTTTCCCATACATTTGTGGGTTTGCTGAGCCAAATTCTAAGTCCATGCAGAACAGCAGGTGCTTTATTGCTGTCTTGAGGAGGAATGGGATTGGGGTTTTTTTTGGATAATGGTTAATGCATACAGCTTCTCCTGGATTCACTAAAATCTCCAAACTGGAGATCATCATTGAAGAGTTAATCAGATATTAAAGATATGAGGTGCACTTTTGTGGCTGGGAGATGTAGGCAGAGCTGTTGAAGGAAAACCGAAGTTGCCCCACAGATACAAAGGAAAAAAAAAAAAGAGAGATTGTTTGTTAAAGCTGAGACAAAGAGGGAGGGGCCATACAAGCATTTTAATGTTTTTTGTCTTTTAATCACAGTTTTCCTCTATTTCTCTGCCCAAGACCCAGGATGGGATCTGGGACCCAGTGCAATCTCACCGGGGTGTTTTCTGTGCTCCTGTTTTTGTCAGACAGGGTTAACTGAGCACACGCCTCAGTACATGCAAGATTCCAAGATTTCGAGTGGCTGAGTTAGGAGAATTCTCCCTCTGCCCATTTTCTGCATGCACAGAAAAGCATTGCTTGGCTCTGGGCTGGAAATTCTGGCCAGAAGAAAAGCACCAGTCTGGTGATCAGAGCATTTTGTGGTGAACCAGAGGATTGGCTCAGGATCATCAAACAAGAGGAATAAACCCATTTTCCCACCAGCAGCAGACTGGCCCAACCCCGAGGCTCTTTCCTGCTCCAAGCTGGAATTCTCACATGCTCTGGATGCTGGGAATGTTTCCCTCGAGTCAGGAATTGTCCAGTGGAAGAGCTTTGCCCCTGTCCATCTCCACTCCAGGTGGAGTCAGCCTTCCCCCATCCCACTAAATATTGCATTGTTTGTACACACTGGAGTGATGCCAGCAGCAAAGGTGCTGAGGGAGCTGTTCTGAGCAGCCCAGAGCCTGGGGGAGAGAGCTCCAAATGTGGGAATGTGAACTTCCCATCTCAGCCCCGAATGGCCTGGCGGGTGCCTTGCTCACGAGGGTGTCCACACAGAGACCTCCTTCTCTCTCTGGCTCCTTCCTGATTGCTCAGTTTTCCAGGAGAAGCTTCAGGAGACTTCTCCCAGAAGGACAGTGATGATTTCAGCACTCGCAGGATGGGAAATCCCATTTCTGCCCCTGTTTGAAGGCACCAGAGGGGCTGTGGGGTGCTCTCTGCAGGCCCTGGGTGTTTGGCTCCCCTGGGTGTTTTGGATGTGAGGACAGAACATAACTTTTCCCAGATTTTCAGCATGACAGCCCTGGCAATTTACTAATGGATTTAATGCTTTCTCCCATCCACAGGCACTTAGAGCAGGAATATGTCAGCTGCTCATATTAACCTTTGCATGAGCAAAGCCTTTCACACCCAAACCTCTCCAGGCTGTCACATCCGAAGGCCAAGGAAAGACGCTAGGACGCGAAGTAGGAATGATAATGACTTTCCAGACTCAGAAGTTGTTTCTGATCAGAAACATATTGATTAAATGTGTGTTTGGCCCAGTCTCAAGCTCTGCTGTGTCCACAGCAAACAACTTGCTGGCACAGCTCTGGCTGCTGCCCAGATTCTCCGCCCTCCTTCCAAGCAGGCACACGGATCCTCGATTCCTCCTTATCACCTGCTCTGCCCCTCTTGGACCCGAGCAGGGGCACAGCCCTCAGTCTGAAGGGGCTGCAGGGTGTCCTAGCAGGGACTCTGAGCTGAGGCAGGGCCATTGCAGCCTTGGAATTCACCCACGTCCTTCCCCCCTTCCATGGCGAATCCTTTTTTCCAGCACCAGGACCTCTCTCCAGTGGGGCATAAACTTTACTTTTCATCTCGTTGTTACTGCCCTGATTCTTGGGCTGACTCAGTGTAAATTTAGGCAGGCTTTAGCAAAGACCCTCTTCCTTCCACCTCTTATTTCCCCAGCTACTCACTGCCAACCCCAAAGATGAGAGTTCTTTGCAATAAACACCCAAACCCATCTGCGAGCCTTCCTGCTTCCCTAGAAGCTGACAGAAACTCCTCTGACCCACTTCCTGAGAGCTCTTTGGGAAGAGCACATCCCACCAAAGCCTGGAGTACCTGGAGCCTGGCTCTTTAAAGCTGGGAGCTGTGATCACCAGGCACCTGACCTAGATTGAGCAGAGACTGGAGTAGATACCAGGCTTCAAGGAAGTGAGGGAGTAATGTGGAGGAGTGCATGTGGGTAAAGGTAGCTTTTTTCGTGTGTGTTAGGAGAGCTATTTTTAGAGGTATGTGAGTAGTTGTGGGATGGGAATTTGGGATGGGCTGGGCTGGGCTGGGCTGGGAGGCCTTTGTGTGCAGGGATTATCTGGAGCTGCAGAACCAGGAGCTGTTTTGGGGGGGTTGAGGAACAGGCGGGGCTGGGCTGTCAGAGGGCTCCTGTGTCCATGAGGGAAGCAGCAAGGTAACTTCTGGAATTGCACACTGATGCCTCAGAGTTTAACTTTTATATTTTCCAACCCCTGCCCTGCCTGGTGTGTCACTCTGGAGTTGCCTGTTCCCTGTTCAGTGCTGCTCTCTGTGCTGGGCACACACAACAAAGCCTCTCCGGGGCTGCTCTCCAAGGACACCCAGCCCAAACTGGGCCCAAAAAGTATCAACCAAAAGCCTCTGAGAGGAAATGACACCATGAAACTGAAGCTTGAATTGGAGAATGAACCCTGATCTGCAAATGAACCAAACCCATCAAAGTGGGAAGAACTCGTGGCCTGTCGTCCATCTCGGGGCCCATCTGGGCAGCACCTCTGGCTCCCCAGGGTGTTCCTTTGGAGGCCTTTCCAATAAATCCCCACCTTTATTCCCTTATTTCTGTCTGGGCTCTGTTTCTAGGAGGCCTCTCAAGGCATCAACAGGACGATTTCTGAGCCCTTCTCCCTTTTTCCCTCTTTCCTGGGCTGGCTTGGAGCCCTGGGATGCCTCCAGCCCTTGCCGTGGAGCAGCAGCTGCAAGAGCACTGTAGGATTTCTGCTGAAGGTCATTAAAGGTGTGGTGGCTTTTGCTGCTGCTCCTCTGTGGGCAAACAGCTCTGGGATGGGCAGCTGGAGCTCTGGCAGTGCTGGCTCCTCTGAGCAGCATCAGAGAGGGACAGAGGGTTTGTCCTTCAGATCCTGCCCAAATCATTCCAGAGGGGCACTGGCATTGCCACTGAGCAGTGACAGAGAGCTCTGGGAGCTGAATGCACAATCTCTGCCCTGTTGGCTCTGCCTTGGTGTGGAGGGAAGAATTGACCCCAAATTTTTGTCCCAAGCACCGCTGTGCTCGATCCGGGTATTCTGGGGGCTTGGAGGTGCTGCTGCTGCTGCTGGCAGCCCCTCCTTGGCCAGAGGGGAAGCCAGTTTTGGGTGTGGGTTTTCATTTTCTCCTCCCCATTTCAGCCAGAGGCTCAGAGGGAGCTCAGCAGGTTCTCCCTGCTGTGTTTCGCTCCCTGGCCAGCCGGTGGCTGTGGGTGCATCTGCAGGTGACTGTCAGGGTGTGAGAGGTGGAGCTGCTGGGGCTGTGAGGTCGGAAACAGAGGGAATTGTGTGGAAGGGAATCGAGGGAACACAGGGTGGAAGATGGAAGGTGTGGAAGAGCTGTTCCCGCTGAGGCGAGAGGGATATGGGGACTTGAATTCAGCCACTGGTGGAAAAGCCTCTCCAGAGGTTGAATTTTCCAGCAGCTTGGAGGCATCCTCACGGATTGCAGCTCTCTGGTGGCCTTGATGAGCTGGGTTTGACCAGCCAGGCCCCCCTGGCAGGGCTGAGCTGCCCTGGGTCAGGCTGGGAGGACCCCCAGGGGCTCCTCTGGTGCCACCTCCCTGCCCCAGCAGGGCCACCCCAGAGCTCAGGGCACGGGATTGTGTCCTGATGGTCCTGGAATAACCCCAGGGAGGGACACCCCAGAGCCTCTCTGGGCTCTGTTCCAGCTCGGGCACTGCCCAGGGCAGGAGTTGTGCCCCTGGGAGGGGAATTGCTGGGATCAGACCCTGCCCAGGGCAGGAGCTGTGCCCCTGGCAGGGGAATTGCTGGGATCAGACCCTGCCCGTGGCTCTGGTGCCATTGCTGAATCCCCCGGAGCAGAGCCTGGACCCTGCCCTGAGCCCTCCCTGCAGCCAGGGACCCCCAGGGACAGCCAGGGACACCCAGGGCTGAGGGCCCCTCTCAGCTGGGGCTCCTCTTAAGGCTGACCAGGCCCAAATTTCAGGGCTGAAAACCTTAATTTCTGGAGCCAGTGCTGCCCTGGGGTGTGGGTCTGTGCCAGAGCTGAGCGGGAGCTGCCGTGCTTGTGTCAAACCTTCTCCTTCCTTGGTCCTGGGGCCACAAGCCTGGACATTCCTGCTCTTTCTCCATCAGAGAACAAGCAATCCCCTTTTGTCATTGGGAGAACTGTAAATATCAACAACTGTGCCTCGAACAGCAGCTCAGCTCTTTGGTTCTGGTGGCGAGAAATGCCAAAGCCTCTGGAAAAAAGATTTCAAATCTCTCCATGTGGAAGTTTGCTTCTTTTTTGGCTACAGCTGCTTTACTTCCATTGAGTTCAGCTGAGAACCAGGATTTAAGGCACATTTGAGTTTGGTTACTGGTGCCAAAGCTGATGAATTTGTTCTTGAAATTGACGCCCATTGCTTTTGCCTTTTGCTTTGTTCCCATTTCTTGCCCAAATCTTCCTCACAAATGTGGATGTTTCCATTTGGCACAGAATTTGTGGTGAAACTCCCGTCAGTGGAGTCGAATCCCGAGAGATCTGGTGCAGAGATGGAATAAAGGCTTTAGTAAAACTGTGGAGACTGAGCTTGATTTTCTCTGTAGTGAGCTAGGACACGAATCTGCCATCCCAAGGGATGTGTTAGTCTGCACCACGGACCTGAGACACAAATCCTGCTGCTCCTGCTGCTCATGGGAGGGACTGGGGATTTCTCCCTGAACCAGATCCCCAGTGAAAGGAAAAAAAATGAGGCTGCAGCTGTGAAAATTGATAAAATGGAGGAGAAAGAGTGGAGAAAGAACTGATGGAATAAATGATAAATAAATAATTTCCTGTCAGTGTTGTCAGGCTTGCTGTGCTGGCTGTTGCTGCCCAAGACACCCTTTTGTTTCAGGTTCCTGGATGAATTGTGGAGCACCTTCCATGCCAATAACTCCAGAAATCTGTGATCTCTCATTGAAATATGCCCTTGGAGCAAAATTTCCACATCAAAATTCCATCCAGAACATTCGGTCAGGGCAGAAAGCGTGGGGTGAAATCATCAAGATGAAGGCCAATGGAATTTCCAATTTGAGAAGAAAATTAATTTCAGAGAAATAGTAATGAAATTCCTCTCTGAGCTTAGTTCCAGTAAACTTAAACCTTGTTTCAGTTTTGTTCAAAGTGTGGAAAAGGTGTGAAGTCAGTGCCTGTAGCTGTTTGGAGGGTTGGCCTTCAGAGCAGGAACACGGATCTCTCCTTGACTCCTTTAATTTTCCTTCTTTTCCAGGACGACACTGAGCCGTATTTTATTGGAATATTTTGCTTTGAAGCTGGTATCAAAATCATCGCCCTGGGCTTTGTTTTCCACAAAGGCTCTTACCTGAGGAATGGCTGGAACGTGATGGATTTCGTCGTGGTCCTCACAGGGTAAGCAACCTCCCCTCACCCCGAGCTGAATGGGGACTCTCACTCTGCTTCGTGGTGTTTGTTTGCTCTGGGTTGGGCTGGGATTGACTGGGCTGGAACTTTGCTAAACCCCTGCATTTCTGGCTGGAGTGAATCTAAAGAATGGCTCTTGTGCTGAATGAGTCACTTGCCAAGCGTTTGAACCGACTCAAAAGTGGTTTTGAGGCTCTTCCTTTGTAGATATTCCAGTGTGTATCTGATCCCGACACGTCCTGGCATTTCTGTGACTTTGCAGGTTCTAATTGCCACTGGCACTTGAACCTGATTTAAATCAATTTATTTTCTGACGTTACAGGATGACTTTAAAAGTCAGCATGGAGCGTGCTAACAAATTGAATGCATCCTGTTTTGGGCTGTTACAACTCTGAAATCAGCCAGGTTTCTGCAGGAATGGATTTATTCCCCTATAAAATAAGTTTTCTCCAAAGAATTTGAAGATGTTTGAAAAGAATCCAAAATGTCTCATTAAGGATGGAGGTGAAAAGGTTGCGTGTGCGTTTTGTACCCTGGTTTGAGATGATATCACTGATTTCTCTCTTGAAAATGCTGACAATATTTTACATTATGCACTGCAGCAGTTTCTGTCTATTTATATAAATAGAGGTCTGATGCTGGTGGATAATAAAAACATAAACATGAACCCTCCTAGTCTACAAATTGGCCTTTAAAGCTTCGGAGGAAATGATCCAAAGGTCTGCGTGAGGTCCTGAGCTTGCAGCCTTCATCTTGGAAGGATTTCAGTTCATTTTTCCCCAGAAGCTGCAGCCTGGCTCCTGGTATTGATACGCTTCCCAAATCCATCCTTTCACACACCTCCCCTGCCTGGTGAGCGTGGATATTCCCTGCTCCTGGTGGTGGTGCGGAGCAGGGAAATGCTTGCATACATATACAAATGTGTTCATTAGCTACATGATCACTGTAATTCCATTTGCATTCAGGGCACCCTGTGATACAGCACTTGAGAGGCCAAAGGGAATTCTTGATGTATTAAGGGGAAGAGAATAAATATGCAGGGCTTGATTCTCCTGCTGCTGGGGCTGGGTGTTTAATCAATAGAAACTTCAGTGGAGGCACAAGGAGAATCAGATTTCCATACTCAGAAGCACAGGGGGTAGCAGGATGAGAAGAGAATTAGCACAGATGCTACAATTATTCTCACTGACGCTCTGTTCTGATTCCTCGTTAGCGCCACACGTTAAAAAAAATATAAAATCAAGGCCCTGATTCTGGAAAGGGGCTTTGGCATTGGTTGCATTTATCCCACAGCAAAGCATTACAGTGCATGCTGGAATTCAGCTGACTCCAGTTGTTCTCTACTGACAGTCAAGGCTCTACAGAAAAGCTTTCCTGAATCCCAGCCATACTGTTTAGGCACGGTTTGAATTCCTTTTCTTTTCTTTTCCCCACAAACACAATCCTCCGGAGGTTGTTGGCTTCGTTTTACATCCGAGGCGGTGGAAGTTTCGCGGCAGCGGCTGAAACGGCCGCGGGATCCCCCCGGAGCTGGCGGTGCCTCCGGCGGCTCCCCGGCACCGGGTTCCTTGTGGGAGCTGCTTGCAGCACCGTTTGATAATTGTGGAATAATTGTGGAATATCAGCTCGGCGAGGCAGCTGGAACAAGGACCCCCGGTGCCATCTGCAAGCCCGCGGGCGCCTTTGAAGTGCCATCCTGTTAACGTCACCGCTGCTGTTTCCAATGGTGACACCAACTGGGCCCTGCTGAAATTGTCTTGTACAAGGGCTTCCCACCAGGCAGCAGTGCAGGGGTGGCAAAGGCTGAACTCATTGGCGTCAAGTCCAAGAGTCATCTCCACCGAGGAAATGCAGACCTCTAATCCTTGTAATTTAACAAGGAGCTTGAGCTCGTGCCCGGTTTTTGGTGTTAGGGGGAAGGCACCGAAAATAACAGAGTTACTCATGCCTGGTTTGATGCTTTCCTGAATATTTGCAGCCCAGGTGGAGGGAGCACTGAAAGCTCTGCAGCTTCACACAGGGGGCTGAATTAGTGTTTTCTCTGCTGCCTGGTGTGTTTTGCTCTGCATTGCCCAGATCCTGATTAAGTTCTTAGCTCACTCCTGTGTTGCCATGGGGCTGTGCCGGAAACCTGGAGTTCCTCTTCCTTGGATTTCCTTCAGTGGCCAGAAACCCTTCCAAGTGCCCACTGCCTGGCTGAGCTCAGGTGAGAGGGGAAACCTGGGTAGGGCTGTTTGTTTGAGACAAAATCCTGTTCATTTCTGCACCAAGACTTTAAACTCAGGTTGTCGAGCAAGAAATTTACTGCTGGCAAACCCTCCAGGGAGGGGCTGCGAGGTGGTGACACCAGTGGGATCTTCATTTTCATTTCTGTGGAAGGCAGACTCGGATCCGTGCGTTTCAAAAAATGATCAAGCTGTAATTTATTAGGGACTAATAAAAAAGGACAGTGCTAAGCCAGTCCTTAATGTGTTCTTATAAATATAGATAGGTAGGACATCAGTTTTTGAAATATCACTTTGCTACTCTATCAAAATCTTCCCTTTGCCATATGTGCAAGATTTCGACTTGAAAATGTTACTTCGTGTTTCCCAGGCAGTGCTCAGCTCCCAAGCTCAGTTTTACGTTGATCTTCAATGTTAAAGAGGGATTTGGATTCCTCTCCTTTTATTTATTTTTTTTTATTTCTGTGTAAGCACAAAGGATCATGAGAATGTTCCATGGTGTCCCACGCAGGGCTGTGTCCCTGCCAACCCAGCCAAGTGCCCCTTTTCAGTGAGGTAAACGGGGAATGTCAGAAAATCTCATCTCGTTTTCAGCTTTTAGCTAAGCCCCAGAAAAGCAAAGAGCAGCTCTGCTCTCATTCTCTGTTTCCATAGGAAAAAGGCCAGCCAGAGTCTGGGTGTGTTTTGGAGGAGGCTGTGGGGGAAGGCTCTGCATCGACTGAACTTAGCCTTATGTAAATATTCCAGTGATCATGCAGCAATCCTTCCCACCTGCTTTTTCCAACCCTTTTTTTTTTTTTTTTAATTATTTATTCTTTTTTCGGATTGCTACTCAATGCCTGCACTCTGGAATTATTGATAAATGTATTTTTTATCTACCTGCAGGGAGGGAGATTTTTGTTTGTCAAAAGCAGATGGCAGAACTTGTTAATCAGGAAATACATCAGGGCTGCGTTCTGTGCAGCCAGGATCAATATCCTATTGAGCTAAACTCGAGTCTAACAGATAGTGGCCCAAAATGGCTTTGTTTTGTTGTTCCAGAAAACATTCCCTCGGTTTCTTTTCCCAGCAATGCTGTGGTGCCTATTTCTCATTTGCTTCCAAGGAAACCTGCGGATCTGCTCTTAATAAAGGCCTGGGAAAAGAATAGGTTGCTCTTCTTGAAAGACTTGGTTTCCCCCTGTAATTTTTTTAGTGATTTCTCGTGATCTCCATCCGTTGTAGATGAGTCTCAGTGAAAGCTGCCCTGCTGGGATGGGCCTGTTGCTGCTGGGGAGAAAAACGTGTATTTTATAGCTCCTGCTCATTTTATTTCCATGTTTCTGTGGGATTGCATTGGCTCCAGTGATGACATCACCCATTAGCAGCTCTAAATCACACAACATGGCAGTTTCTCAGTTGGCCTGGGACTGGATGATCTTAATGCACTTTTTCCAAGGTGGAGGCAGAGGGACTTTTTAAACTCTGCTGCTGCAACATTTTTTGGGTTGAAAATCTCAGAAATCCACAGCTGTCTTGGGAACAAATTTGTCCTGTCCCCAGACTCCTCAGATGGAGCCATGAGCTCTGATTTAGGGCCTGGGGGGTTCAGACCTGCTCCTCTCAGAGTTCATGGGAGGTTTTCTCCTGGGCTTTGGATGCAAAGGCTGAAGAACTGCTGGGTTCACACAGAGCTGGTGTCATGTGCTGCCTGCTGAGGGGAGGAGTGGAGAACAAGGCATGGATAAAATGCCACTGATTTTTGAGGGGGGAAAAAAGCTTTTAAACCGTGATGTCCAAGGGGTCCGTCCTCAGCTGTGTTTTGGAGCTTGTTTATCCTTTTGGTTTCATCATATCATGGATAATGGGCCTTAGGGCTCAATTCCACAGCCCAAGAAAGAAGCTGCATGTCCCTTTTCCATCACCAGCTACCTGAGATTCCCCTTGGTGCCTTCTAGCAAGGCTGGAAGAAGAATTCCTTTTTCTGCATGCCTGTGGTTTTCTGAAACCCCAGCATTTCCCCAGTCAGAGATTTATGCTGCCCAACCTCTCTTGACCCGAGGGCTTTTCTGTGCACCACAGACCTTTGGCTGCTGCTTTGCTTCTTTCCCAGATCTTCCATGTCCTCATGGAGTGACCACAACCATGTGGTGTTTGGCCAACACCAACAGTGGCCAAAGGCTGGTAGGAAATAACGAAACCCTGACGGGACCACGCTCTGTCCTTTATGAGCAGAATTAATTCCTTTTGGCTTCCAACCAGCCTGGATTAAACACTCTCGAAGAGTCCTGGTGGCTTCTTGAGCCAGTTGGATCAGCTGCCTGGATCTCTGGGTGGGACTGGCAGAGACAGCGTGTGCCAGGCCCGGAGCTGCCAAATGATGTGCACAAAGTCTCGGTGCGGGTACGGATGTCTCAGGCTGTCTGGAACAAATTACAAAAGCCAGAATTATCTTGATTGTCTGAGAAATGTGCTCCCAGCTCCCGATGCTGCTAATAATTTGGAAGGCAGCTCATTCAGTGACAGAATAAAGCCCTGTTCATCCTCGATGGGAGCGTTGCTGGTTACCAGGATCATCCTGCTATGTGGGCAGTGGGAGCTGCTATTCCTGGTGCCGTGTTTGAGGAGCAGCAGCCTTGGATGCAGCGATGACTGACAGAGTGGGAGGCACAGGAACCACCCAGCCTGGGCTGTGCAGCAGGTTTGGACCTTGGGTCATCCCCTCTGAAGTGGATGTACCTCCCAAACAGGGTGTGGGGGGACATGAGACCAGGGAAGAATTTGAGAAGGAAATGCCTGGTTGAGGCCTGGGGTTCTTAAAGTTGGCAAATATTCATGGATGCTTTGGCTCCAGAATTTCCTTTTTTTTTTCCATGTGCATGTTCCTGAGCACTCAGGAGCCCTTAAATGAGGATATCTGAGCTACAGGATCCAGTGGGACTGGCTCTGGTGTACTGGGTTTACAAGGGTCACAGGACAAAGGGGAATGGACTCAAAATGAGAGATTCAGATGGGATATTAAGAAAAATATCCTTTCCTGTGAGGGTGGGCAGGCCCTGGCACAGGGTGCCCAGAGCCGCTGGGGCTGCCCCTGGATCCCTGGCAGTGCCCAAGGCCAGGCTGGACATTGGGGCTGGGAGCAGCCTGGGACAGTGGGAGGTGTCCCTGCCCATGGCAGGGGTGGGATGAGATGACCTTTGAGATCCCTTCCAACCCAAACCAGTCTGGGATCCTTTGATTCTATATTCCACCTGCAAGTAACCCTAGAACTAATTAGAGAAATGAAATTCAAATGAAATCAACCCCCTTGGATGCCCTGCAACCTCCCTTTAGGTGGTTGCTCAATGCTTTGTTTATCAGCTCTGGATCTGGAGACGGAGGGAATGAAGGGGTCAGAGCAGGGAAGTGCAGATTTCCCTCTGCTTCCCCGAGCTGGAAATTAAGCACTTCTGTGCTAGAAAACAAAGCAGAGCATCAACAGGAGCTGGGAAAAGGGATGCTTTGAGAAGGGATAAGCTCTGTCCTGGCTGGCTGTCCCGAGGAGAAGGAGCTGCTCAGCCCGGGGTGGTGATGGGCTCAGGGTGAGCGCTGTCAGCACCGTGCATGAGTCATGCCAAGAGCAAAGCCTTCATGGGTTTTCATGCAGCTGATCCCTGCTTGCAATTTCTTTTATGCTCTGGTGATGGATGGACACTCGCTGGCTCACAAAACAAAGGGTTCCTTCTGAAATTAAATCAGCTAAAGGTGGACAGGACACAGGGAATTCACCTGCAAGGTGTCACCCGCAGTTCTGCCTGGGGGGTGAGGGAAGCAAAGGAGGAAGGCAAGCAACCAAATTTTCTTTTTTGAAGCAGAGAGAGTTTGTAACTGGGAGGGAGGAGGGTGTGTGAGGTCTCAGGATGAACAGAAAGTTGTTCTATCCTCTGTCCCTTGGCTGTCTGGGCTCCTGGAAGCTGCAGAAGCCGTTCCCTTCAGAGAAGACTCGGGACAGGGAGGAAGGGTTTGAGGGCTCCAAACCCAGCTGGCAAACGTCCCTGTTTCCTTTTTTTGCCCAGTGGGGCAGCAGCTTCCTTGGGACTGGATCTTGTTTTCCCTTTGGGCTTGTTTCTGCTGGCAAAGGGGGACCCAGGCCGTGCTGAGCCTCTTGGAGTGTTAATTAGGGCTCGTGTCTTTTTTTGTTGCTTGTAGTGGCTTTTCTGCATCGATTTTGGTGGGGGTGGCTGGAGGCAGGCTGAGAGAAGCGGGTGGGTGAGTAATTGTGTGGCTGGCTGCTAAATCAGGAGACTTTCCTGGGCAGAGGAGGACTCTGGGCTGTGCTTGGAGGAAGGCTGCAGATGGTCCTGGCCCCTCAGAGGAGCTGCAGGTGGGGACAGCCCTTCCCTGGCAGAAATTATCCTTCTCTGGCTCTGCTCTGGTGGTGGCAAACCAAACGTTTCAGGTCAGAGAACTTCTCAAGGGCAAGCAGATAATGAGATTGATGTGCTGCTCTCTTACTTTATTAAAAGGGACTGCGAGGTACCGAGTACCTGGGATGGGAAGTGATAATGATGGAACAGCATGGGAAGCCAGGAAGCTGAGGCATGAACCACCCCCTTTTTATTGAAGAGAGAGGAAACAGAAATATCCAGGTTTCCATCTTTGTTCTGTGCCTCTTTGTGCTTCCTGGAAGCTTTGTGCTCACCAAGAGAGGGCTGCCAGACAATTTTGGGGGTGCTCACCTCTCCCTGAAGCTGGGCAGCTGTCAAGGAGAAGGGACCATCCCAAGTGAAAGCGAGGGATGCCTCTTATGGCAGCCAGAGCTTTATCAAAGGCAGGCAGGATCATTAGTCCAGAGTCCAGACAGTATTTTTAGCTTTTTATGGCTCTCGAAGGCAGGTGGGTGGCAGGGAAATATTGTCTCTTGTGAGGGAAACAGCTGCACAGGCAATTGTGGAGCCTGTAGGTCGGAAGAGTACTCTGGACCTTGGGATCTGCTCCTAAAGTGTGATCCTGCCCTGGCAACCATGTCCTGTTCCACCTAGAGGTGGAAAACGTTGGTAGCTGCTCTTGGAGCTGGGTATGGACACTGGGAATTCAACCCCGAACCAGCAAATCAAACTGCAGCTCTGAAGTGCTCTAATTTTTTTTATTTTTAATGCTTCCTAGTTTAAAAACAAACAAAAAAACCCCACAAACCTTCACCAAGCCCAAAATACCCAAACCTGTGTGTGGTGTGAGTGCTGTCCCATAATTAGATGAGGAGGAGGGTGCAGGTTACCTCAGACTCCTGTTTCTCAAATGGTGCTTCTACTGCTGTGTCCCAGTTCCAAGGATGGCAAAATGCTCATCTGAGGGGAGAAGAACCTGCCTGTGGCTGTGGAAAAGGGTGAGGATTTGGAAAATCAGCCTGGTTTCAATGGTAATCTAAGGCTGAGTGCCAACGGTGTCAAGTGTGCACACACGTCCTGGGATCCACATCTCACCCCAAAGGCTCTGGGTGATTCTCAGGCCATTCCCTTCCTCAGGGCTCTCTGAAAACATCAAGAAAACTTGGATTTGGAAAACGTGGATTTGGAAAACTGATTTTCCATTCTGTTCTTGCTGAACCACCAAGGAGGTGTGTAGGATGCTGTGGCCAGGGCCAGGTTTCCGTGCTGGAAGCTGGAACCGGAGGATCTGTGAATTCCAGGGCAAGTCAAATCTGGGATCAGCACCTGGAGATGCTTTTCCACTCGGTTCCACAAGATTTTTTGCTTAACTTCAGCTCTCTTGCATCTTCTCTGTGCTGAAGGGTCTGAGCAGGTTGGGATGGAGGGAAGGGATCCCATGAGAACAATGGGATGACTCCACTGGATGAACTCCTGGCTGTGGGAAGGCCACTCTGCTGGGCCCTGGGGAAGCCCAGCAGCTCAGGCTGAGGAAATCCTGCTTCCTGTGGCACACATCAAACCTGTGGGCTGAGCTTAGAGGCCTTGGCAGAACCCCTGATCCTCACAAAGGAGCTCGGCCGCCTCAACCACGCACAGGAGAAACCTTTCCCTGCTGGCATGGGCAGCAGCAGCTAAGAGGATTCCTGACACCATTGTGTCTCCTCCCTCCTCCACTGCCCCATATTTTGGTGGCCAGAAACATCACCAGTGGTGGGTTTGGGATTAATAAATGAAATAAACTCGTTTGCTCGGTGATCTCAGGGTGCAGTGCTCAGGAAACAGGTCAGGCTCTTCTGGGGGAAATTCTTATTCTGTCTCTGCTGGGGTTGTCTTGGTTTCCAAGCTGGTTGCAGGGCTGGGTGTGTTGGTGTGGGTGGTTCTCGTGATCAGCTGCAGAATTTTAAAAGCCTCCCTCTGGAGCAAGAAGTTCAGGTCACTCCTGAGTTAAACCCAATTTTAGACAATAATGGGTTTGGCTGTTGGCTCAGCTCGAGTCAGTTCAGGTTGGGCTGGGTGAGATTTAAGCAAGGAAAGGATCAGGAGTAGAGATTGGAGCAGTGCTGGGCTTCCCTGGGAATAGAAATTGTTCTTGGGGCTCTCAAAGAGGGCAGGGCTGTTCTAAACCAGGAACCTGTGGGCAGAAGGTTGTTCCTTAGGGAAGTTTCTGAAGAGGGGCTGAAGTTGACTCCCCTCCTCTACACAAGGTCCCTGGAGGGCTCTGCACAACTGGAAGCTGCCAGAGTCAGGCTGAGGCTTTGGGAGCACGTTGATGGTCCATGGGATGATGTACAAATACAGAAGTGAAGGACAAAAATGAGCTGCTTGGAGGAGACTGAGACTTTTTCAGCTACAAAACGTTCCTGGGCTGAAGAACTCTGATAATCAGAAATACTTGGTTGGATGTAGCTTGCTTCTGGTTCAAATAGGACTTAAAAGAACTTAAATTGGGGCTCTCAGCTTATTTTCCAATTAAAAGCAAGAAAAGAAGGAAGACAGTTCAATCTTTCAGTCTTTTGGCTTAGTTTTCCCCTCTCAAACACCCTGAACCAGCATCCTTAAATAAAGTTTGGGCATGGGAGCTTAGGATGAAGGCCGAGAAGATGATTAAAGGGTTGAAGAAATGTCCATTTAAGGAGAAATGAAAAGGCTGAGAGAGTTAAAATTAAGAGCAAAGTCTTATAAGGGTGAGATAGATAAAGAAAAGCTGAGAGGAAATCATGTTTTGGTTGGATTCAAAAAGCATCAGTGACGAAAACAGAGTTTTAGAACTTCTTCTCTAATGGAAAAGTAATTAACCCATGGAAATCATCACAAGCTGAAATGGGCTGGTTTGGGTCTCGAGACCAAAGCAGCCTTGAGATCATCTTCAGAGCCACCAGAGGGGAAATAGGGGTGTTTTGAAGGGGGATGATTAGACTCTTTCCCTGGTGCTCCCTGGAATAAGTTAGGTGGAATGTGAGGGCTGTTTCATAATTGTCCTTTTCTTTATCTTGTCATTTCTTGTGACTGCAGTGGGAGCCACGGCTCGGGGGCAGGACCCAGCCTGTTCTAGCCTGACCTGGGAATGCAGCTGTGTCCTCCAGCCACCAACAATGTCAGTGGCAGTGCTGCTATTCCATCACTTAATGTCTGATTTAAAGATCAAACATCTCCCTGCTACAGCTCAGAGAGGAACTTCAGTGCTGAGCGTGCCCTCCTACCCTGCCAGGGAAACCATCTGGGGTTGAAAATTGTCACTTTAAAAGTGAATCCCGGGTGGTTCCTGTAATGGGGGTGCCACTTTGAAAAAGGAGGCCTGGTTTGGTGGAGGAGGGAGGTCTGGCACCCTCAGACCAGGGGCTGCAGGGGTGTCACTGCTCCTTTCCCCTGCTGGAACATCCTCCTGACCTTCCTTTGGGAGCATCTCGGCCGTAGCCTCCCAACTTTGCAGGATTTGGAACAGAGGAGAAGATTCTGGCAGGTGAAATGATCTGATCAGAGGGTGGCCCTGTCCTCAATGAGGCTTCAGTCAGACCTGAGAGCTCCTCCAGCTGCCACAAGTCAGGCATGAGAGCTCTCCTGCTGGGGAGGAGCATTAGCAAAGCTCCCTCCCGGTGCCAGAGACAAATCTCTGCTGCGTTCCTGGCCTCCGGCGCTGGGAGAAGGGCAGCAGCCAAAGGCTGAGGGAGGCTGCAGGGAGAGATTTCTGCACGTGGAAGGGACCTGCAGGGTTCTGCTGGGTGGGGAACACCTTTCCTGAGGGTCACAGGGGCGGAGAAAAGAGGAGGTGAAGTCTCGGCTTGATAAAGACCTGGACTGCTGTGTCCTGGCTGCTCTGGCTGCAGGGTGAAGACTGGAAGTCCAGAAAACTCTTTGAATTTCTTTTTAATCCCATTATTTTCAGGAGTTCATGTCCGTGTGCTCCAAGTAAGCGATGCTGTATCTGTTCAAAACCATTTGGCTGATAACACCCATAACCTCATCACAGATCCCTGCAGCTTATCTCTGCACTGAGAAATGTGCTGAAATGAAAAATGTTACCTTCCTTCTCTTCTGATGCCAAAGCTCAGCCTTATTTACCCACTTCCTGGGCAGAAGCATTCCAAATTCCTGAAGTTCTGGGGCCAAATTTCCCTCCAGGACTGGCTGGAGGAATCCCAAACTTCTTTAAATTTCTTTTTCTGTGATAATCAATAAAGCACTAAAATTGGATAGGCACAATAAAAGAGGGTTTGGAAATGCTCAGCTTGGTGTTATCAGCTGTACAGACAGGACCACCCCAAGCCTGTTTTTAAAAAAAAACATTTAATTTTTTTCTCTCTCAGGTTACAACTTTAAAGCCAATTATGACAGGTACAAAATGATGGTAACCCCTGCCTTTCACGAGGGGTGAAAAGGACAAAGGAAGCTCGGCCTGATCCAATTTTTTCTTTTAATTTGAGGCATGAAGGAATAGGAGACTATGGGAGCAGTTAATGCTGAGGCAGAGCCAGGATAATGCAGTTCTGGTTCTCTTCTGGAGCAGACTGGGCAATGGATGGGATTTTGGGGGTCCTGTTTTTCTCTTCTGCTCGTGTATTTGGCTGCTCAAGGATTTCAGGCTGTTGCTTTTCCCTTTGTTTCCACATTTCCACCTCTTCAAAAATGAAGGCAGTGCTGGTACCTGACTCTGTAACGTACTCGTGAAGGAGGCTGGCTGTCAGCACTGAGAAGTAGTGAGTTTAAAATGTCTCCAAAGAAGCAAAAAATAAGTCTTTAGAAATGCCCAAGTGTGGAGAATTGGAATCAGAAGGAAAAGAGATGGTAACAGCATCATCTCCTGGAAATGCAGCTGCTCAGTGCCAGCGAGTGGGAGCCTCCTGCACGGGGAATGTGTCAGATGCCCGGCGTGCCACACGCAGAGCTGCTCCTGGGGTGTCTCTCAGAGCTGAACCCCAGGCAGGGCTGCACCTCGGGGGGAGGTGACGTGCTCTGAGCATCCATGAGTGGTGTCACTGCCTGGTGGGGTGACAAGGAGAGGCTCCACCTTGGATGGAGCAGGTGGGGCTGAAGGCAGAGATGTCCCCTCGTGTCCTCCGAGGTACAGGCAGTGCTCAGGATCCTGTCCTGGCTTTGAATTGCTGCAGTCAGGGGTTGATTTTCAGAAGTTGTGGCCCATGAATGGAAGGGGCAGAAGCTGGGAGTGTTTTCCTGGTGCTTCTTTCCACAGGAGAGGGATGGGGCTGTAAAGGTTTCCTGCAGCTGAAGCCTCCCCAGGGGCCCAGCAGTGCTGAAGCCACTGCTGTGACCTCGGGCCAGGTTCAGCTCTTTGGGTTTCAAAGGCCACATCTGAGCAATCGGCCAAGGCCTGCTTGGCATGAAGGTGCCCAGGGGACAAAAGCGAACAAAATTTGTATTTATTTTTCCTTTTTGAGACCTGGAAGCCCTCCAGCTCATCAAACAGCACTTCTGCTTCTGATCCCTCTAGGGCTGCCCTCTGATCTGGTTGTGTGATCTGGCTTTTCCTTTCCTTGTAACTACAAACCTCTGGTGTCCCTCTGTGAGGGGTGGAAAATGCAGAATTAGTGTCCCTTTTCCTCAAACCTACCTTCTCGCCCATTAGCAGGAATGGAATAGCCCCCCTGCATCTTTGGAAACCTTTGTTCCACGGCAGGAAGGTTTGGGTGAGGCTTAATTTCCATCTAATAGCCTGTTAAAACCTTCCCATGGTTTCTTGGAGAATGCCATTAAGAATCAATTACATTAATGGGGCTCAGTTGGAGCTGTGCTGAAATATGGATGGGATCAAGGAAAGTGACTTTGCAAAACAGGGTCCTTGGTGCTGCAGCCATTTATTGCTCTTGATCTTCCCAGGTTGCTGTCGACCAAACCTGCCTTGGATGTTGGCAGCTCTGCAGAAGCTGAGCTGGTTCAGGGACAATGGGCAGTGTCATGAGCTGTGGTGTAAAGCCACTGCCAGGGGGGTGAGGAGGGAGGAAGTGCCTTGTCCTGGCAGAGGTGTTGGTTAAAATCACCCCAGCCTTGCTGGCAGCTCCAGGAGATCCTCCAGGCCTTGTTCATGCAGCTCTGCACAGCCTGATCTGCCACCTTAGAGGTGTCTGGGGCTCCCTGCTGCTGACACTGCAGTGTGCAGGAGCTCACCATGTGACAAAGGGCCTGGAGACAGGAGAGGATCGAGAGCAGGAACTTTGTGTCCGTGGCTGCTGGGTTATTAAACTGATTATAACGTGGGCTGTGAAAGGGGATCCTGATCCATGGACAGGGAGAGGCTGCATGTCCTTGCAGGAGACGTGCATGGAAAGGTGACTCCTGTTTGTAAGGCTGCTCAGGACCTTGTGCA
Organism: Rhipidura dahli; assembly: GCA_013399225.1. NCBI lineage: Eukaryota > Metazoa > Chordata > Aves > Passeriformes > Rhipiduridae > Rhipidura > Rhipidura dahli. Next base: position 880,615 of record VXAC01001659.1, read on the forward strand.
AAGGTGGGACCGAGAGGTCACTGTCCACTGAGAGGTCACTGTCCACTGCCCCTTCCATGGGGTGGCATTTAATGGGTGCCCCACTGCTCAGGGCTGTGCCTCCCCATGCAGCTCATGTTTGGCAGTGGTGGCACTGCTTTGGCCCTGCTGCTGGTGTAGGAAACACGACTGGAGCTGGGGTTACAGTGACCATTCTGGGGAAAGCTCCCCCTGAATCCTCGTGGTGTCGGGTTGGGAAGGAGCCTGCAGTGGCCACAGTGACTCAGGGTGAGGACAGCTCAAGAGAGAGACAGAGATGAGGCCGTGGTGTGTGTCTGTTGTGCACTTTCCATCGTGCTTTGAGCCTCTTGAGCCTTTCCTTTTGCAGGAATGTTTGTAGAAAGGGATCTGTGGAATCCAGCTGCCTCATCCCGGTGTTTCCAAACGCTGTGTGGACAGCTCAGCTGCAGGCGAGTGGCCTGAGGGGCTGAGCCATGAGGCAGAGCCCCGTGGTGTTTGCATCCAAGTGCCAGGCAGTGCATGGGTGTCTGAGAGGTGCAGGGAAAGCCTCAAAAGTGGTGGGTGCTGCCTCTTGTCCAGGAGAAATTTGTGGTTTACAAGAGCTCATCATCCCCAGACTCCTGAGGTCACACTTAGGTCTGGTTTCCTCTTTACAAATGAGGGGCTTGAGCAAAACCAAAGCGAAATATTTAACAGGTTTAAAGCAGAAACGGGCTGAGCATCCCCTGGTTCCTCTGTTTGCCTTGGGTGAAGGACTCAGGAGCTGCAGCTGAAGAGAACCCCCCGCTGCCGGAGCCCTGACGCAGGCGACAGGTCCGGAACTGCTGAGCTGGTACCCTCCAGCAGAGCTCGGCAAGGGCTCCACTCGTGCCTGATTGCCCTGACTATCCCAGGGCTAGGCTCTCAGCTGGCACCCGAGCTCCCGGGGCTCTCTGCCCTGCCTTGGCACTGCCCGAGGAGCGCGCGGGGCTTGGCGCGCTCCGGGTGCCGCAGGACCCGCCAAGGTGACTCCATGGAAATCACGCTTGGGATGCTCAGCTTGCTCGGGGAGTCGGAGGCTGGAGAGCTGAGCCTTTCCCGGAGCTCCTCGGTCAGGGAATGGGCTCCTGCCTGGAGCCTCTGTCCCCGCAGCAGAACCAAACCCACCTCTCGCCCCTTCCCAGCGCATCCGGCCCGAGCCGTGCGCGATGATCCCGGAGGATCCCTGAATCCCCCAGCTCAGGCTCGGCGTAACCTTGGAGCAGAAGTGATGGGAAGGGCGTTGCTGGAGACCAGCCCCAGCCAGACTCAGCCGTGCCTCGTTCTTGGAAACGAGCTGTGTTTCAGGCAAATATCCGGGAGCCGGGGATTTTTTTAGCCTGTCTCTTGCTGTTCATTTTCTCCCTGGCACTGGGACTGCAATTCCAGGAACCCTGGCTATACTTGAAAGCGCCTCTCAGACAGGGATAAAAGTAATTAAACCTCTCAGCTTTCTCTTTTTTTTTTCTTTTTTTCTTTTTTTTTTTTTCCTGACTGGTTGTAGTTTTTCAAACATGGATTTAAGATGGGGACAAAATGCCCGGGCTGAGATCTGAGAGCCTGTGACTCTTCCAGCATCAGGCAGGTGAACGGAGGATGAAGAGATCCTTCATGAAAGGCCTCCAGAGCTGCTCCTGGAGCAAGGAGAAGTGGTTGGCTGCTGCCAGGTGCAGCTTTTCTTACACTTCCCCTCTTCTCCCCACGTAATTAACTCGTTAAATTTAGCTGTCTGAGAGGTATGGAAATGCATGCGGTGCGAGCGCTTTGGTTGTGCAAATCACCGTGATTTCAGCTGCCTTGAAAAATCAAGGGAATTGTTTCATGCCCTGCAGAAGCACTGAAAGAACTGGGTTTCATGTGAAAAGCAGATTAAAAAGGCAAGACAATTGGGGAAAATGGGGAGTAACGTTTTTGTCTAATCTGGATTATGATGATTTTGAGCTTTTAATGTTCTCAATTTTAATTTTTTAACTTTGGTTTTGTTTGGGAAATTAAACTGTGACATCCCTTCAAGTAGAAAAGACCAGACACTAAAGGTTCCAGTTTAACAATGTTGGCACTCAAAATGTTCTCTGTGCTCCCTTTCTTCAAGGAAAGGTTTTGGCAAACTTGGCTTGAGTTACTGAAGTGTTGTGGTTGACCTAAATCCAGGGGGAATGTGTGTGAGGGAAGTCAATAAAAACTATCCAGAAAAAAGTTTCTCTCCTGCTGCTCTGCTACTCAATTTCTGGGTGGATGGAGCCAGCTGAGAGTCAGAGCATCTTTAAAAACACGGTGTTTGGATGAAATGCTTTCTCTGTTAATAATTCTTCCTGATTGCTCTGTGCTTGCCTGTGTGGAGTGATGATCCAGCCCAAAAGCTGAATTTGAATTTACTTAGTTTAATTTTAGGGTTGCACCCTCAAGCTGTGGTCCTTGGAGTTGTTTTGAGCCATCACAGAATCATTTAGTTTGGGAAACACCTCTGAGATCATCAGATCCAACCTGGGACTGACCTCCACCGGAGTGCCATGTCCAGTCTTTCCTTGAACAGCTCCAGGGATGGGCACTCCAAACCTCCCTGGGCAGCCCTGTCCAATGTTTAATCACCCTTTCCATGGGGAAATTCCTGCTGCTGCCCACCCTGACCCTGCCCTGGCCCAGCCTGAGGCCGTTCCCTCTCCTCCTGTCCCTGTTCCCTGGGAGCAGAGCCCGATCCCCCCGGCTGCCCCCTCCTGTCAGGGAGCTGTGCAGAGCCACAAGGTCCTCCCTGAGCCTCCTTTGCTCCAGGCTGAGCCTCTTTCCCAGCTCCCTCAGCCTCTCCTGGTGCTCCAGCCCCTTCCCAGCTCCATTCCCTTCCCTGGACACTCTCCAGCCCCTCAATGTCCTTCTCGTGAGTGGCCCAGAACTGGACACAGCCCCTGAGTGCCGAGCCCAGGAGGAATTTTATGGGTGTCCATCTGCTGAGGAGCTGGGCTGCCCTGAGCCAGCCTGCCCTGCCCATCCCTGAAGGAAAACCCTTGGTTGTTGTCATCCATGGAGAGGGTGAGGTGACAGAGCACACGGAGCAGGTGAGGTCAGCTCAGGTGCCCGGCGGGGTGGACGTGGTTCCTCCTGTGCCCCCGGGGTGCACGAGGCCTCTTCCTGCTGTCAAACATTTCCCTGCCCCTCCACACACACCTGTCCCTGAGCCTTTCCCACCTGGGCACGCAGCACACACCTGGTGGATCTGAGAGCTCTCTTTGCTCTCAGGGCTCAGCTCCTCAGGGGCACAGCACGCAGGGAGGAAGGCTCCAGGTCTGCCTCATCCTGACCGTGAATGGGAGGAGACGACCTTCCTGGGAGCACAGGAACACTCAGTGGGGATAATCCTGGAGCAGGGATGTCCCACCAGGCACCTGCTCCATGCCCAAAGTGTTCTGTCCAGGTGCAAAGCAGACCCCAACCCCATTTTCTGCCCAGCAGTTTGTTGGCAGTGGGGCGATGTTGGCATTAACCTGCCCGGCTGCCCCGCACTCCTCCACCAGGCTCCAGCTTCAGTTGAGGTGCCAGAAGGGATTGTTTTAATCTCATTTTCCATCTTTATTGTTCAATGCACAGCCCTAAGGCTTATTTACAGACTTATTCAAAGCATGGGATGAACATGGGAATCTTCATTTCCTTCCAGGCCTCTTTTTTATGGACCTCACTGCTGCAGTCTGAGAGCTCCACACCAACATTAACTCAATTTCACAACACCCCTGTGAGACAGACTTTGATGTTTCCTATTTTACGGTGCAAAGGGAGGTATAGGAATATCAAAGACAAAAGTAACCATTAATTTTCACTTAATACCTTCAAAACCTGGTTTTGGGAACAGCAATGGGCTCGTTTTTCCTGCATGGGCTCATTCCCTGGCTGGTTTTAGGGCACCAATCCAAACAGAAAGTTTTTTAGGGCTTCTCATGAACTCACACCAGAGTTTTCTTACGGTTTTCCTTGATTTAGGGCTTGGACACCAGCTAGAAAACTCTACTTAAAAGTAGGAAACCAGCAACAATAAAGAGGTGGGAGTGTGTGGCTTCAAGCCTGTTGGTAACTTTGTGTACTTCTTATTTCATGATGCACACAGGAGATAAAAATCCCACAGGTGATGGTGGCAAAGAATCTCCTGGTGGACTTTTTAGCTTAAAGCTGACAGTTTATGCAGCTTGTACTGAATGCTCATCTGGAACCTTCCACCACCCATCCCATCACTGAGCCCTCTTTGCCATCTGTTAGTCAAAAGCAGTTTTTGAAGTTGCTGCTCACAAGAAGAGCAAGTGCTGTGGAGGAGCAAACTTCGTGGCATTCTTTCTTCCCTTGGTATATGTGTGCCTTAGGAGGAAAATGTCCAAGAATAATTGAGATGAATCAGGTTTCTATATGTGGCTTTTTTGAATATTTAACATCTTAGATCTTGTGAAGCAAAAGGGGCAAGGAACAAACGCTGTTTATTTTTAGGGCTGGGAAGGGGATGAGTCTGCTGGCCTAGATCCTGTGCTCCTTCCAGGAGGAGCAGGGCAGGAAGCAACCACGAACTGAGCGAGTCTTTGTGTGATGGGCAGAATTTCTTGGGTTTATTTGAGCTGACAAAACCCACTTGGTTTCCATGTTGAGTTGTTTGAGTTGCGGAGGGAAAAAGTAAAAAAGAAATCGTGTGAGAATTTTGGATAAAACCTCTTCCCTTTCTGTTATTCAGATCTTTTTATTCTTCCCTCTCTGGTTTTATTTCAGTTGTCCTAACTGAGAATTGTCTAAACACTTAAAAAGGATGAAAGTCAATAAAGTAAGGGAAGACTTTCTCCCTGTCTCCATCTCTTCCCCCATTCAATGCCAGGTTTCCACCTTGCTCAGCAGCAATTCCAAGGTTTTGCTTTTCCCAGCCGCCACAATATGGAACTCTTGGGAGTTCTGGGGGCTCTTCCTCTTTCCCTCCTCTTCCCTGTGCCATTCCTGATGCTTTGCACTGGTTCCAGTGAAAATTCACCTTATTGCTGCTGACCTGCTCTCAGAAATTCACCTGGGTTATAAATGGCCCCCAAATTAATCTCTCGTTACACACTGGGGAAAAGTCTGTATTTGCAGTGCATTCCTTGCTGGGAGATATCGCCATGACTTTAAAATTAAAAATAAGAGCAAGATATACTGAAAAAAATAGAAATAAGTGGGGTGAAAAAACTGTTCTTCAGCCGAGACAGAGAATGGAAAATTTCTACCCAAAAGATGAATATTTCTGGAAATGACAACTCAATGAAAACATAGTTCTCTAATGCATTCACTGTTAAGTGAACATTATTTATATTGCAGGAGAGAAACACAATGTGGCAGAAGTTATTTGGTTGGGAAAAAAATAGAAAGCCCATGAGCAGACATTCATCGTTTGCAAGTGGGGAGCCTGGGATACAGATGAGCTAAAGGATGAAGACTCCAGACTCTTGCTCTTGCAATTTGCATTTTGTTGGTATATATAAAATGAAATTAGGTTTATATTTGTTTCGAGCAGAAGTGCTTAGCAGGCATAGGAAAAGCTGTCTGCAACGTTGAGCATATATTCCAAGTTTTCTTGGAACGAGATCGTTAGGAGGAAATAGCTCCTCTTTTTCTATTCTTGCTGAGGTAGGATCATGTTCTCCACATTGTTTAATAGCAACTCTAATGCCATTTTTGAGACTCTTTTTTGGAGAGGCAGCACATTCTCAGCCACGTGATGCTGCATTCCGCTGTTGTTTTGGGGTAATACTTGGACACTTCTTGCTCCAGAGGGGAGATGCAAACCCCACCTGATCTGGGCTGCGAGGGGAATTCAGTTCTGGGGTGAATCTCCACGGGGATTTTATTCTTCCTTCTCCTTATTCATCCCTTCTCAGGCTGCTGTAGTGGTTTGGGCTCTGCAGTCGTGTGGTGCTGCTGTTCCTGTAGGCTCTGGCTGTGTCACAGCTCCGAGGATTTTGGTGTGTCAAATTCTGCAGGGAGAGTGTGTTGGGAAGCTGAGGGAGCTCCCAGTGCTCCTCCTCTTTCCCAGTTCTGGTGGGCAAAGGAAGTTTCCCAACACTCCCATCCATCCTGCAGTCTCTGGGATGATAACCTGACTGAGCAGCTGCTTTTCCACCTTTGGAAAGAACTTTTCCTTTTGCCAGTGGGAAGGTTTAGGGTTTACATTGTAGCAGTTTGCTGCGGGTGGAAGATCCTCAACCCTCTTATTGCCGATTCAAGCAGGTTTCTGATCAGATCCCAAAATCCTCTGGCCTTGTTGCAGGATGGATTTCCCAGCTGAGAGCTCCTGTATCCCATGGAATTATCCCCTCAGCAATAAAGAGAGCCTGATTGGCAGCTAAAATATTCTCTCTTTGCAATGACTCTTTAACATTCAAAATTTATGGATGCCTTTATGCCCATAAAACACAGCAAGTGTGTCCTCTGTCCTATTCCAGCAGCACTTGCCTAAATCTGAACCCATGGCTTTGAAATGATCTCCTTGCAAATGGGGTGCACGACAAACAATGGAATATCTTGAACCCCACTAACTTCAAATTAATGTCCTTTGCTGCCCGGTAATTACTGTCCCATAAACGAATCCTTTGTACCACTGGATGAGGCTTTTTAGTCCCTCATGCCCCACAGTCCTTCAAACTGTCCCTTTCAAGCTGGTCTGAACCAAAAATACACAAGGGCTGTGGCTCCTGATAAGTTCTGAGCCCTTTAATTGGTTTTGTGGAGCTGTCGGAGGCTGGGGCTGGGGCTGGAGCAGATCTCTGGGTGACTTTGTCCTGGACACTGGAGTGATTTGCAAGAGCCCTGTTGCTTTTTAAGGCTCAGCCTGGCACTTGTGACACCAGCTTGTCCTTGACCCTCCTGGAACAAAAACCAGACTGTTGTGGTCATCTTTTGTCACAAGTACATTCTCCCCTGTCCTTATGGTTCTGGGCAGGTGCTTCAGGAACATCTCAGGACAGGAATTTTGCTGCTGAAAGGAGAGCAAGAGCTCCAGCCCTGGGCTAATGTAACTCTTGTCCTTCCACGTGCCAGGTTTGCTTCTGTTTCCCCGTGCCCCAGGCTCAAGGATGGAAAATCTGACCCCGCTTATTTCATGTGAGAAACAACTGGTGGCACTGAGCACCAGGAGCATTCAATTGTCTGTCTTCCAGGAAAGGCTTTTCTCCCACTCCACCAGTGCTCTGTGCTTGATCTTGCTGAATTCAAGAGCTGCTCTCTTGGCTATAGGTGAGGAACTGACTCTGGTGTCCAAAAGAAGCCTCACCAACAGGAATCTCTCCCCAATTTTCAGGATGCTCACTCTGTCTTGTACCCTAATGATCAGTGTTCCCCTTTAGTGGCTTTCACCACTGGATTTTCAATCTGGTAATTTTTACAGTGCTATTCAAGCTATTCTGTACAAATCAGATCTCCCTGATGGGGCCTCTGGCACCTTCTTATCATTTGATGCAGAAAGATCCCGAGCAGAAAGCCATGCAGGTGTGTTCCTTCTATCCCATCCAGGGCATCTAAGGATGCAGAAGGGTATGTGGAGTGACCTGAACCTGTTTGTGGGCTGAATCTGCTCCATAATTACCTCATTCATAATGACTTCTTGGTGCCAGAATCCTCAAGAAAAATCCACCCCGACCTGAAAGGACCATCAGTCTGTGTCATTAAACAGGGCCTGACCCAATCAACCAGAGCTATTTAAAATTGAAATAGCATCTCTCGGGTGTCTGTCTCTTCGTGAATCTCTGGATGCTGCAGATCTGCCTTAGCTCTTCTAACAGAAGATTTCAGAAGAGGTTGAACTCCTCTCTCTCACACTTAGGATCACAAGCGAGATGGCCCTGATGATCCAAATAAATGGATGTGCTGCTGTCGGGTTATTTCATCTTCATAAGGGCCATTTAACCCCCTTCTGCTTTTTCTGCTGGTGCAGGGGAGCTCTGCAAAGCAAAGGGTCAAGGAACTCGATGCAGACAATTGATGCCATCCTTGGAGCTGTCCTTGCCAGGCCCCCAGCCTGAAATATCTCGGCTGACACTGAAAGGCTCCCCGCAGGGCTCTGAGAGCCTGGGACGAATGAGGCTCCTTGGATTAAATGATGATTAAATGCCTGATGAAATGGGATGAATGAGGTGCTGCCAGGCAAGAACTCCTCCATTATCACAGCTGACCCTGGGCCAAATTTCCTCCCTTTCCCCATCTGTAAAAATGGAAATTTATTGCGTCACGAGTTAAGGGTGAAGCTGTGTCTTAGAAACCTTCTTGCTCTGGAGGGCAGAGAACACCTTTCTGTTCACAGCTCCTGCCCAAGTCCTCATGGAACCATGGAATATCCTGGGTTGGAAGAAGCTTTAAAATCCACCTTGGGACACCTTCTGCTATCCCAGGCTGCTCCAAGCCCTGTCCAGCCTGGCCTTGGACACTTCCAGGGATCCAGGGACAGCCACAGCTTCCCTGAGCAGCCTGTGCCAGTGTTTTATCCCCCTCATAATAAAAAACTTCTCCCCAACATCCCATGTAAACCTAGATCCTGGGAGGATCCCTTCCCGTCTTGTAAAGAGGAGAAAAAAAAGGAGGGACATAAAATGGCTCCATGGCAATGACACCTGTAGTGTCCTTCTGGAGATTCTGTTTCCTGGAAGGGATTGTTTCTTGCACAATCATTTGATTCCTGTCCCCTCCCGGATGCTGCTGTTTCCCTGAGCCTCAAATGCTCTCCCGGTCAGGCAGAAACAGCAGCTGTGGCTCTGGCCTTGTCCCACGGTGTAAATCATGGCCACCAAGAGAAACTTGTCCTCCACCTGGCTGAGGGTAGAATCACGAGAGCTGATTGGTTTTCCTGCATTCCGATTTATTTTGCTTACTTTGGACCAAATATTGAATGATCCTTTATTTCAAAGGATGCCAGAGATCTCCCTGGGATTGTTCCAAGTGAGCTCTACAAGCTTCTTCACCCAAATTTTAGTCTGGGAGCAGCTGAGGTGATACTTTCTGCCTCTTTGCACAGATGGATGGTCCAGGAAACCCTCAGGAAAATCCTGGTGAGTCCAAGTGGAAAATGTTGACCTGAAACAGCAAAAGGTGGTGGCAATGTGGTGGGACAGGGAGAGATGGACAGGGCTGCTCTGGAGGGCTCCAAATGGTTGGACCCATGGAATTTCCTCAATGCTGTGGAAGCTGCTTCATCCAGAGGGGCTGGGAAGCAGAGCTGGGAATTGCCTTTGGTGTCAGGCAGACGATTCAGCTGGAGATGAACTGTGGCTGGAGATGACTCAAGTGAGACCTGACAGGACCTCGGCTTCTGGGCAGTTGGGTGGTGGGGTGCTGGGCAAGGCTGAGCTTCCTCAGCTCAGGTATCTTCTGCAGACAGGGCTTACCCATGGAAAGAAAATATTGTCTCGGCCAATTCCATGAAAATCCAGCAGGAACCGAGCTGGTTTTGCTGGCCATGATGTTTGACAGGTTTGGGTGCTGGGAGCTTGGCACGAGGTGGCTCCAAGGCTGTTGGCTTTTGCCAAGGAGAGGCAGCAAAGGGCTCTCAGCTGGGCTGTGACCTCCTCCAGGGGCTGGGCCACCCCAGGTCTCCTTCACCCTGATTTTCTGAACTCTGGTGTGTTCATTAAGAGCTGTTTGTGATTTGTTCCAGCACTTTTTTTGCTGGACAAAGGGCTCTGCTGAAGGCCAAAAAGTCTGTTAAGAGCATACACAGGGAAACAAATAACACCATGAAGAAAACATGAGATTTCTTTTTTAATCTCTTAATCCATTTGGTGAAATGTGGATGTTTCAAGCCAAAAATGGAGAAGGAAGAAAATGGAAAGTGTTTCATTTTGAAATATATTGCTTTTACGTACTTGAAATGGTTCTTTTGACTTTATGCTTGGAAATACCACCGATCTAAACTGTAAATAAAAATTAATTAAGTGACTCAGACGCCATAAATCTTCTCCCTTCAGGTGAAATGAAATATTTGGTTGGCCTCAGGTGGCTTTTCTCGGATGCTTTTTCCCTGGCAAAGCACAATGTCTGCAAATGGTCTTTCACTGGTGTCCCTGCCCGTGGCACGGGGCTGGAATGAGATGGGCTCCCAACTCAAACCACAAAATGATCCCACAAAATGATTTTCCCCAGTTCATTTGGATCATCAAACCCAAAAGCTCATTTGGATCATCCAACAGAAAAGTTCCCTTGTCCAGCTCCTGGTGGCAATAATTATTTTCCCTGTTGTTTCTGCACTCAGGGATGCAATTTTCCCCTCAGGAACGTGTCAGCAATTAGGATTTTCCTTTGCCAGTCTCCTCTGAAACACATTCCTCTTGGATTAGGAGGGATCTGCCTCGGGAAGAACTTGGACTCAGGGAAACACAACAAAGTAAATAGAGGAGAATCGGGAAATGGAGATTATTTGTCTTGCACGCAGCCCTGGAAGGGATTCTGAGGGGAAAAAACCATGATGCAAAAAAGAAGCAGCTTTTATTCTGTTTATCTGGGCTGTTCTGAAACCTTTTTTTTGGGAAGGATGTTGATAGGAGGGATATTGTTCTACGCAAAGCTGTGTTGTGTCTGTGGCCTGTAATTCCAGCAGAAATACCTGGAATAAATCCAGCTCCTCAGTGCAGCATTTGGGCATCGCTGGTGGCAGGTCCTGGCTGCTAAATGCAGTTTAGAACATCTGAAGGGGCCACCCAAAGAGCTCAGGTCTTAGAAGGAAACAAGAAAGGGATTCTGAAAGGTCACGGATCTCCTGCCAGCATTTTCCTGGAAAACCCAGAATGTCACAGTCGGCTCTTGTGCAACAAAGAGAAGCTTGAGCAGGCTTCAAACTCAGCAAATCACAAAGGGCTGCAGCCAAGGAGGAGCTGAACCCAAGGCAGACAAGAGGCAGGAAGATGCATCTCCAAGCAAAATTCCCAGGAGGTGGAAGCACAGGTGGCTCTTGCCTAACAGACACCTTTTATTTTCTCTTCTTTGGCAGGAAAATGTGTGAAAATCCCCAACTCTGCAGCGATTGTCTCAAGGTTATGAGGTTTAGAAAAAGGACAGTTTCTACCCCCAGGCCTCCCTGCTCCTCCCAGGACAGATGATTTCACTCGAAGATTTCATTCCATTTCAGTTTTCCTTCATCTCAGTGCTGATGATCTGGAGGGCCATGGAAGTTTCCCCAGTTTTCCTTGGATATGAATGAAATTTAAAGAAACCAACCTTCTCTTCATTTTATTCTTCACAAAAAGCTCTGAAGCTTTAATGCTCCTTCAGAAGCTCATAAAATGGGGCGGTGGTGAGGAAGGGGAGGAACAACTTTGGAGGCAAAAACCTCTTCCAACAACCACCCAGGATTCACCCTCTGCCTCTCCCTGAGAGGAAGAAGGAGCTGAGTGAAGAATGAGCAGAGTTTTCCTGACAAATTCCTGGCTGGAGTGACTGTGGCAGCTGCCAACCACTGCCCCGAGTTCCTGTCTCCTTTGCTCCGGTGTTTTCTGGCCTCAGAGCTGGGCAGGATTCTCTCACAGCCTCTTGGAAACTCCTCTCCAAATCAATTTGCCCCAGATGGCCCTGGGCCAGTTGTAGGTTGGTCCTGGGAGCCCTCAGGCAGGAGAGGAGCAGCTGGGCTGTTCCTCCTTTTCCAGCCTGGGATTTCCTCTGCCCTCGGGGTGCTCTCAGTCAATATTTACAGATTTTGTTGTTGTTGTTTTTTGCTGGGAGGTTTGATGTGTTCACCCTCTCGTTTCTCAGGGTCTCTTTTCTCCTGGTGCTTGCCCCACCAGCTTCACCCAGGTGATTTAGAAATAGGTACCTAAAATCTTGTTAGAAATTGGGGGTTTTCCATGTTTTTTTTCTTTCCACAGCTTTTAATCAGTTGTATTCCCCACCCAGGACCAAGAGCTTCTTCCATTTCCCCTTGGATCTTCCAAAGAGGAGCCATTTCTAGCACTGTTGAGGTGGAAAAAGTGTTTTTTTATACAGAGAATCATGGATGGTTTGGGTTGGGCTCATTACACCCCACCTCCCACTATCCCAGGCTGCTCCAAGCCTGGCCTTGGACATTTCCAGGGATCCAGGAGCAGCCACAACTTCTCTGGGCACACAGAATCCCCCTTGCCCCACACACACCACTGCCTCTGAGGGCTTTCTTCCACTGTTCCTAAATTCAAAGCCTCTGAAAAGCGCTTTTAATCAAAGTGAATTTCTTGTTCCAGCTCCTCAGCAGAAGCAGGGCTCTGTCCTGGGTGATCTTACATTCCAATCATCACATCTGAAGTATTTTAATTTAAGAAATTATTACCTAACCTTTCATTTTATGAACCTTTTTATCCCCATTTGCAAAGAGCCCTTAGATGATCCAGGCCTGTATTTTGCTCTGTGCTACACGAACAGGAATTGGATCTGAAACCAATTAGGGGCTCAGTTTCATCCTGTGGGCCAGTTAATCTTTGGTTTGCCAGGCAATCCAACTCCTTCATCCAGCAAAAGGGCTCCACATCTGGATTTTGGGAATGGGATTCAGAAGGAATTGAGCTTTCATGGAAGGCTGGAATTGTTGCATCTCCTCTGGCAGGAAACCTTGCTTAGTGCTGATGGAGAAATGGGTTAATGGTCCAGAAGAGCTGGGTGTGAGGATGCAGGGCTCAAAATCTCATGGAATTACTGAGCTTAGCCAAGGATTTCAGGAGGTGAGGACCAAGCAGGAGGAATCAGTGCTGACAGCCATGGAAAGACAGCTCACACCATGGAGGGGAAAAGCTGAGTTTCTGGATGATAAATGCACCCTAAAAGAGTGGTAACTGTGGGGAAAGGGGTGAGATACCTGGGTGAAGCTGTGGAAAATCTCCTCAATGCCTGGCAATAGTGACAACAGTAATAAACCCATTAGCATTGCACTGGGATAAAAAAATATGTCGATATATCAGCAAAAGAGCCTTTCCTGAGCTGCTCTCTGCCCCCTGTGTCTAATGGAGTTGGTGGAATAGCAATGGAAGCTGGCAGGATGAGAACTGGTAGCACTGGAGCAATATTAATGAAAAGCCTGGGCTCAGTTAATGTAAAAGATGACTAAAAGGGGACAGGAGAGAGGTAAAAAAAAAAAAGAAACAACAGGCCAGTGAATCAGCAGCTCCTTTTCTTCCTCACGAAGCACCAGGAGAAATTGCAGGTAATTATTGAGAATGGGAATGAGAAAGGAACCCTTCATGGGAGGAAGCGTCGTGTTTGTACTCACAGAGGACCAAAGGACTTCTCCTGAGTGCAGAGGATGATGAGAGGGATGGAGAACATTCCCTGTGAGGAAAGGCTGGGAGAATTGGGATTGTTCAACCTGGAGAAGAAAAGACTAAAAAATAACCTCACTGTGGCCCAGGGCCTGAAAGAGCCAATAGGAAAGATGGAAAGAGACAATTTACAGGGACACAGAGGGACAGGACACAGGGAATGGCTTCAAACTGCCAGAGGGCAGGGCTGGATGGGATATTGGGCAGGAATTGTTCCCTGGGAGGGTGGGGAGGGGCTGGGATGGAATTCTCAGAGCAGCTGGGGCTGCCCCTGGATCCCTGGCAGTGCCCAAGGCCAGGCTGGACATTGGGGCTGGCAGCAGCCTGGGACAGTGGGAGGTGTCCCTGTCATGGCAGGGGTGGAAATGAGATGATCTTTGAGGTCCCTTCCTGCCCAGAGCATTCCATGACTGCAGGATTCCATGGCAGTGACACAGCCCCGGTCTCCAGGCACTGTCAGGGCTGAGGGGCTGAGTCTGGGATGGCTGCAGAGAGCCCAGCACTGCTGGTGCTGCACTGGGAACAAACTGTCCTGGTTGTGCCTCCCAGCACCTGCAGGGCTGCAAGGGAGGGAAGGAGCTGGATGTGAAACACTCTGGGATCTCCTGCCTCTTCTCCAAGGAATTTGGGCAAGGCCTCAGTTGAGGATGGATTTTCTCGGCCACCTCTCTGTCCAGAAAACGCCTGGTCAGGCACAGAACTGACCCCAGGGTGGGGATGGGTTCCAATCTGTGCTGCGGGTGGAAGCTCCAGGGGCTCTGTGCTCTCATGGCAGACTTGGTCATCCCCTCCCTGCACCGAAGGAAGGCACAGGTGCCAAAGAATAAAAAGGTGCTGGGTGCCCCTGGGTGCCTGCTGGGGCTGTGCAGCACCACGGCAGCATCCCGGGGCTGGGAGGCGGCTGGGGAGGAACCCTGCCCGTGGCTATAAGCACAGCCCGGGGGGCGAGCGGGGGCTCTCCCCAGCGGGACACGGCTGCTCCGGGCATCCCCCCGGCCCCGAGGGGCTGGGCTGTGCTCGCTGTCACGTTGAAAGGAGCTGGGGAGAGGCTTTTCCCCCAGTATCTCGGCCGGTTTCTATGGTGATGCTGCGCTCAGCTGTGTGCAGCGGCTCTGGGTTTATTTCCCCGCAGATAAGGCAGCCTGGGCTGGTCGGCTGCTGCCTGGGCTCTGGGGCTCGGCCACAAGGCAGGCTGGGTGCCACTGAGCTGGGATGGCTCTGGGTGCAAGGTTTTTCCGGGCTGGATTTGGCAGCGGAGGGAATAAGCTGATAAAATCCTATTTTTGGTGGGTTTCTGGCGGCTGTTTGGTGCCCCGAAGATGGGAGGCCGGGAAGCACATGGGAATGTGCATTCTCCTGCTCCTCCTCTGCGTTCCCTGGTGCAGAAAGCTCAGGGACAGCCAGCTCGGGCTTGGCTGGGATGCAGTGCGTGGTGTGGGAGGGAAAACGTGTGAGAGAAGCTGCTGGAAGCAGTGGGAGAGGGGCTGGGCTGGGCTGGGGGCGGTCAGGCTGGATCCCTGTGCACTCCAGGTGAGTAATTCACACCCTTTCCCTCCACCAGGGAGCTGCAGCATTTCCAGCCCCTCTCCATCCTGGGGATCTCTGGGACCAGCCCCACCTGTGTTTGTCTCCAAGGTGGCCTGAAGGCTTTGGGTGCTGGTGAGGGAAGGGGATGAAGGTGATGAAGATGCTGAAGGTGCTGATGGGGTCACTCTTGGCACTGGATGAACCCCTTTTGTCTCATCCCTCCCCACAGCCAGAGATCCCCCAGGATCCTGTCCCTCACTCAGACCCCAGAGAAAAAGGCTCAGCCCCACTGTTGGTGCAGCAGCTCAGCTTTGACTGGGCTGTTATTTGGGAACTGAGATATTTTCTTTAGCCTTCTCCAAAGAAAACAGAATTCCAAACTTGCCTGTGGCTGTGACAGGGGGGAAGGTTTCCTTTTGCTGTGTGCAGAGCTGTGATCCTGCCACACACCAAGGTGAGCTTCTCCCACCTGAGTCGTGTGGAGTGTTTGCTGCAGAGGGAAAACAAATAAAGCTGGGGAGAAAATGGAACCCCCCACCCCAACCCAACAAACCAGGCTGTGGCCTTTGAAAGGACCTGAAACTTGAATTATTTTAATGATTTAACACGTTTTCCAGCAGCTGGGAGACCTGGAGGGAAGAGGAAGACTGGGAATATTGCAGCAGAGCTTGTGGCAGAGAGTGATGCTGCTTCTCTGAGCAGGAGAAAGGGGACAGGCAGTCCCACAGGCTGGGGCTGGGGACTGGGAACCCTGCAACCCCAGATGCTGGGGCTCTGTATGCCCTGGGAACCCTGCAACCCCAAATGCTGGGGCTCTGTATGCCCTGGGGACCCTGCAACTCCAAATTCGGGGGCTGTGTGTCCTGGGGACCCTGCAACCCCAAATTCGGGGGCTGTGTGTGTCCTGGGGACCCTGCAACCCCAAATTCGGGGCTGTGTGTGTCCTGGGGACCCTGCAACCCCAAATTCGGGGCTGTGTGTGCCCTGGGGACCCTGCAACTCCAAATTCGGGGGCTCTGTATGCCCTGGGGACCCTGCAACTCCAAATTCAGGGCTGTGTGTGCCCTGGGGACCCTGCAACCCCAAATTCGGGGCTCTGTATGCCCTGGGGACCCTGCAAC
>VXAC01001659.1:896577-916203 GCA_013399225.1 Rhipidura dahli
CCTGGGGACCCTGCAACCCCAAATTCGGGGCTGTGTGTGCCTTGGGGACCCTGCAACCCCAAATTCGGGGGCTCTGTATGCCCTGGGGACCCTGCAACCCCAAATTCGGGGGCTGTGTGTGTCCTGGGGACCCTGCAACCCCAAATTCGGGGCTGTGTGTGCCCTGGGGACCCTGCAACTCCAAATTCGGGGGCTCTGTATGCCCTGGGGACCCTGCAACCCCAAATTCGGGGCTCTGTATGCCCTGGGGACCCTGCAACTCCAAATTCGGGGCTGTGTGTGTCCTGGGGACCCTGCAACCCCAAACGCTGGGGCTCTGCAGTGCCTCGTGCAGCTGGCAGTGCAGAAGTGCCAGCAGCTCGCTGTGCCCCGTTGCTTTTCGGGCTCTCAGCTTCGTCCCTGTCACCGTCACCTCTTCCCCGCCGTGCCCCCCTGCTAAAGCCCGGCTTAAGGGCTGGGTGCCCATCCCAGGAGGACTCCCAGAGCCTGCTGAGCGCTGCCTGTGTGCGGCAGGGGCTCTGCTGTGGCATCTGTGCCTTGCCGGGGTGGCACCAGCGCAGCTCCCTGGCGGTGACGCAGCTCCTTGGCCGCCTCCCCGCCGCACTTTACACCTCTCCCCGGCACGGCTGAGCTCAGCAGCGGCATTTCAGCATCGCCACCTCCGGGCTGACGCTTCCAGCACATTCCATTCCTTAGCACAGGGCCGTGGCTGGGAGCAGACCCGTGAAAAACGAGGGGAGGTTTCACTGGGGAAGTGGCAAATTTGAGCTCGTCCCAGGTCCCTCCCGAAGCTGCTGCATTGGCAGCGAGCCGAGGGCTCAGCTCCAGCCACCCGTGATGGACCCTCAGCTCCTTGGCCAGTTTGGCACCAGGGACCTGCCCCAGACTGGAGAAGGGACTGAGGGGGAACCACCCCTGGGTCTGAGGGGCTCAGAGCCGACTTGGAATGAATGTTGTGGAGAAAACACATCTTGAGGAAGCTCCTGAACCTGGGGCAGCTCCTGGGATGTCCATAAGGAGTACAGGCTGGATGAGGGTGGGCAGGCCCTGGCACAGGGTGCCCAGAGCAGCTGTGGCTGCCCCTGGATCCCTGGCAGTGCCCAAGGCTGGGTTGGATGGGGCTGGGAGCAGCCTGGGATATTTGGAAGGTGTCCCTGCCCCAGGAACAGGATGAGCTTTGAGGTCCCTTCCAGTCCAAACCATTCTGTCACTCCATGATATTTCTGGATTCCATGGATCTTTTCCCTCTATGTTTTCAAGACCAAAACATTTTCTTGGCCCCAAGCTGAGGATATTGACATTGGAGAGCTCAGGAAACTCCCTCAGTTTCCTCCTGGATCCCAAGCACTGCCCAAGTGCACGTTCCATATGGAAAGTTCAGCAAGGTTATGGTTATAGCCAGTCACAACTGCAGAGCAGTGACCTGGGCTGCAGTGAATTGTGCAGCTCAGGTTTATTTTTGTCCATCCCAGACTAACAGCTTGTACGTCTGACAGGAGCTCGCTTTTTCCTTTCCCCTTCCAGTGAAGGATTATTAATAGATGAGGCTTCAACAAAGGAAAGACCATTTGAGAAATAAGATGGGACACTTGCTCCACAGTGGGGAAAAAACAACAGCACACACCCACACCAAACATCCTTTTCTTTTTAAAGCACATTGACAATGAAGGCCTCTGTCCTTCGGGAGGCATCCGTGCTCCCCAGAGTTCATGATTCAGCCAGCATTCCTGCCCTCTTCAAATAGATACAAATCTGAAGGAATTTTTTTTTCCCCTCCTTCCCCCTCCCCACATTGTGCTTGAATGATTTGGACTCAGGTCAGCTGCTGACTTGCAAAAGGCTGGGCTTGAGCATCATCTCCTTTTATCGCTCCTCGCTGGGACTTCGTGGTCTCTCTTCAGGCTCTAAATAAAATGGGACTAAACATAATAAAATCTCCTGCTGCAGGGCAAAATAGAATTACCTGAAGGGAGCAGGCAGGAATTGGTTTTTCTTTTGTGGACAGCCCTGATTAATACAAAGTGGGTTGATGAGGGTGTTTCTCATGGGCCAATGCTGGAAATGGGCTCTGTGTGCCAAAGGTCTTTGCTGCTGAGATGCTGAAGGCTCATTTCATGGGGCTTGGGAGGTGGATTTGGAGAAATCAAGGAACTTTAGGCTCTGGGAGGCTTCTGAGTTCAGAGCTGAAGGAGGACTGTGCAGCAGAGTGGTACAAAGTGTCTGTGGAGAAGGAAAGAAGGAGCTCAAAGTGTTGGTGGAGAAGGAAGTGCTGCCTCCATCCTGGCACTGAGCCATGCCCAGGGTGCCACCAACCTTGGGATGCTGCTGGCCTGGTCACACGTCCAGCCTGGCCACCTGTGAGACCCACAGGATGTGTTTGTCCTCAAATCTCAGCCCCCATGGTGCTTTGACACCCTTTCCTTCAGCTCAACAAGCGGCCTCATAACAGAGGGATTGTTTCAGGGCTGAATTTATTTTGTCCATGCAGCAGCTGCCCTTTCCCACAAGGATCCTGGTGGAAGATCCCATTTGTTAGGAAAACACCAGAGAGTCTGGGAAGCACTGATGGAAAAGTGAGAAATCCCTGAGTTCAGCAGGAGGGGTTTTGTTTGACGGCCTCGAGACACCTCTGGCTCAGCAACCAAGTGAGGAATGGCCTGGAGCTGATCTTTTCCAAGTGGCTCAAACCCTCCTGGAATCCTGGGACCAGGGGAGTGAGGGGAAGGTTGGAAAAGGCAGAGGAGGAGCAGCTTCTCCCCTGATTTCAAGGAAAGACTTGATGCTGGCTGAGCTTGAGCACAAAGGCTGAGATCTGGACTCTAGCACCACCTTTGAGGCTGGGGATGTGTTTGCTCCTGAATTCCTCCTCTGGGAGAAGGGCAGGGAGCAGCAGGTACCTGCCTGAGGTCTTTGAGTGTTGTCTCTCTTGAGAATGGAGGTTTTGGGGTTGTTTTTTTTACGTGCCATTTGTATTTCAAACTCTGAGTGAGGTGTGATGTGTGGGGGAGTTTGTGGGGCTGCTGTGGGAAGGTGCCCAGGTTTTAACTCCAGTGATGCTGCAGAACCCCTTTGCTTTCCTGTTGGTTTGATGGGGAAAGCTGCTGAGGCTTTTTTGGAAAGAGGGGAATAAAAAAAGGCTCTTTAAAGTTGGGCTGTGGAATTCAGGCTCCAGGGAAGGCAGCCAGGCCTTTCTGCTGAGTTCGAGACTTTCAAAGACCTTTCCTCCTGAGTTAAATCAAACAAGAGCTGCATTTCCTTGGAGAACCAGAGCAATTTGGGATTGTGTGTTGGAGAAGAGGCTCAGCCCCACGTCAAATCCTTCCTGCTTTGCTCTGTAGCTGCATCTTTAATGATAATTTAGTGATCCAGCCCTAATTTTCCTGTTTGTGTGGTGCAAGTGAAAATAAAATTGCCACAGGAGCAGGTTTATATAACCCCTGTGTCCTGCTGGGCTGGATTTCTGGTCTCTCCTGTTGGCTGCAGGTAATTGGTGCCTCTGTTGCCATTAAAATTTTAAGAAGCCTCGAACGAAGTGATATAAACTGTTCCAGTTTTGGAACTCGGCCCTGAAATACAGCAGAAAATAAGAAATAGAACCTTTCCAAAAGCCCTGTTAGCTCTCCACCCGTGAAATACAGAGATCTGCTGAGATTCCAACTGTTTTGCCAGAAGTGTGGCACCAAAACCAAAAAGCTGTGGGCTATGTGAGGACATGCACAAACAAGGAGGGTATGGAACAGGGACCATGTGATTCATAGCTCAGCCAAGTGGGTTTTTTTTTCTTGGAGTTAAATCCTTAATCTTATTAAAATTTTATTTATGAAGTACCTTCTTGGAGGCACTTAAGGTGTTGCACAGGCTATAAAAACGCACTAATAAAGAAAATAGCCTCATAAAAAAGTATAGAAATGAAAAGAAGTACTAAAAAGGTGCTACCACACAGACAGCAGCTATTACAGGCCATATATTGATGTCAAAATTGTCCCTCCTTATGCTGTAAAGATTAATAATTTGCCACTGGGAGCTCAGGTACCATGGAGACAGGGCCAGGGTTAGATCTGGAGGAGAACAGAGGAGATGGAAAAGTTGAAGGCAAAGTAAAGGATGCTTTGTTGGCCTTGGAAAGTGGGGAATGTCAGCCTGGATCAGGGCAGAGCTCTGCGGACAGGAAGGGACTTGGTTCTCCCAAAGCTTTAATGACCAGAGCAACCTGGTCACTGGGAGAGTGGGAGGTGTTCCTGCCCATGGCAGGGGGTGGAAGGAGATGAGTTCTGATGTCCCTTCCAACCCAAACCAGTCTGGGATTCTGTGCACACAAAAAATTCTGCCCAGTGAGTGCTGAGGTGTCCTCTTGGTGTTGGTCTTGAACTGGGATCTTGTGGCTTTGTGCTTATTTAGAGGTGGAAAATCTGCATCACCCACTCATCTTTTGCTGTTCCTGTCTGTCCCCATCCTGCAAAGTTTCTGGTTCAGGGAGTTCCCAGCCTGTGGTTCCTCAGGTTGGGATAAAGGTGCTGGGTGCCAGCAGGGATGTGCTGGGTGTAGGAGGTTAAAGACTGCACAGAAAGTGACTGATCCAGCTCCCTCTGCAGAGCCTGGAGACAGCCCCCACTATTGTTCCACACTGGTGCTCAGCACATCGTGCTTTTTGTAAGAAAAGTGAGGTTTTTTTATAATCAGTGGCAATTGCTACGTGAGCTCCCAGAAAGAGGAGCAAAACATCCCCCCGCTTCCCTCCCCACCCCCGTTTGCAGCCCCCAGTTTATTCTGCCTGCTCTATTTTTGCCTTCCCAGAGTTACTGGGAGACCGAGATTAGCAACTGATCATTTATGCTGATTTTCCAGGCGCTGAGATGTCTTTCATTAAAGCTGTCATTCAGGGGGAAACGCTGCGTTCGCTACAACTCCGGGTGCCGCGGGACAGGGACAGCTGCGTGGTGCTGGCTGGGAATTCGATTTGAACTGAAAGGAGGTGACAAGGATTGGGGGCAGTCGGTCCAACTTGTGGCTGATTCCATCCCTCAGCGCTCCCTGGAAAGCTGTGGCAGCGATGCCAGGATGATTTTTGTCTTCTTTTATACCTTTTTACAATTTCTGTGGTTTTGGTGCTTTTTGCCTCCATTCTTGGACTTGTTTGCCAAGCTGGGAGAGGAAACATTTGAGAAGCTCCGCAGTGAGGGATCAGTGTGCCCAGAGCCCAAGGGCCTCTCCAGAACACATTCTGTAACCTGAGATAGAACCATCCAGGGGAAGGGTCCTTGGGGAGGGGGGCTCATTGGAGCCTCTCCTTGGGGAATCTTTGCTAGATCTGCTAATTAGTAACACCTCCAGTGTCAGAGCAGAGCTTTTAGGAGGGGCACTGCGGGGTGCAGGGAGGTGCATTCGACCTGGCCGTGGTGCACCTAAGGGTCCTTCAAATAAATCCCGAGGGAAAATCCCTTTTTCCCTTCTAACCCTGTTGGCCTCTTGATTTTAAGAGCAGCAGAGGCGGCAGCAGGAGCCGGGCGTGGTGCAGCCGTGCTTTGTGCGATCCCAGCTTTTACCCAGCCCCAGGTGAAGGCGCTCCCGTGGCCTCAGCAAAGCGAGGGTTGTTTATCAAGGAAAGCCCTGATGCATTTGCCTCCCAAGGGTGTGGAAAACGCTTCCCAGCCTTTGATTTAGAGGCACTTACGGTCTGAGGCCGGGGGTGTGCCTGTCTCCGGGATGGAGGTGGGGTGGAAATGTGCCAGCTCCGTAAAAGCTTTCAGCGGGGCTCCCCCGAGGCTCTGCAGCTGCCCTCGCTCGGTGCTGGCCATGGCAGGCTGGGGGGGCTCTGCCTGCAGCTCCTCCGCTTGTTCCCTGCTCCTTGCCGGGCCGGGATGCTGCTGCTGCTGCTGCTGCTGCTGCTGCTGCTGCTGCTGCTGCTGCTGCTGATGATGATGATGCTCTGGCACCCCGGGCTTGCTGAGGGTGTTTGTGCTCAGCCCCGGAGCTGTGCGTGCCTTTGATACCCCACGGATGTCCCGACACCCCGCCCGGTTCCCAGCCAGCTCCCCCTGCACTTCCAGGCTCCAGCAGTGGCCACTGGGCTCAGACACGGGGATAATTGGGCCCAGGCTGTGATCACCTCCGTTTTTATTCCCTTTGTCACCACAGGCAGCGTGCAGAGGCTGCTGCCTTCCCCCACCCACCTCGCCACCCATTGCTTCTCTCCACGAGCTCCATTTTGATCCGTGACACTCCTGGCAACTTGTAGCATCACCTACATCTGCTTTGATGTGCAGAGACTGAAGTATGTTTGAAGCAGCATAAAAATTGCATGTAATTATCCTTGGTCTGGTTCTGTGGGAACAGGGAAGCATCAATATTGATGGGTGAGAGCATTTATGTTTTATGTGCGAGCGTGTGTCTCCT
Source organism: Rhipidura dahli (assembly GCA_013399225.1). Taxonomy (NCBI): domain Eukaryota; kingdom Metazoa; phylum Chordata; class Aves; order Passeriformes; family Rhipiduridae; genus Rhipidura; species Rhipidura dahli. Next base: position 902,971 of record VXAC01001659.1, read on the forward strand.
CCATATTCAGCAGGAGTTTTTGATCCCCGCCTGTGTGTTGCACCATTAGAGCCGCTTTTGTGCCGCTTCCTCTTCCCTCGGGGCTGGGGACCGAGTGCTGAGGTGCTTCCAGAGCTCATTACAGGGGCTGCAGGCCGGCCCTGGGGGATCTGCAGCTGGGAACGCAGCGACAGCTTCCCCAAGTGGCTCTGGGTTCTGTCTCTGGCTGCACTTCTGCACCGCTGCTGACACCCATGAATAATTGAGGCTGGGAGATGGAAGAGGGAGGATGAGAGCTCTCAGGGTTGGGAGGAGGGAGGTGCAGGAACAGGGAGTGGTGACAGCCCTGTAATGGCCACGGATTGGGGCAGGGAGGGGGTCAGGCTCTGCTGTGAGTTTTGGGGGTTTGTCCCCTGCTGCAGAGAGGGCAGGGCTGTCCCTGGAGAAACCCGAACTGCCTCCTCACCCCGAGGAGAGAGGGGATGTGCTGTAGCAGGGGGTGGCTGGTGATGCTCAGCACTGTTTGGGCACACAACAGAATCCTCCTCCACTCTGCTCCCTCCTGCCTTGACCTAAAATCACAGCAAGGAGCAGGCATTTCCCACCTCATTTTCCCTTCTGCACTCAGCCCGTGCTGCTGCTCGGGCTTTTCTTTCCCGTGGGGGTTGTGTTTGGACCGTGCTGAGTTTAATAAGCAGCTGCACTTGAGGAATTTGTGCCCTCGGTGGCTTTAAGAGTCTGTCCCTTAAGAGGAACATGCTGGGCAAACTCTGGGGGAAGCGTTTGGGCAGGAATGGGATTTTTGCATGAGATGCTGCAGCACTCTGGGGCATCCCCAATTTGTGATGTGACCCTTGGGGTGTCCTGTGCAGGGCCAGGAGTTGGACTCAGCTCAGGATGCTCTGTGGGGACAGGACAGGAGCAGCAACCCCAGTGTGGGCTTCCAGAGGGACCTTTCCATGCCCAGTGGGGTTTGCTCTGAACCAGAGCTTAGCAATGAGCCTGGAAAAGCTTTCTGAGAGGGTTAAATGACAAAGAGCCACCCAACAGAGGGACACTGGGGGACAATCATCCCCTCTGGGGCAGAGCACAGGGACAGTGGGATCTGTCTGTCTGCTCCCAGCACCATCAGACACCTCTAGCACCGTCAGACTCCTGCATCCTCAGGCTTCCAAACTCCCAACTTTTTATATCTTTAACAAATCTGGCTCTTAAATCCTGTGTGCTGGAGCATTGCTGAAATCTGCCCAGCACATGGGAAACAGGCTGGGGTTTCTGGATGGGGCAGGAGAGGGACAAGCTGATGATGCTACAGGACCTGGGGCCATGGGATGGTTTTTGGGGTGTCAGTCTATGGATTGTTGGTGTTTTATGGTGCCTTGGGATAAAGGAAACATTCCAGCTGTGCTGTAAAGACATTTATGCCCACCTAGAGGTTGTGCCTACCCCATGTTTCTGGCCCTGGAGTATCTGTGCTGATGATTCCAGATGTGCCCAAGCCTTCAGGGAGCTGTGCCCACTCTGCAGGGACACCTGGCACAGCCTGGCAGCGGCTCCCCCCTCCTGCCACTCGTTATTCCTCCTCCTCCTCCTCGGGACTGCATGGGAAATGTCACTGCTCTGGCATTTGTGGCTGTGAGTGGCTTCTCCCAAGGGAAGCTGCCATTTTGCTCATCCTGCATGAAAACGGATTTCCTGCCCAGAGATGGAGGAAACCACAGAAACAGCAAACATGAGAAATACTCCCACCTGGTCATGTGAAATGGATAATCCTCCAGATGTATGGGAAGAGAACAACATTTTCCTGCTGCTTTGCTCCTGTGGTCACTTTAAAAATGTCCTGTGCGTGAGATACCTGGGGAACTTTGGTCCCTTCAGTAAATCCTGTGTAGTACAGAATCACAGTGATGCCTCAGGTTGTAACTTTTATATTTTCCAACCCCTGCCCTGCCTGGTGTGTCACTCTGGAGTTGCCTGTTCCCTGTTCAGTGCTGCTCTCTGTGCTGGGCACACACAACAAAGCCTCTCCGGGGCTGCTCTCCAAGGACACCCAGCCCAAACTGGGCCCAAAAAGTATCAACCAAAAGCATCTGAGAGGGGGGCAAGCTGAGGGGAAATGACACCATGAAACTGAAGCTTGAATTGGAGAATGAACCCTGATCTGCAAATGAACCAAACCCATCAAAGTGGGAAGAACTCGTGGCCTGTCAGGGTCCATCTCGTGGCCCATCTGGGCAGCACCTCTGGCTCCCCAGGGTGTTCCTTTGGAGGCCTTTCCAATAAATCCCCACCTTTATTCCCTTATTCCTGTCTGGGCTCTGTTTCTAGGAGGCCTCTCAAGGCATCAGAACAGGATGCTCGGAGTGGGAAAGGTCCCACCAGGATCATCCAGTGCAGTTCCTGGCCCTGCCCAGACCCCCCAGCAGCCCCACCCTGGGCATCCCTGGCAGCGCTGCCCAAACGCTCCTGGAGCTCTGGCAGCCTCGGGGGTGCCAATAGTAGACACTATTATAGTACCTACTACCTAAATACTCATATTATAGTGTCTAGTACATAGTGTACATATCAAATACTATTTATAGTATCTCCAGAACTCGGTACCTCATCAGGCTGTCAGTGGCAGCTCCTCTTGATTTTTAATTTTCTCCTAATTACAATCAGGGCCCCCAGAAATCCCCTTTTTTTAGCAGCTTGTTCCCCTTGGTTGCAATGAGCTGCTTTGATGAGGAGACTCCATCAAAGTGAGCCTGGCTGGATGTGAGTGGTGGTGTAAATTGAGTTCCCCAGGGGCTGCTCCCAATGGAGTCAGAGCTGAGGATGGAAGTTTTACTCTCCAGCTGAACCCTGGAGCTTCTCTGGCCGCTGCTGATGGCTCTCCTGGAGTGTGCTGGTTCACTGTGACATTTCCATGAAAAATCAACTCAGTCCACTTTGCAGCTGTTTCAAAAATATAAAATTTTTAACGTTGGACTTAGTTGTGTGTCCCCCACTACTGAATGGGAGGATGGTGGGGATTTGGGTGAGTGACCTCCAGAGCTTCTCTCTTCTTCGGTGGATTCCTCTATTCACCAGTCCAATCTGATTGCAAACAGGCTGGCATTGAATAAATATTATTTTTGATTTTAAAAAAAGCCTCTCTTTGCTAAACTGCATTATTTTAAAGACTATTACAGCTGATATTTGTCTGAGTTGTTTGAATCTCGAAAGAAATAACTTTTTTTGCTTTAAAAACCAGAGCCAGCTACCCACAGCTTTTATTTCCAGCATATTGGAGCTTCTCAGTGCAATTAGAAGCAGCCTCTGTTGCAAGGCACTCATTTAGACTCTGACCTAAGGCTGGGATTAAACAATTCCTCTGCAGGTTTGTCCCTGTGTTGGCACATTTGATGCATTGCTGATCCAATTAAGTTTTCACACAATGGCTGTATTGTTACTGCAGGACTGCTTTGTTTATTAACCTTTCTTGGGGAGAAATTCCTTCGCTCACCTTCAGCAGATTGGACATCTGTTAAAGTCCCTCGATGGGGAAGGAGCAGAGTCAGGAGGAGCTGCAGGAGCCGCAGTCGGGCAGGGGAGGTGACACTGCTCCAACAGGGCTCAGGCCAGGGGAGTCAGCAGTTTGTAGGAAAAGATTCCAGCTGGTGACAGAAATCTCTTTCATCCATCCCTTCTTCCATTAAAGCTTTCTGCCCCTGGTGATTTTTTGCAACCTTGAATCACCCGTGGTTTTTGTGCAAGTGGATTTTGCTCTCCGTGCTGCCCCTGGTGGCATTTCACCCCAGCTGTGTGGGGGCTCTGGGGGATCTCAGAGGGGTTTGGGTGGGAAGAGAGCTTCAGATTTATCCAGTTCCACCCCCTGCCATGGGCAGGGACACCTCCCACTGTCCCAGGCTGCTCCCAGCCCCAATGTCCAGCCTGGCCTTGGGCACTGCCAGGGATCCAGGGGCAGCCCCAGCTGCTCTGGGCACCCTGTGCCAGGGCCACCCCATCCTCACAGCAATTAATGTCACTTAATCACTTGCAGTGTTGTTTCTGCCCTGTCACTGACTGGTGACTGATGTGTAGTGCCAGGATCTTGGCCATGGGGCTTTGCAGAATCACTCTGTGTGTTCCTTTACTGTCCAGCAGCACAATTACCACGATCCCTCTGCGTGCAGGCACGAAATCCTCTGATTTCTGTTTCCTGCTGTTGTTTTTGTGGCAGAGTAAGAAGTAGAACTCTTGTAAAATACTATTGAGGCAAAGCTTCCTCTTCAGTGCCACAGGAACAGCAACAGGAAGGGGCTTCAGCACCTCTTTCTTGTAATTCCTGTGCTCCAGGTCTCTGTGTGTCTGTCCCAAGTCCAAAGCACCAGCTTGGCTCTGTCCCTCCCAGTGAAACATTGATAACACACTTCAGCCAGGATTTATTCTTGCTGGCCTCAGACCCTTGGATCGGGGCCTGCACAAACTTGAACAGTAAAAGTTTGCTTTCCATGACCCCAGGTTATTTCCTCTTGGTTCTGTCCTGCAGCCAAAGTTCTCTGGCCCTTTGCCTCTACCCTGGGGCTGTTCAATACACCCCAAATATCTGATTTCCCTGCTCAATATTTGCCACCCTGCAACAAGCCCTTCAGGAATTCTGGGTTTAGGCAGCAGCCTGCCTGAGAGCAAGCTGGGCTGAAGGATGTTTGAGTCTCCAGGAGCTCCTTCTGACCAAGAACAAAATCAAAAGGCTGCTTCAGGCTTTACTCCAGTGTTTGCTGTGCTTTGACTGCTCTCTTTTGGAAATGGCACCTGTGGTGTCCACAGCACCCTCTGAGAGCAGGCAGAGCCCCCTCAAAGATGAAAAGCCTTGGAAGGGGCTGCAGAAGGACAAAGCTGGCTCCTAAACTCAACACACGGTTCTGTTATGTCACTGAAAGAGAATTTTCTTTCCTCCAGTTACCCCTAAAATGATGGATTATTCATTCCAGCATCCCAGCTCCATTGGCCATCACTTGGGAAGTTGAGGAAGAGGGGAAATCTTCAGGCACCTTGGGAATCCTTGGCAATCCAAGAGGCTCTACAGCAGGCAGGCAGCAGGATCCCATTCCCTTCCCTTCGGATGCTCACCAGCCGTAGCTCTTCCACAACATCCCAATCCCAAGAGCACGGTGAACCCCACCTGGAGGGGTTCTGTGCCTCCTGAGGACCTCCAGTTCTCCCAGCACTGCCCTATTTTTTTTTTTTTTTAGTGCCTTAGATATTTTTAGCTGTTGAGCGACAAATTTAGTTAATGCATTCAGCTCTGACGTCAAAGCCAGAGCCAGTGGGTAGCTGGAATTGATAACATTTTATTTAATCATCTTGCTAAGCAATTTTTTCCCCCTTCCTTTCTTTTTCTAGAGGATCTAGAAAGGCAGTTCAGGCTGGGCCAGACTGTGACTGCAGGGGAAGCTTGGATTGTTTTGGTCTCCACGAGGAGCCTCATTCCCCACCCTGCTGCTCTTCAGGCAATGAGTTTTGTTGGAAAAGGGGGGTTGAGGTGCTTTGCTGTGGGTCTGACATCATCCAAAGGTTGTTGTTGATAACTGCTCAGTTGTGTTTGGCCCTGTCTGGGCCTGGTGCATGGAGGAGGTGAAGTACAGAGCAATTACTGAGTTCTTGTTGTGCTGCCTGGTTCCCACCCTGGTGTGCTGGGCAGTGGCATTTCAGCCAATTCTCCCTTCCTGAATCAGCCAGTGCTGGGTTAAACCATAAGCTGTGCCCAGTCCTATGACATGAGACACATGGAGAGCTGGTGTGGGTGTTAATCTGAGGAAGAACTGTACAAAAACACCCTCCACAAGCAGCAAAATATCATTATCATTATTAGCTCTGCACGCTGAGGGTCTGCCCCGAATCACATTCTTGCTAAAATCAGTGAAGGAACAGAATAAAGATCTCGGCTCATACAGCTCCAGTGAGGGCACAGGCACATAAACTTAATGCTGGAAACTTCGTGTACATCTCTTTTTAATGAGTTTTTCCTGCTCAAGTCTCTCTTGGAAGGGAATGTTTGGCGGAGCAGTGAGTTTGACACTTCCACAGGGAAGGGAAGCTGTGCTTTGGCCCTTGGCACTGCTGTTGCTGTGCTACTGGACTTGATTTCCCTTTCCTAACACATCCCCCGAGGAAAGGGGAACCCGAGGCTGCCTTTGGGGCTGGCTGGACATGGAGCAGCTGTGCTGCTGAGGTTTGTTGTGCTCAGAGAGGGCTGAACCCCAACTGCATCCCATTAGCTCCCGACAGCCGCTAAAGCCCGTGAGCATCTTCACACGGAGCTAAATCTTGAGGATAAGGCAGGAGGGAGGTTCTACAGGTAGCTTTAGAGCTGGGTAATTGTTTCCCCTTAAAGCAGCCTTGGGACTTGCTGCAGCCTTGGCTGTGCTGAGCGTTTCAGCCCCTGAGGTGCTGTGAGCTGTGTAATGCCCTGGGATGCCCTGTCTGCAGAGCACCCAGGTGACAATACCCACGGCAATCCCAGAGCCAGCTCCCCCTAGCCAGCCAGATGGGGACAAAACTTCTCTGGTGGCTCCAGGTGACACTTTGGGCTTGGTTCCCTGTGGTCCCTGCTCTGGCTGTGCCCTGGTTGGAGTTTGTTCTGCTTGAGGTTGTTTCACCTTGTGTGCCAGAGAAGCAAAGATCTCCTTCAGGGGCTCCCACAGGCTCAAGGTGAGGAACACCACGAATCCTCCTGGGAGCTGGTCTTTTTCTTTCTGTTCCCTTGGCTTTGCTGTGCAGGCAAAGCTGGGACAGTCAACACCACAGCAGAGCCCTCCAGGCTGTCTCATTTGCAGAGGAAATTGGTCCAAGTGACTCCAGGGCCTCTCACAAGCATCTTCGAGCCTGTTTTGCCTTCTGTGATCCATCCAGCGTTCCCTCCCCTCCTGCTGCCAGCAGCTCCCATCATTCCAGCTCTTCCTCCAGGCTGGTTCTCCAGGTGACAATGTTCTTTCTCTGCAACAGTAAACCCAAACATTTTTCTCAGCAGACAGGTCTCTTTGTGCTATTATGTGATTTTATATCTTTTTGTCTCCGTAAATGAACGCTGCCGCAATCTGCATCGCAGGAGATTTTTAGGGGGTCTTAGAGGAATGAAAGGATTTGGGTCTGGTCGCTGCTATCTGGGGTACATTGATGCAGAAATGAGCTGGTTTTGTGATTTGTGTGCAGCTCAGCCTGGATTTGGGCCCTGACCAGCACTGCTTCAGCCACAGAGCAATGACTTTCTCCCCTAAATTGATTCCTGTGAAGGGTTCTGCTGGGATTCCTCCTCACATCAGGCAGGTGAGCTCAGCTGGAGCTTGCCAACTCTTTTAATTCTGCCCTGCTCTGGCTGTTGCAAAGCTCAGCACGTTTATACTGAAGTGAAGGTCAGCTGCACCAACTTTCTTCAGCCCAACTTAGACCTCGAATATTTGAGGAAGGACTTTGGGTGTTGTGTTTTGATCCGTGATTTTATAGCGCTGTAAATTCTCCCCAGGGCTGGGATGCCTGGAGGTGCCACTGTGGTATAAATTCAATGATTTCCCTGTTCTCCAGGGGAAGGAATTTGGCTTCTTCGAGGTTTTCCTGCTCTTTGTGGGGCAGAAGAGCCAGGCCAAGCTCTGAGGAGCTCAGCACAGCTCGGAGGTTCCAGCAAAGAGCTCTACATGGTAATGAAGCTGCATCTGTGGCTCTGAGCACGCCATGAAGTCAATGCCTCCAGTTCCTCTGCAGACACCCCCTGCCACGGTATTTATAGAGCACCTGCTGGTGGGTGGTGTGATTCTTTCTTGTATTGCTTCTCTTTTTTCTTTTTTTTTCTTTTTTTTTTAAATACAATTTTTTAAACTTTTTCATTCATGAAGGATGAGGCTGCACCACCCACTCGGGAGCGGTGCCGTATCCCAAGCGTGATCCCTCCCTCGGGGAGCAGCTCCGCAGGGAGCACATTTCAGCTGGGAATGGACAAATTCCTGCTGCCCTGCCTTGTCTGGGTGCCTCGTGGGACTGTGCTCCTCAGCCAGGCTGAGCTGCTTTGGGTTTTTGGCCCCCACCTCCTCTGCTCTGTGCTTGCCACTCTGAATCTCCCCTCTGCTGCTCTCAGATGGGCAGACCGGGGGTTTTTTTTGTTGATTGTCCACATTTTCCCTTCTGCAAATCACGGCTGCTTTACTGAAGTCTTAAATTTTTACACCCAGAATCCCTTCTTGCCTTTTTCTCTTTTTTTTCTTTTCTCTTTCCCCATCACTCCACCCCTTCAGCAGCTTCCCCAGCATCTCCAGCACCCACCCCTGCTCGCCTGCGGTCCTTCCTTGCCGGGTGTTCCTCGCCCCCTTCTCCCTGACAGCTTCTCTGCTGTTCCTGATGAACCCTGATGCCTTCCTGGGAGCCTCAGGCCCACGCCACCCTCTTGGTTTCTTTTCCATGCTGTGGCCTTCCTGGGGAAAAAAAGCAACTTCCCTTTGCTGAAGGAAGAGGGAAGTCCCAGCTGCTTGAGAGCCCCTCCAGCACCTCCCCAAGCCACGCGAGGGAAGGGAACTGGGATCACTCTGGGGCTCTGTGCTGTTCCCCTTGGAGCTGGAGCATGGAAAAGGGATAAAGCCACATCCCCCAAAGGGCAGGAGAAGCTTTTTGCAAGGTGCCAGACTCGCCTGAGCACAGGGCAGGTGCTGGGAGGTGCCAGCAGACCTCAGAGGACCCCGTCCTGCTTGTGCCTGGCACCCTCCCAGGCCGGTCCTGGCAGGCAGTGGCTCTGAGACGCATGGATACCTACCTGCCAGGACCTGGATCAATCCCACTGGCTTCCCACAAGGCCCCAAGCAGCCATCAGATGGTGGTTGAGAATCCCCACTGCGCTGGGCTGGACTGGGACCAGCAGCTCGTGGGCTGGGCACGTGCTGCCCGGGCTGGGCAGCGTGTGCTGCGTGTGGGGCTGCCCAGCACGGTGGCTCCCAGGTGGGGTTTTTTTTTTGGCCTTGCCCTTCCTCAGGGATAGGGAATGTCAATCCCATCAAGTTCTCTTCAGTGCTGAATGAGGGATGAGCCATCCTCGGAGGACGGGGTTATTTTGTTGGCTTTTTAGAGAGCTGCCGAGGACACCAGTGCACTTTGGAGTGAAGTTGGGATGCAAAGGAGAAAAAGGAATTGCCATTAACTGGAGAAAAACCTGGAGTCATCCCAAAAAACTGGAATGGTGCACCCTACCCCTTGAACAGAATTTTTTGAAGGTAAAAACTGCTGGATGCTTGTGCCCACAAGCCCTTTAAATCAGCCCATCCAGGGATCAGTCTCTTTGTCCCCACCCTCTCTGTCTGCGGGACACCTGGAGGGACAGGTTTGTGTGTCACCAATGAAAACTGAGCAGGATTTGGCTGATTTTGCCAGCTCCAAAGGCAGAGGGAGGAGCTGGGCAGGCTCAGGAGAGCCGTGGGCAGGGAGGGGCTGCTGCTCTGAGCTGTTCTGGGGAGTCTGAGTGCTCGGGATAATGACCCCAAACCTTTTCAGGGTGGGCTCTGCTTCTCTCTGCTCACTGCTGCAACATTCTCAGCTCCTTTAACCATGAGGACTAAAACTCTGTCATGTTTTCTGCTGCTTTTTCTGGGCCATTCTCTTCAGAGTAGAACTTGATGATCCATGCAGGTCTCTTGAACTCAGAATATTCTGTCATTCCCTGCTGCCCATGAGTTTTTTGGTATTCTTTGCTTTTTAATTAAATGGCTCCTCTCTACCAGTGCCCTTGGCTGCAGAGCAGAGTTTCAAACCAGGACTGCACCGGCTTCAGATGTAGAAGAAGAAACCTGATGGGAGCTCTCGACAAAGTCTCTGTGTTCCCCAGCCTGGTGAGGAGGCTGAGAGCTGAGCTGTGAGCACATGGCAATGTCACCAGGGGCACGGGGACAGACCCCAAGCACCCAGTTTCACTTCAGGTTTGCTGTTGCAAACACAAGCTGTGAATTCCTGCCGGGAAGTGTCAGGCTGTCCTCCTGTACCGACAGCATCCCGAGCCGGGGCCGCGGATCCCGCGCTGCAAAAACACCACTGGGAGGGAGACAACAAACAGAGCAGCCATCACCGATGCCACAGAATGCATTCTGCCCTTCCAATATCAATTTTTCCATTTCCTTTTCTAATTTCTAGTTATTGAGCTCAATGAGCCTGCTTGGAGCTGATTTCTCGATCCAGTTTTCTTTACATCTATTTCTGATTTCTGGCCTCGCTCCAGCTGCTTGCTTGATGGTGCATTTTATTTCAGCTTCTTAATTTGCTGTTGGAGTTGTCAACACCGTGGGGCCCCCTTGCTGCTCTGCTCTGCTTAAGTGGAGTGGATATATTCCTTGGATTTGTTAACCTTGCATTTGTTAACCTCGGATTTGTTAACCTCTTGCCTGCTGCTGGTGCCACAGCCCTGGCAGGTGGCATCAGGGCACATCAGGCGAGTTTGAACAGCCAAGGTGAGCCTGGATGAGCTGGGAGAGGGAACAAGCCATGGAGGTGGGGCTGAATTCACCAGGCTTTTGGGATTTTGGTGATGTCCTGGTACAACTCCCAGCTGCCCAGCCTCAAAGGGAGAGGAGCTGTTCCCTCTTCCCCCATCCCCATCCAGGTAATTGTGTTTGGAGGGATACACTGGGCTTGCAAACTGAGCTGCTCCAGGCCCAGATCAGCCCGACCATGGATGCAGGGAGGTGAAATCCCCCCGGCTGCAGGCACTTTGGGACTGGGGGAGTGCTGCAGAGCAGCGCTGCCCCGGAGCCGCTCGCAGCTGGCTCGCTGCCCATGCACTTCTTTCATGCTGCTTTTTGTTGATGCAACAGAAAGCATTTCCATCTTCTCTTTATCCAAGGAACAGACAGGATCCAATCAGGCTCATGATGAGGCAAAACAAAACTACGAGGCACCAAGCAGAAGCACAAATGCTTGCCTTCATGGTTTCTTTCATCCCCTCGGTGGCTCAGGGTTTTACGGCTTCACAGAACTTCCCCCAGCACATTTTTCTTGCAGTACCCATTTAAATTTTTCAGGGCTTGGTTATGCAGGCAGAAAGGAGATGTTTTGCAGGTGTCCTGCTGCATTTTCACTTCTCCAGAAGATCTCTTTTGACACAGCATGTTCTCCAAGGCACTGCCACGCCAGTTGAGATGTCCCAGCTGGTTTGCATTCGCTGCTGCCTGGATGGAAAAAACTGTTCCAGGAACGTGTGATCCCCGAAGGGCTGACACTTTTTCTTTTTTTTTTTTAAATTTTTCTTTTTAAAATTTTCATGTCAGCCCTTTGGGCTGCTGGTGTGGGGAGCTGTGGACACTGAGCTGTTGCCTGGTGGCTGTTTGAGACATCTCGTTCCATTGCTGGCGGGGGAATCGCCACTGGGAAAATCAAGCCCATGTTTGGAGCCTGTTACTCAAATGCTGCTCTGCTGCTTTGGCTGAATCATCACCCCCGTGCACATAATCACTGTTTATTGTTTACCTTGCTCCCGAATTAATCAGCCACTTTAGAGAGGAGGAAGGAAGAAGCAATTGTTTAACCTTGCTGGTGGCAACATCTCTTTGGGCTCCTTAATCCTGCAGAGTCACTTCTGCATCTCGGGCAAAACAACTTCCCTTGCATTTCATCCATGGGGCTCACGGTGTGGGATTGTTCTGGGCTGGAAAATGTCTCACTGGGCTTAGTTTTGGGGAGGAATTAGGGAAAAATCAGCTGGATTTGTGTGACAGCTGTGTTGTGTGACATAGTGAGGAGTGGGGAAGAGCAACAATCTCTGCCATCGTTACCTGGGGTTTGGGGCCAAAAGGGACGAGCAAGAGAGGTGTGGCTGTGCTGGGGGCAGGATTTAGAGGGGACTGAAACCAAAGGTACAAATCAGCCCCTCTCAGGCAATGCCATCAGTGCCAGGCAGCAGAGAACCCAACTGCAGCTCCTTTCTGTTTAGTGGCCACCAGAGGATCTCGCTGCTGCTGTGTTTCCTCGCCTTGAACACAGATATCTGCAGGAGATGTACAGCAGCCCACTTGTAGCTGGAATAAGGAGTGCTCAGAGCTCGATGGGGATGGAAAAAAAACCCCCAGTGATGGTTAATAGTTTCTAGCTTTAATTCTCTGCTGGATACTTGTATTGGCAAAGGCTGTCCACCCTTGGAGGCAGGTGGGTGGTGATTTGCATGGAAAGAAAGACAGGAGATGAGGTTGGGATGCAAAGTAGGGAAAGAAATTGCCATTAATTGGGGGAAAAACCTGGATTCATCCCAATTAACTTTAAGCACTTGAGTGATGTACCTGCACTGGAAGATATGGAATCAGAGAGGGGTCTCCACACTGTGGAATCGCCTCAGGGGGCACCTCTGTGCATTGAGGAGGGAGAAATTTGGGAAACTGCACAGGGGCAGCTGCTGGGCTGCTCTGCCTGAGGTGTCCTTGTGCAAACCCTCCGTGGTCCTTCGTACTTCCCTTTCCCCCATCCCTTCAAGTGAGGAAATAAAACTGGATGTGAAAACAGAGGGAGAGACCTGGGTGGGCTGGGATCACAAACCCAACAGAACGAATCCTTCGAAACAGCCTTGGCTCCTTCAGGTGGCTTTCGCAGCCTGCAGCGCAGCCAAGGAGCCTCCAGAGAGCTGCAGATCAGTAGGGCTGGGGCTGGTTCCCATCCCTGCACTTCTCCAGCCTGGATTCTGGGATGTGAGGACGGCACAGTGGCACCGTGCCACGCAGCACGTGAGCCCGGCGCGCCTTTCCATTCCTTATGCAGAGCACATCGACTCCCAGCTTTTACAGCCTGAGGTAAAACTTTAATAGTTGTTTGATGGTAAATTTCCATGTCAGCTGCTCTGGAATTTGGTTGCAGGGCCGAGCCAGAAGCAGCATATTGCAGCGGGGGGATTCCTGGTTATGTGAGAGCCACAAATGTGACCCGGCAAGGCAGAGATCCAAGTGAGGAATGCAGAGTTTGACTGATAACTGTTGCCTCGTTCCAAGATGCAAATGAAACACCAAATGTTCAAGTTCAAGCTGGGGTGGCAGCTTTCTTTTTTTTTTTTCTCTCCCCTCTTGAAGGATCTGGCCACCCCCAGACTGGGTCTGATGCAGTTTCTTTCTTGAACATATTGAAGGCAGAATTCATCATCTTGGTAACTTTTTCCATATGGCTGTTATTCCTCCTGGAAATAGTTCTGTGTTTGGCTTCCTGTTCCCTGGTCCTGCCTTCTCATGTCTGATGTCTTCTTTTTTGTCTTCTTTTTTTCTCCTCTTTTTCTTTTCTTTTTTCTTTAAT
>VXAC01001659.1:917328-1091578 GCA_013399225.1 Rhipidura dahli
TTTTTTTTTTTTTTGGTTTTTTTTCTGCCTGGGATTGTGGGTCCTTTGCAATTCCTGACGTGGAAACGAGCCGGGATTTGGGATGAGGGCTGAGCGGGATTGGGATGCGCTGCTGTCGTGGTGCTCACGTCTCCAGCCCACTTGCTCAGACGTACTCGCTGATCCACATGGATACAGGCTCAGTCATCCCAGCCTGCCTGCACACACTCATTCCCCTCCTCTGCCAAGTCCTCAGCTCCCCCTCGGAGCCCAAAAGCAGGAGAATTAAATCCCCGCAATTCTGCGCCTCTCTGCTCCGTGTCAGAGCTGCTGGGAGGGGAAGAGTTTCCTGGGACTCTGCTTCTCTGGTAAAATCAAACCTGTGGTGTGGTTTGTGCTCCTTTATCAGAGCAGAGCTTCCACCTTTGGGTGCTGGCCTGGGCAGGGAGCTGGGGTTCAGTCCCTGTTCTTTGCAGGGAATCCCCAGCCGGGTCCTGCAGGTGGGACTCAAACAGGGCAGGATTTGCCAGGTGCCCGGCCAGGCCTCTCCTTTCCTCTGCCCCACAACTCACACCTGCTGCTGGAGCCACCTTTGCTGCAACTGATGCCTCAGGTTGTAACTTTTCTATTTTCCAACCCCTGTCCTGCCTGGTGTGTAACTCTGGAGTTGCCTGTTCCCTGTTCAGTGCTGCTCTCTGTGCTGGGCACACACAACAAAGCCTCTCCGGGGCTGCTCTCCAAGGACACCCAGCCCAAACTGGGCCCAAAAAGTATCAACCAAAAGCCTCTGAGAGGGGGGCAAGCTGAGGGGAAATGACACCATTAAACTGCAGCTTGAATTGGAGAATGAACCCTGATCTGCAAATGAACCAAACCCATCAAAGTGGGAAGAACTCGTGGCCTGTCGTCCATCTCGGGGCCCATCTGGGCAGCACCTCTGGCTCCCCAGGGTGTTCCTTTGGAGGCCTTTCCAATAAATCCCCACCTTTATTCCCTTATTTCTGTCTGGGCTCTGTTTCTAGGAGGCCTCTCAAGGCATCAGAACACCCCTGAGCTGTTCTCTTGCTGCTGAATCCCTGCACGAGTGCCAGGGCCTGACTCTGCCCCAGAAGCTCAGGGGAGCTGCGGGCTCAGCTCAGCCCGGGGCACTGCAAAGCCCCAAATTCCAAATTCTCACAGCAGGAACAGCCTGTCCACGCAGCCAGGAGCTGGGCCTGGCTCTGGGGAGAGAGAGAGAGAGAGAGAGCAGGGGAATTTCAGCCACACTGCTGTGCCCGACAGGGCAGGGAATGGCCCTGGGAGGGTCTCTGGGGCCGGCCAGAGCTCAGTGGCTCCTCCAGCAGCACCAGGCACGGGCAGCGCCCTGTCCGTGCCAAGCACTGACCTCATGGGCACGTCTGGCATGGCACAGGTCAAGCCTGCGGCGTCCAGATGGCAGCAAATTGCTCGTGAGGTGAACGATTGTGTTTTCTGGAAGGGAAGGGGCGCTGGGGCTGAGCTGTGCTCCCAGGAGATGTGGTCCTGCGGGGCACACGGAGGGCTCCTGGCTCTGCTGGCTCTGGGTGTGTGTGTGTGATTCGTGGCAGAAAAGGCACTGAAGGATCTTTATTCCTCTGCTGGGTGATGTTAGAAGGGACGTGGAGCCCAAGGAAAGCTTCAGTGTTGGGGCTGAAGCTTTCCTGAGCTCCTGGCTGGGGGAGCCCTGAGGTTCAGAGGGGTTTTTGGGTATCGGGGGAGCTCCTTAGCCCCCTTTAGCAAAGGGGGTGAATGAAATCCCTGGGAGCAGGCAGGAAGGGATCAAAGCCCCTGAAACGAGGAGGGTTTCCTCCTGTTCTTTTCAGCCTCTCCCTGCTCTCCCAGCAGGGCTTTCCCTGGCTCTGTCCCTGCCATGAGGAGTGTTTGTCTCGAGAAATGTTTGGCTCTCACGCAGTTTTTGTTCAAAGTAACATTGCAAGAGCTTGCTGAGATCCCCTGTTCCTCCCTGGAGTGCCAGCCTCTGCCATCTGTGCCCTCCCCACACCCAGAGCTGGTGCTTGGCTTTTGGTTGCTTCAGATCTCCCACCCCAGGGGAGATTGAGCCTTGGCCATCCCCTCTGGCTCAAAGCTTGTGATTATTGCAGGGTGAACTCCTGTGGCATCTGGATTTGGAGTTTTAAGCAGTTTCTCAGTGGTTCATATTGAGGATGGTGAATAAATAATGAGGCAGGCTGGAGGGGTGATGGAGACACCCAGGAAATCCCCGGTTCTTGGTGAATTATCCCTAAAAAAGCAGCACAGCCCGCTGTGCTCAGCAAGTCCTGCTCTGTGTTAAAGTGTCCCTGACTCTGCAGGAGTCAGCTCTGGCTGGGGATTGATCTGTGGAGATTTCAGTGTTTTTCTTTGGTGGCTTTATTCGAATCCCTTGTGCTGGGCAAGGTGGAAGATGCTGGGGGAAGAAAAACCATTCCTGTTTTTCACGGAGCTGCTGTTTGATCCCATCCCCAGGGGAGCCCCCGAGGGTCAGGCTGAGGGGTGTGAGGGAGGGCTCAGTGTTTGTGCATGGATCAGATTTGGGGTTTGGTTATAAACCCACAGATTTTCAGTCTCAGGGCTCCCACGAGCATGAGATTGATAAGATTTTGCTGTTCCATGTGCCTTTCTTGCTCTTGCTGTCGGTGCATGAGGAGCACTCTGAATTCCTGAGACATCCCGTGACCCTGTCCGAAAAGATGAGGATTCAGTTCCCACTGAGCTGGGGTGGGAGACAGGCAAAGCATTCCTTAGGAGGCTTAAGTGCCTTGGGAAAGACAAGGAGAAGAAAAAGGGGATATTCATTCACTTGCACCCCGGTGACTGCCTCACATCTGCCTCCTGTGCACCTTGGGGTGGCCACAGGGTCTGTTTGGATCCCAAAGTGGCTTTTTTGGTCCCAAAAGCAGGGAGAGCACCTCGAGGGCCAAAGTCCAGCTTGCAGCAGCAGCCCCTGCTCTGCTCCCTGGCCCACCATGGATAAGGGGACACCTGAAGTGTCCCCAGGCCTGGCACTGGGACAGAAAGCAGAATTTTTTTGCCATTCCCATCCGTGACAGGAGCCTCCAAATAACCCCATTTCCTGCTTTTTTTCTCCTTGCAGTTCCAGGTCCTCCAGCTGAGGGGTTCAGGGAAAGCTGGATGATCTCTTTGGCTTTTCCAGGCCTGGGGTGTGTCAGTGGAGGAGAGGGATGTCCTGAGCTCCAGTGTCCCCACAGCAGAGCCAGGTGGGGACTCCTGCCCTGCATGGGACACCTCGTGGCCCTTGCAGCTCCTTGTAGGGCCAGGCCAGGGGACAAATGTGGCTTTGGAGCACTTGCATAACGAGCAGAGAGCATCTCAGGGGGCTCTGCTGAGCTTCAGCAGGGCTCAAATGCTGCCTCTCTATAAATAGAGTGAGTAGGCCAGTTTGCCTTGAGACAAGAAGCTTCCCTCCCCCGAGAGCACCCAAAACTTTCATGCCTGGTGGAGCTGGAGCTGCTAAAGAAACCAATTCCTCCCCATTAATTGCCCCCCCTGGTCTTCCCTCTCCCTTTGTTTGGGGTTTTAAGCTCGGCAGCAGGTGCAGTGCTCCTGTTCCAGCCAGCTCTCTGCAGGGGAGGCTGAGGGTGCTTTGGGGATGGATTTTGGAGGTGTTTATTGGGGGATCTGATGGGGTTTGTTGGAGGATCCTTCCACAGGTCATTTCCTAGGAAAGAGGAGAACCTGGGGTTCACTCAAAGGACAGTTTTGCAGGGAAGCTGTGGGAGATTTCCTGCTGATAAAGGCGATGGGAGGGTGGTTAAAGGGACTGGGCTGGGTTGGGGAACTGCTGGAAGCGTTTCCAAAATGGATCTGAGCTGCCAGGACCAGCGCTGTGGGGAGGGCTGGGCTCTGCTCTGTGCCTGTCCCTGGCTGTCCCGGTCCCTTTGGGTGTGGGGTTTGGTGCCTCTGCTCCCCCAGGGCTCTGCCACGGCCTCTGCCTGGCACTGACCCCCCGTGCCCACCTCCAGCCCTGCTGTGACCTGTGTTTGCCACCACAGCATCCTGCCAGCAGCAATAACCCCCCTGCAAAACCCCAACTGGGTTGATCCAAACTGGAACCCACTTTTGGAACCCAAACTGGGCTGAGCCTTCAATAAATTCCCATAAATTCTCTTGCTTGGATGTTCCAAGTCCAACCATTTTAATTCTTGGATTTATTTTATTTTTACTGCTCTGTTAATCCAGCCCCTGAGAACCTGGCGGAAATTTAGAGCAACACCCTCCCCCCTTCCCTCTTCCCAGCTTGAAAATATTGCTGTGTTAAAGCCTCCAAGTGGCTGGTTAAACAGCAATTCATTTCCAGTCATTCCTGCTGAAAGGGATAATGCTGAGGAGCTAATTATTTGGGGATGTTTTAGACCATTTCTGCAGCCAGGTGTTCTGGTTCTTATTTCTCACTTGGCGCTGGCTCTGCCTCCTGCCCGCTTTTCCCATCAGGGCTGTGTTCTCACGGACCTGGAAAATGGTTTGGATTATCCAAGGCAGGCTGCCCTGCTTCCCCTGATAACGGGAGCTGGGGGCTCAGCTCCTGGCTGCCCAGCCCCAGAATCTGCCCTGGCCCTCCACTGCCTTTCACAATCACGCTGTGACCTCCAATCCCCATTTTCTTTAGGAAATGATTCCCTTTTAGGGATTTCTAGCAGGATTTGAGGGAGGGGGAGGCCTTTGCAGACTTTGTGCTGCCTCGGTTCTTGCTGAGCTTCCTGTGTGTGCTGGGGAGAGAAATAAAAATAATAAACTGCCCAGTTTGCCCAGGAGCTGAACAAAAAACTGTAAAAAGATGCTGTGTCTGTGATACATAGATATATTTTTATACAAATCTATATATACATACACACACATAAAAATCTGATGAAGTGCAAATGTGCCTCTTGAACTTAAAACCAAGTTTGGAGCCTTGTTCCTGCCCATCCTTGGAAGTGCTCAAGGCCAGGTTGATGGAATTCTGAGCACCCTGGGATAGGGAAGCCTGTCCTTGCCCATGGCAGGAGGGAATGAGATGAGCTTTAAGGTCCCTTCCACCCCAAACCAGTCTGGGATCCCATTTTTCCTCTCTTTGCCATGGATCTGCAGCCTTGGCTGGAGGCAGAGTTTGCCCCTGAGGTGGCTGTGGGGATGTTGGACACTGGGGCGTGGTGCTGGTGGGAAGCAGCTCTCAACTGGAAATAAATAAAAATAAATAAATAAACTTCCCTCATGGAAAACCATTCT
Organism: Rhipidura dahli; assembly: GCA_013399225.1. Taxonomy (NCBI): domain Eukaryota; kingdom Metazoa; phylum Chordata; class Aves; order Passeriformes; family Rhipiduridae; genus Rhipidura; species Rhipidura dahli. The sequence continues at coordinate 922,552 of VXAC01001659.1, forward strand.
CATTTCCCTCCCCCCCATGAATGCCATGCCGCGTGGTTCTGTGTTTGTTTAACCTGCCCTGCTGCTTCCTTGCTTTCATCCTCGTTCCTTATCTGTCTGGGAAGCGGGTCTGGCTGCCCTTTAGGAGTTATTGCTTCTGGTTTGCAGCACAGCTCTCCGTGTCCTCCAGACAGAGTATTTAGGGATTAGAGGGTATCTGTATTTATTTCGTGCAGCTTTCTCTCAGGCTTACTGACTTTAACACCTTTCAATCCCACTGAAACATGTTCCTCGTCCCCAGATTTGGAATGGATTCTGCTTCCTCCTTTTTTGGTGGCTTTCCTCGCTGGCTCATAAATTCTCCCAATAAATCTAGGGGTGGCAGCTTTAACATTGCCAGCTGAAAGCAGGTTTTAAAAAAAAAACCCCAAAAATCTCTGTGTAAGGAGCCAGCTCGTCCTTAGCTGTGATTCTGATCCCTCCAGCCTGAAATTATGGCTTTTTCAGTGGCAAGTGGGGGGAGAAAATAGAAGCGACGAGATTGGTTTGCTGCTAGTTTTGCTCTGTCATGCCAAGGTGGATCTGCAGCAGTTACCAGAAAAATCCTCCGGAGATGGGGATGAATCATTCCCGAGTCGAGGCGGGCGCTGGAGGAGCCGGGGGAAGCCGTGTGCTGTCTTCAGGCTCCTCGCTGATGGCAACTTGTGGCTTCCTTTTGGGCCACTTCCCACACGGAGACAGACTCGGGAGGCAAATGCTCCATGGAAATGTCTCTTCGCCTTCGAGCTCCGCGTCCCTTTATTCCCTCTGGAAGCAGAGGGGGGTTTTGCGGGGCTGGCGAAGCGTGGGGCGGGTTTTGAGCTGTTTGGGGTGGGGGGTATCCTTTGGGATGCCCTCCTGCCCCGGTGCGGCTGCGGAGGGAGGGCCGGGGGATGCAGGGAATGCAGCACGCGTTCGGGAACAGCAGAGGGAGCTTGGAGATGGGTGCGGGATGCAGCCCGCGGGATTTCGGGCTTTGCCTGCTTTGGAGGCTCGCGGGGGAGCCCAGAGCTTCTCCCAGGGAGAGAGGGGACATTGGGATGAGCAAAACCTGGGAATGTGAGACATCAGTGGTCACTCCCAACGTGATCCTCCATCCCCGCGTCTTCCTGGAAGCTCTGGCTCTTGGACAGGACCTTGGAAAGCTCCGGCTCTTGGACAGGACCTTGGGAAGCCCCGGCTCTTGGACAAGACCTTGGGAGGCTCCGGCTCTTGGACAAGACCTTGGGAAGCTCCCTGTTGAAGCCTTGAGCCCGAGCTCAGCTCCAAGCAGAGGTTTAAGTGTTTTCCAGAGCAGAGCTCCTGTTCCAAATCCCTCCCGGGCAGGAGAGGGAGCCTGGAGGGACACGAGTGATGTGGCAGCGGGAAAACCACACGGGATGGGACCAGCGGGCTCTTTCTGCCAGGTTCCCAGTGGCTTTTCCCATGAGCCTGGACAAGGCAGTTGGTGTTTATCCAGGCTGTGTGCCTGGCAGGGGGAGAGGAGCTGATCCTGGGGTGCCAAGTGCTGGGGGTGCTGTCGGTGAAACCCCAACCTCGTGCTGGGATGGGCACTGGGGGGGACGTGAGGCTGCCTATGCTCCCCACCCAGCCCCTTCCAGCTGTGGATTATCCCGATTTCTTTCCAATGCTAAAAGTCTGTTGATCGGTGGTGGAAGCAGACCTTGCACGGGGTGTTTGGTGCGGCAGACAGGGCAAGGCTGATCAGAGGGGTGGCTCGGTGCCATGCTGAGCCTGATGAAAAGCTTTCCTTTCCTTCCTCTCTCCTGTATTGTTCCCAGCTCGTGTGTTTCGGCAGCTCGTTTGTTGTTTTTCTCTGTTAATCACTGCTGGTAGTTCTCAGTCTAATGATTTCGGGGGTTGTTTTCCTTTGGTCGGGTGCTTTTTCACTTTAGGATAAAGGCTAAAAAAGGCCCTAAATCCCACAGAACCCGTAAAGCTGCCGGGGTAAGCGAGGGCCCGAGGGGCTCTGCAGCTTCTGTGTGGTGCTGAGTGCTGAGCAATCCCCAAGGGAAAAGCTGCCTGGGGTTGTTGTGCGGGTGTTGTGCTCCGTCTGCCTCCCTGGAGCCCCGCTAAGCCGGGTCTCGCTCCCCCTCTGTGCCCGCTCAGAGCCAGGGAACAAAGCCAGGAGGGCTCTGTGGGGTCGGTGTGGGGCAGCTGCCACTGCCCAGTGCTCGTGGTGTTTGGGATACGGAATCACAGAATATCCCGAGCTGGGGGGACCCACCAGGAGCATCCAGTGCAGCCCCTGGCCCTGCCCAGACCCCCCAGCAGCCCCACCCTGGGCATCCCTGGCAGCGCTGCCCAAACGCTCCTGGAGCTCTGGCAGCCTCGGGGCCGTGCCCATTCCCTGGGGAGCCTGGGCAGTGCCCAGCACCCTCTGGGGGAAGAACCTTTCCCTGCTCTCCAGCCTGAGCCTGCCCTGGCCCAGCTCCAGGCTGTGTTTGTGGGGCCAGGTGAGCTGAGCTGCTGAGGCTGCCTGGGGACAGGGGTTGTGTTGTGCAAAGTGCTGCAGACACGGATCCTCTTCCCTCTAAGAGGTGATCTAAGGGAAAACCATGGGAAAATGCTCCCCCTCTTTAAGGGGGAAACACAGAATGGTTTGGGTTGGAAGGGATCTTAAAGCTCATCCCATCCACCCTTGCCACAGGCAGGGACACCTCCCACTGTCTCAGGGTGCTCCAACCTGGTCTTGGACACTTCCAGGGATGCAGGGGCAGCCACAGCTCCTCTGGGTACCCTGTGCCAGGGCCTGCCCCACCCTCCCAGGGAATGGGAGAAGGTAAAATCAGGTCACCCAAACCCAGATCCAAAGCAGGCGAAGTGGAGCAGATTGGCTCAGTTCTGTCTCAGTGCCAGTTTGAGCTGAGCTGCATTAGGAACCACAGCCCCAAGGTGGGAAATGCCTCCAGCCAGGACAGGAATTCCCTAATTGTCCCAGAGAGACCTGCAAGGATGGGTGTCTCTTCTAAGGAGATGAGGTGCTGGTTCTGCTTCACCTGCTCGAGGTGTGGGTGCACAGAGCTCCCTCTGCTCTGGATGCCCCTGGCTCCACCTTTAGAAGAAAGATCTGAAGCTGATGGAGAATTAAGAAAATGGTGAAGGGTCTGGAGGGGCCCGGGAGGAGCAGCTGAGGGCGCTGGGATTGTTCAGCTGCAGCAGAGGGAGGGCAGAGCTCCCCGGGGGCTGCAGCTCCTCCCGAGGGGCAGCTCCGGGCTCTGCTCCCTGGGACAGGGACAGCAGCCAGGGAACGGCTGGAGCTGGGCCAGGGCAGGCTCAGGCTGGAGAGCAGGGAAAGGTTCTTCCCCCAGAGGGTGCTGGGCACTGCCCAGGCTCCCCAGGGAATGGGCACGGCCCCGAGGCTGCCAGAGCTCCAGGAGCGTTTGGGCAGCGCTGCCAGGGATGCCCAGGGTGGGGCTGCTGGGGGGTCTGGGCAGGGTCAGGAGCTGCACTGGATGATCCCTGGGGATCTGTTCCAGCTCAGGATACTGTGTGATTCCAGGAATTTGTGTCAGTCACACTGTACTGTTAAAAACACAGTGCAGGCTCCACCACTCCTGTCCAGCTCTGAATCCTGGGACGCAGCAGGGACGCAGTGGGAGCAGCAGGGATGCAGGGGGAGCAGCAGGGATGCAGGGGGAGCAGCAGGGACGCAGGGGGAGCAGCAGGGTTTGCACCTGGGGCTGCGTCCTCTGCATTCAGCTTTTGAACTTGGAGCGTGGTTAATGCAGGGGGGGATTTGAAAGGCAGCTGCTTCCCCCTTTCTCTCAGCTCCCGCTGAAGAACGGGCGTGTAACGAGATCAGGCTGGGGGCTTTTCAGTGCAGCTGAGGCTCATTTCACGTGCTGAAGGCACCAGAATTCAAAAGAAACGCTTTTAATGCCTGAAAAAAAGATGGAAATGAAATGAAATGCCTTCGGAGTACCAGAGGGAGCAAGGCAAAGGCACTGGTGAATGAAATCGAGTGTGAGATGGCAGGGGAGAGGAGAAGCAGAGTGAAAAATGGGGAAAAGAGCAGAGAAATCATCTCCAGCCTGCATCCATGAAAGGGTTGGTTTGTGGGTACTTTGGAATCGGGAGGAGGTAGAACATAAACACTCTTGTGGCTCTGGTGCTCAGATTTTTTGCCTGAGTTTGGTTGCTGTTCACTCTGCAGGGCTTTGCTCTGTTTGGGCAAGGTCTGGAAGGACGAGCTCCCAGTGCTCCCATGTGGGGTTCCAGCCTGGAAAAATCAGGGATGTCACTGCCACCCATCCGTGGCATCCCAGCTGGAATGGAGGGATTTTGTCCATTCTCCATGACCAGGACCTTGATTTGTAGCCAGTAACTTAAAAAACCCCACCCAACAAAGAAAAAACCCCCAAAACTACCAACTGAGGTAATATTTCCTGAAAAACCCATCAAAGATCCCCTCAGCCTCCCCCATTCCCATGAAAAGTGTGATTACAGTCGGTGTCAGTTTAAAAATTGTAACAATTATTACAAATGTTCCAAATATTCTGTGTAATTTATTAATCCTATGAACCTTCTTGGGCAAAAAGTGCTCACGCAGGTTCAAAGTCAGGGCAGAACCTGGAGTTTCCACCACGCCAAAACCATTTTGCATTGTCAAAATCCCTCTTTGGAAAGCCAAAGGAAGAATTTTCCATGGAGAAGGGCCTCTTTAGGTGGGGATAAAAATATTTTAGTTTTGTTTTTAGAGTTTCTTTCTGGTGTGAATCTTGATAAAATGCAAACAAACATGTTGTCAAAACAGGAACGAGTGTGTTTAACCCAATCAGTCAGATTGTGGCTGTTTTCCTAAATGAGCTTTTGATGAGTTTGACCCTTTCCAGCAGGAAGTTTGGATATGATCAAATTGGCGTTTTCTGTCAGAAAACTGTTCTTCCAGAAAATCTGCAGCCACTTCCAATCAATATTTTCCTTCCTCGTGCTCTGGGCAACCTTGGGAATGAATGTCCTGCTGTTGTGGTTCATTGGAATGTTTTTCCAGGGCCTAAAGGGGCTCCAGGAGAGCTGGCGAGGGACTGGGGACAAGGGATGGAGGGACAGGACCCAGGGAATGGCTTCCCAGTGCCAGAGGGCAGGGCTGGATCGGATACTGGGCAGGAATTGTTCCCTGGGAGGGTGGGCAGGCCCTGGCACAGGGTGCCCAGAGCAGCTGGGGCTGTCCCTGGATCCCTGGCAGTGCCCAAGGCCAGGCTGGACACTGGGGCTGGGAGCACCTGGGACAGTGGGAGGTGTCCCTGCCCGTGGGATGAGTTGCAGGATCCCTTCCAACCCAAAGCATCCCTGGATTCCAGGCTGGGATCAGAGGTTTGCAGGCTGTGGTGATGGGGAGGGGAGGGAAGGGGAGCAGGAGCTCCCTCCATCCTCCAGTGCCCAGGGATTCAGGTGGGAGCCAGGTTTGGGTCCTTGCACATGGAAACAGTTGCTGGGTCAGTGGGAATTTCTGGGCTTGCTGAATTCCCTTCCTGCCTTTGATCCCGAATTCCAGAGAAGGTTTTTGTGAACATCCTGGCCCATCTGGAGCCAGGCTGGGAGATCCCAGCAGGAGCTGCCCAGCCCTGGGGGTGACAGCGCTGCCTTCCTGCCTCTCTCTCCCACGGGAGAGGCTGGGGGATGTCCTGGGGGTCCCTGGAGCCCCACACGGGGCAGGGCTGGGCAGGCTGTCCCCTCCTCTTGGAGCCATTGCAGCCCCAGCTCCTTCCTCGGGGAACAGAGTCCCCTGTGCATCCCAGCAGTGGGTGGGATCCACCTCCAAATCCCTGAGGCAGCTGGGATCAGTCTCTTCTCCCAGGGAACGAGGGATGGGATGGGATGGGATGGGATGGGATGGGATGGGATGGCCTCAGGCTGCACTGGGCAAGGTTTGGGTTGGATATCAGGAAAAGGCTTCCCAGGAGGGCTCGTGCAGCCCTGGCACAGCTGCTCAGGGCAGGGCCGGAGTCCCCGTCCCTGGAGGGATCTGTGTGGGTGTGGCACCTGGGGACATGGCACAGCGGTGGCCTTGGCAGTGCTGTGCCAACAGGACCTGGTCATGGCCCTCAGGGCTTCTCCAGCCTGAGGGATTCTGTGGAATGAAGCCCTGATGTTCTCTGCCTCCATGGAATGCTGGTGGAGCATCTCCTGAGGTGGTGACAGGGCACAAAGTGATCTGGAAAGGGGATGAGCTTTGAGGAATTCTTATTTGATCCTTAATAATCCTGTTTTGATTAAGGATAAAATCCTTACTTCGATCCTGTTTTGCCTGAAATACAAAACCTGTGCCCTGAGCCAGCCTGGAGATCCTGGGAAAAGAGGAAGGGCAACAGTGTTTTGCCCTTCTCTGGTGTGGCTCTGGATTCAGGCCCCCTCATCCCAATCCCAAATATCTGACCTGAGGGTCAGCAAACGCAGCTGAACCTGACTGGGAGGTTGTGAGGGATGAATTCCTCTGGGGAAAGGTGCTCCAAAGCCATCACCTGGCTTTGCTCTGGACACACATTTTTCCTACCAAATCCTTCTCTCCCCATGACCTGAACAGCTGAGAGGAATCAGCTCCAGGAGAAGCAGTGACACGGAAGAGATGAGAGGTGGCTGGGAGCTCCTGGAACAGCTTTTCCACTTCTCTGAGCCTTTTACAGCTCTGCCTGTCCCTGGGAGGAGCAGAACCACCAGGACAGACTCGCTGCCTGCCTGGGGGAAGCCCTGGGATTTGGGAGAGATTTTGGGAGAGGTTTTGGGAGCTGTGCTGGAGCCCTGGGGATGCAGGGAGGGACTTTGCAGCCTGCTCCTGAGGAGCCTCTGCCACCTGAGGAAAGGCAACTCCCAGCTCAGGATATCCATCCAAGAGAGGGTCCAGGGCTGGCCTGAGCACTCCAGGCGCTTCCAGGCATCCCTCTGACCCTGATTTTTAGAGCTTGGCCTGATATTTTCCACTTCTGCTGAACAACCTGAGGAAAATCAGCTCAGCATGCTCGTTGGACCCAGGTACTTCTCTCATTAATTTTCCTCCCAAGGTGTGAAAATCAGCTGTTGCTCCTGTTTATCTGGCTTTGTGTATGAATGTAGAAGCTCCTTTGTGCTGACTCACGGAGAATTAGCCAAGTTAAAACACCGTTTTGAGCCACCTAATTGAGCAAACACCAAGAGGAAGTGTTTGATTACTCCTTCAGCTCCTCATTTGTTCCTGGCTGAGGCCGTTTTCTGCATTCAGCTCAAACGAACCAGCGCTTTTGGTTTCACTCCACACGCAGTTTCCTTTGAGAAAGTGTTTTCCAAAAGGACTTTGCTCAGCTTTCTTCCATTCCCAGTGTTTAGAATGAGAATGGAAATCAGATTTCTCATCCTCCCAGGGTGTTGAATGGGAATCTTGTGTTATTTAGGCTGCACACCAGTGCTTTTGTGAGGGATATTCTGTGTGTGGAGGGAAGAGGCTGTAAAATATTATAAAGAGATTTCAGTTTCCTCAAGTTCACCCACAAGCTGGGAATTTGCACGTGTGTGAGCTGGCAGCTTAATTTTTATGGGTTTTTTTGTTGTATAAATGAGACCTGTCTGGACATCTGGATGTTATTGGCAGCTGACTATTTAAATTTCTTTCTCTAGAAGAGGAGTTTCCTGCGTTGCAAATCTCGAGGCTAAACCTTCCCGAGCTGGTTTTATGTGTGCCTAAATTTTTATGGAGGTAATTACCGGGGAATAATTGAGAGCCTTGCTCTGGTTTGACCTGTATCAATTAATTTGTTTTTCCCCTCAGTGGAAGAGGATGGGGCTCTCCACCAGCTGAGGTAGAGAGTTTAAAAATAATTCTTCTTGATGGGAAGAGAGGCCCAGTCTCTTTGTGAGGGTTTTAATTGAAATCCACTCAGCACAGAAACGCTGCACAACTCCCGAGATGCTGCAGTTGCTGGGCTGGGCAGATTTTGTATTTATCAGACTGGTTTGGGTTGGAAGGAGCTTAAAACTCATCTTGGCCATGGGCAGGGACACCTCCCACTGTCCCAGGCTGCTCCCAGCCCCAATGTCCAGCCTGGCCTTGGGCACTGCCAGGGATCCAGGGGCAGCCCCAGCTGCTCTGGGCACCCTGTGCCAGGGCCTGCCCACCCTCCCAGGGAACAATTCCTGCCCAAGATCCCATCCAGCCCTGCCCTCTGGCACTGGGAAGCCATTCCCTGGCTCCTGGCACTCCAGGTCCTTGGACAGAGTCTCTCTTCATCTTTTCTGCACCTTCAGGCACCCCAAAGCTTCTCCTCTCCAGGCTGAACAATCCCAGCTCTCCCAGCCTTTCCTCCCAGCAGAGCTGCTCCATCCCTCTGATCCCCCTGGAGCCTCCTCTGGGCTCTCTCCAGCAGCTCCAGCTCCTTCCTGTGCTGGGAATGTCCCCACTGTGCCACGCAGAGGTTCCTGGCCTCGGGCAGAGGAGCTGGAGGGTGCTCATGCACCCAATCCCCCAGCCTGTGCCACAGACCATTCCCCTGGAATTCCCTGCCTCCCTCCCACAGCCTCTGGAGCTCCTCTGTGGGTCCCTCACAGCCCTCAGAGGCTGCTTGTGAATCCAGCTGCTCCCAAAAGGCCGGGATACCAAAGCACAGAGGGATTTCAGGGATGCTGAGGTGGTTTGCCAGCCCAGGAGCTGGGGCTCTCGTTAGCTCTGGGTGCACTGAGCTCAGATTTCTGCTTTTTGGTCTCTTTCATGCCTTTTAAAGATAAAAAAGCTCCCTGAGATCCCAGCAGCTTGGAGGCTGAAAGGCTTCAGGGCAGCCCAAAGAGATCCCCTGGGACAGAATTCCTGCTCTCCCTGGAGCCAGGGCAGCCCAAAGAGATCCCCTGGGACAGAATTCCTGCTCTCCCTGGAGCCAGCACCACCTCCCCGTCTCACCCCAAGGCTCTGATTGCAGCCCTGACTCGTCCTCAGGAGTTTCTGAGGGGACAGGAGAAGGACAGGGCAGAGCTCTGGTTAGAAAGCTGTTCCTGCCAGGTATTTCATGCTCCTAATTGCTGACACAGGCTGGCCAAGGATGTTTTGCTCTCTCCTTTGCTGTTGGAATAAATAAGGAAAAGCAGGTTAAAGGCTGCTCGTGTTTCAGAGCCAGCTGTGTGACAGATGAGGGGGGCCACGAGTGCCCAGGGCTGATCTTTTCAGAGCTGCAAACCCCACAGGGTGAGGGTGGGAGGGATGGATGGGCTGGCAAGGGTGGCACGAGGCAGCTGGAATTGGGAAGGGGGAATTTGAGTTCATCTTCCCAGCCCGGGGAGGAGATGAAAGCTGAGGATGAGTCAATTGTCTGAGAGCACAGGCTGAGCTGGGGAGGAGCATTTGCTGACCTTGCACCCTGTGGGGAGGATGGATATTGAGGTGGAACACAATCTGACATTGAGGTGGGGGGCACGGGCTCCAGGGAGGGCTCAGAGCCCCTGGCAGGGCCTAAAGCGGCTCCAGGAGAGCTGCAGAGGGACTGGGGACAAGGGATGGAGGGACAGGACCCAGGGAATGGCTTCCCAGTGCCAGAGGGCAGGGCTGGATGGGATACTGGGCAGGAATTGTTCCCTGGGAGGGTGGGCAGCCCCTGGCCCAGGGTGCCCAGAGCAGCTGTGGCTGCCCCTGGATCCCTGGCAGTGCCCAAGGCCAGGCTGGACACTGGGGCTGGGAGCAGCCTGGGACAGTGGGAGGTGTCCCTGCCCATGGCAGGGGTGGGATGGGATGGGATGGGATTTATGGTCCCTTCCATCCAAGCCATTCCAGGCTTCTCTGATGGGCTGGCCAATCTCCTTCCTGCATCATTCAGCAGCAGCAAAAGGTAGAATTGCCTTTTTATTTGAACATCCCCTCAGCCTTCCTGATGGTTTGGAAAGGGCCCAAAAGATCAGGATCCATGGGGCAGGTGCTGAAAGCCTGAGGGTGCCTCAGGCCCAGCCCTGGGGTGGGACAGAGGCACCAGCAGCTGCCAGGAGCTCTGACTTCCTCTCCTCTTCCTCCCTTCTCCTCCCATGCTGGCTCTCCCCCCAGAGCAGACAGTTCTCTCTCACATTTCCAGCAAGGCTGTGCTGGCTGCTCCTGTGGCTGCAAACACGAGCTGGAAACGTCATTATCTGAAGAAAGCCCAGAGTCAGGTGGCAGAAGAGATAATTACCTTTCTAATACAATAATGCCAGGGCTGGGGAGCCTTTTATCTCACTCCGTGTTCCTCTCCACAATCACAGGCAGGGATTAAAATTTCCTGGGTTATTGCTGGCCTGTGGCAATCAGGGCTGGTTTCTCTCTTTGGTTTGAGGGGATTTCAGGTGAAAGGGAAAGAGGAAGGAGCAGGGAGGAAAACCCTTTGTGATTTTAGGCAGCTGGGAGGGAGATGCAGCAGCCTGTGAGCAGGGTTGGGTTCGGAGAGCTCCCATCCCATGGGAATGGGGCTGTGGAGATGCAGCTCAGCAAAGGAGGAGGAAAACACCAGGCAGAGCTCCCTGTCCCCATCCCAGCCAGAGACAGCACCTGCTTTAGACTCCAGGGAAAAGCCTGGGATTGGGATTGGGATTGGGATTGGGATTGGGATTGGGATTGGGATTGGGTCTTGGCTGGGCTCAGTGGTTCTGTGAAAGGCTCAGGACTTCACTGCATCTCCCCTTCCCAAAGGGAATCTGCTCTCTGTGCTGGGGCAAGAGCTGACAGCCCTCTCCCCTTTAGCAGCACTGAAGTGTTTTCCATGGCTTTCTTCCCTTTTGAAGCACAAAACTCTATCCCTGGGACCTTCCTGGGGTGCTGTGCCCTTGTTTTCCTCACCCTGGTCCGGGATGTGTGCTGGGGGCTGGTGGGAGCCTCCTCCATCCATCCCCCTTGGCTGACCCCTGCAAATGCTGGTGCTGGAGGGGGCAGCTCCTCGCTCTTCTCCCAGCAGGAAAACCCCGTGGCTGTTTTACTCTGAGCAACAAGGTGCTTTTCCTGGCTATCCCCTCTCTCTCTGGGAAGGGAAAGGGTTGGGAACAGCTGCTGGAATTACAGAGCATGGCAAAGGTCAGAGATCTTTTGCAGAACATAAAAGCCGTTCAGATTCTGCTGCCTCATCCGTGTAACGAGGGAGAAACGAGCAGAGAGAGAGGAAAACAAGGAAAAGGGATAAAAGTCTCCCCTCCTGCAAGTGGGACACGGGAAAGCTGCAAGTTGTACTCAGCTGTGACTCGCAGGGGTTTGCTGTAGCTGTGTGTGCAGCTTCAGCCTCTCCTTTCTGGGCAAAGGAGGCACAAATCCTGCTCCAGGGCACTCACTGCTTTAATGAGCTCCGTGCCTTCAGTTTTCCTCATATTGGGTTCATCAGCTTGGTCTTTGGCAGAGCTTGTGCTCAGAATCCGGGAGGTGCTGGGGATGGGGAGACATCGATCCTGGCAGGTCCCTTTGGGGAGATTTCAGCTGGAATTGGGGGATGTGAGCTGCTGAGGGCTGGGACAGCAAAGTGCAGGATTCCCCCCAGGGATTCAGCATCCCTTGGGGAAGAGGGGATAGGGTGGCATGGGCAGGGTGGGACAGCAGAGATGGCACCGACTGGGTGTCCCACTGCCAGGGAACTGCAGCTGAGGGGAAGGAGAGGGGGAGCTGTGGCCCTCAAGTCCTGCTCCTTCCATCCCAGCAACTCCAGAGTGCATCTGGGGAACTTCCAGGCTAAAATGTTCTTTTTTTCTTTTTATTTTCCCTTTCCCTGAAGAAAGGCAGGGTCTGAGATAAAATCCAAATCCTGATTCCAGCCCAGCCTGTAACTTTTGTCACGTACAAACCCCAGGTGGCAGCTTTGCCCCTCCAGCTCTTGGCAAAGCCGTGGCATTGATGGTGCTTGGCACCCTCCCCTCTGCTCCCTCCTTTTCCCCCCCTCCACAGCCTGACTTCCCTCCTTTGCTGGGATCCTGCACATCCCCAGAAGCTCCAGGAGCAGGATGTGTCCTGCCAAGTCCCTCTGAGGTGGATCCTGCTGGATCCTCTGGATTCATCCCCCACATTCTCCTCGATCCAACCCCCCCTGGAGCCCCTTCCCTTTCTCAGTGTTGGTGTCTGGCTGAGCTTTCCTTCCTTCCACGCCACGCCAGCCGCTGGGGGAATGACAAGGAAAGGTCCAGCACAAAATCCATCTCTTTTCCATGAGCTGGAGGAGTTCCCTTGCCTGCCAAAAGTGTGATGTGCTGAAGGCTGCTGTGACAAGCAGCACGCTTGGGTAAATATCGAAGTGCCATCAGTCATGGGAGCTGTCACAGCTGAAAGGTGAGTGGGATTCCCTGAGCCAGGAGAAGGGGAGCTGGGAATGCTGGCTGGGGGCTCCTCAGGAGGCTCCTGCTGTCCCCACCTCTCCTTGAGGCTCTGAAGGGGAGCTGGAAGCACCAAACTGTCTCCATCTCAAATTCTCAGACCCCAAAGCCCATCCCAGTGGGGAAGGGGTGATGAGCTGATTTAGGGTGACACTTTTTCCCTCTGGGTTTGAAGGTGGTCACCCAGAAATCCACGTTCTTCCCTGCTGAGGAATACTGGAGGAATAATCCTCATTCCGAAAATTTTTGGTTTAAAAGGTAGAGATTCCCCCTGGGAGGTTTCAGCCTGATTTTAAGTGGAAATGCTGCTTTCAGCCAGCTTTACAACATTGCTGCCATTAAAAGCAACCAAATAAAAATGAAATCCAAAGTCATATTTGAACTTAAAGCGAAACCAAAATGTTTTGTTATTTCCCACTGGAAAACTGAAATTGATGTTTCCCTGAAAACAAACATTTCTGATGGGGGAGAGAAAAAAGGGCTTTCTCCAGCTTTCTTTGAGTGCTTTTTCTAAGAACAAGCAACACTTCTTGGCTTACTGCAGTTAATGCCACAGAGATGTCACTTGTCTGGGTGACCTGGAAGGTGTCCCTGCCCTCGGGAAGGGGTTGGAATGAGATGAGCTTTAAGGTCCTTTCCAACCCACACCAGTCTATGAAAGAGAGGAAATTTAGCTGGGGTATTGGGAAGGAATTCCTGGCTGGGAGGGTGGGGAGGCCCCTGGATCACTGGCAGTGCCCAAGGCCAGGCTGGACATTGGGGCTGGGAGCAGCCTGGGACAGTGGGAGGTGTCCCTGACCATGGAATGAGATGGACTTTAATGTTCCTTCCAACCCAAACCATTCTGGAATTCGCTGTTTCCCTTTGCATTTTGCCAGGGATTGAGGGTGCAGTGTCGTGTCCTTGCTTTGTGCTGGTTCCCCTCACCGAGGTGGCACTCGGAGCCTGGGAGACGATAGCAGCGTCCTCATGCTGGGCTCTGGGTGCTGCTCAAGTGTCTGGCCTGAGCTGGGGACTGCTCCAGGGAATCCGGGGAAAGCAACCGGAGCAGGGACAAAGCAGAACGAGTCGCTGGAGGGAAGGAGTTGAATTGTTTGGGGACTTGGATGTTTTTAGGTGCTGCAGCCTCCCCAGCCCTGCCCTAGGGCTGGATGCAGGAATGACCAAACCGAGCTGTCCCCGCTGTGCTGTGGGGTGGTGGCCGGGAGTGGGGACAAAGCCCAGTCCCCCCCACCCAGGGCCACCTCGCAGCCCCCGCTCGCAGCCACATCTGGAGCTGCCTCCTCCTCCTCCTCCTCCTCCTCCTCCTCCTCCTGCCGCCGCTGTTTCCAGGGCTGCGGGCGGGGGGAAGGCGATGACTCTGCAAATGTCAGAATCGCTTACTCGGGGAAGCACCGAGTCCTCCCGCACCTTCCCGGCGCTGTCTAGACGCTGGTCTGCTCCGTGCAAATCCCAATTATCATAATGGCAAGCGGCTGGAAAAGCGCTCCCGGCTCCTTCCCCGCCTGCCGCGGGCGGCTCAGCCCCGGAGCTGCTCCCGCGGGGCCGGCTTCGTGCTCGGGGAGTTCGCTGGGGCTGCGGAGAGGGGCTGAGAGGGCAGAGGCTAAACCTGGCTGCTGGCAGCCCCCTGAGATCTGAAGCCAGGCAAACGCGAAGCGTCTCCTCCCTAAAAAATCTCCCCTTGGCCAAGACCGCGGGGTTTTAGAGGGGAAACAGCAGCAGGAGGTGGGACGGTGATTTAATGATTAAAGCCAGCAGGGCTTAAACCCCTCCATGCCGAGCCCAGCCCGCACATTGAGGACACCCCAGGGACTGCCAGGGATGCTCTGCGTTTCTTTTTTCCCTGCCTGTGCTCTCCTCTGTTGGCTTTAGAGTTAAGCCGGGGCTGATTTAGCTCCTAACACAGCGCTGAACTCGGCTCCCGAGGAGCTGGGGGGGTTTTTCTGGACCATTTCACAGCAATGAGCTGCATCTACAGCGAGCATCTGATGCTGTTGGCCGCTATCCCAAAGCCCTCGGCGCGATGTTCTCCTGTGCTGCCTCGTCTGGGAGCTGCTGTGGACCACGGGCTGCTCCCCTCCTGCAGCTGGCTGAGAAATTCCCCACGGATCTCTCTGTGTTTATCCCTCTCCAGAAGTTCGGGTGTGAGTTTGGGATGTGAGAAGTGGCCGCAGCGGACGGGCAGCGGCAGCACCCCCGGGGTTATCCCTGCTGGGTGCTCTGTGCTTCGGGTGGCTGCAGCACACGGGGAGCCTCCCTGCCGGGGCTCTGAGACCTTGGAAAGCTTCAACTTCCATCTCTGCTCTGCCACTGCCCCACGGGGCTGCTCTGGATATTTGGGAAACACAAACATTTGCTGCTGTGCTGGGAGCTGGGATGGCAGATCTCTGCCCACAGCATTGGGGGGTTTTTTTAAGGGCTGGAATCTACAGCCCAGAGATGTGGAGTTGATGATGAAAACGCTGCCAGACTTTTATCTGCAGCAATTCCAGGGTTGGTAAGAGCCCAGCAGAGAATGGCAGCCTCTGTTATCTGAACAGCCAATTAATTTCAGCACGTTCCCCTCTCCTGCTATAAAGATGTCACTTCCCTGTGCCAGGGACATCGCTCTGGCCCCTGATGTCCCACCTGCCCTTTGCATTGTCCCTTTCATTCCCTGGGACGGGAGCCCAGAGAGGTTTGGAACCTCTTCCCTGGACGTACCCAAACCCCAGTGCTGGGTGGCAGCTCCAGGGGACTCTGCTGGGCAGGGAGGTGGGGCTGGATCGTGGAATGTCACAGGCTGGAAGGGACCTTAAAACTCACCCAGTGCCACCCCTGCCATGGGCAGGGACACCTCCCACTGTCCCAGGCTGCTCCCAGCCCCAGTGTCCAGCCTGGCCTTGGGCACTGCCAGGGATCCAGGGGCTTCTCTGGGCACCCTGTGCCAGGGCCTGCCCACCCTCCCAGGGAAGGATTTTTCCTGCTCTCTCTCTAAATTTCCCCTCTTTCAGATTTTGGTTAACGACCTCCAGTGGTCCCTTCCAGCTTGAGCCATTTTGTCATTCCGTGATTGCTGCCCAGGGAGTGTCTGTGAGCTCTGCTGGCTTTGGGAAGGGGATTTATTTGCTTTGGGAAGGGGATTTTGGTGCTGTGCTGGGGGAGAAGGGATGGGTAAGGTGGGGAAGGATGGGATGGAAAAGGATGAAGCAGGATTGGCAAAGCAATGCCCAGGGAGAGCGTGCCCGTGGGTGTGGGCTGGTGTTGAGGTGATCCTTGGGGTCACTAAATGGGGTTTTTGGGCACACAGAAGCTGTGCTGGGATCTCTGAACAACTGGATTCTGGCCCCTGGTCCCGTGGGTGTGTTGAGTTCTTTAGATTTCCCCGGCTCTGAGTTGTTGTTCCTCCCAGTTCTCTTTATCTTTATCTTTATCCGAAGAGAGTTGTGCTTCTGGAATGCTGTGCAAAGCAGCAGAGCACTGCTGTTCTCTCACAGATGCTTTGTCATGTCCTGAAGGTTATAAATTCACCCAACCATCCTCCTGTGGCTGCACATCTGGCAGCCTGGGCCCCTAACTCACAGCTGGAACCCCCCCTTTCCCCAGCTTTGCCAGTGGGGAGTGGTGTGGTGGCTGTGGGAGCTCTGCTCTGCTCCAACAGGGTGAGAATAAGGGAGAAAAAAACCCAAAATGAAATTCCTTTGAGCTGTTGGGTTGGTCCAGGCTCAGTCTGAGTGGGGATGGGGAGATAATTCACCTCCTCACCCAGCTGGACAGCGTTCCCAGGCTCTTGGTGGGATTGTGCAGGGTCAGGAGTTGGGCTCAGGTGATCCCTGTGGATTCCTTCCAGCTCAGGGTATTTTGTAGGATATTCTGATTCTCTGAACTCCCCAGCAGCTTTGGGTGCTGAGAGCTGAGTGCAGCCAGAAGAGACTTTTTATTCAAAAAGAATTAAATTTTCTGGGAAGTCTCCTCTGTGGGGGTGTGAAGGGTCTCATGTGGAACTGCCCTGCACCTTCTCAGCTACAAAACTCAACTTTTATCTACACAAACCAGGGGGAAAATGAGATTTATTTGCCTCATTCATGAATTACTGCTCCCCAGGCAGCCAGCACAGGCGCTGTCATGGCTAAATTATCCTAAAAAACAGAAGGGGGGGAGTTATAATTTCTGGTTTTGCTATTGAAGGAATAAATTCTGACTTTTCCCTGTCCGCAGCCCAGCTTGCAACAGGTTTAAAGCACGGTGCAGATGGCTATGAAATTATTGCCAACAGCTACTCATTAGATTAGATAAGGCCCTGGGTTTATTTAGGAGAAGCAGATGGAGGGAATACACAATATTTTAGATGTCTTGGCAAACTGTGTTTTCCTTAGAACAACATTGCATGTTTGGTGTGAGAGTCCTGGCCAACAATAAAACAACAAATGAAGAAAGAGGAATAATTATATCCCTTGAGGGGACAATAAGGTGTGTGTTGGAGGGAAATATTATAGTGCAAGTCAGGTTAGGATATCTGAGGCCTTGTTTTAATCCTTGTGGCAAGAGGAGAGTTTTGGATTTTGGTTGAAAATCTGTATTTTTTGTGGCTCGTGGATAAAGCTTGAAAACCCAGCCCCAGCTGCCTCTGAAAGCTGAGGGATCACAAGGCAAAGAGAGATCTTTAATTTAATTTTTTTTTAAGGATCTTGTGAGTTTTTGTTGATTTGGGAGCTGCCTAAATGGGATCACTGGCACCACGGGATGTCTGAGCGAGGGGGAGGAGGAAAAGTGCTGGGATTTGGGATCTCCGAGGCTGCAGGTTGGGATGGGAGGCATTGGAGGAACATCCAATCCGTGCCTGCTCAGGGCATTCCTTGGGAAAACCTCCCCCAGAGCCCTCTCACCTTGGAGACAAAGGGTCCTGAGGCTCAGAACCAGCTTCCTCCAAGGGGAAAAAGCTGTTCCCACTGGGAGAGGGACCTGCTGTCTGTGAGGTCTCCTTTCCCTCCTGACCCAGGTGCCCGGCACTGGCAGCTGTTTTTTCCTTCCCCTCTCTGGCTGCTGCTCCCACCCCTCTCCCAGCAGCTCCAGGGGAAGGCTGAGCCCTCCTTGCCCCCCGTTCTGTTCCTCTCTCCCAGGGCTGATGGGATTTGATGGCGCTGACATTTTCCTGCCCGACTCCTGAACAGCTCCTGGGGGCCGGCCAAGTGCAGAGGGGGTGAGGTGGCTCTGCCTCCAAATAACACAGCCTGGCAAGGAGCTGCTCCTGGAGGGAAGGAGGCTTGGGATGTGTCCTGGTGACTCAGAGCTCTCTCCTCCTGCAGTCTGTGCTGCCCTGTTAGCCCACCTGGCAGGAGAATCCATCCCCCATCCACCCACCAGCTGGCCCGTGCCCTTTGCTTTGTGCTTCCAGCTCGTGGGGAGCACAGCCCTGCTCCTCCAGCACTGCTGGCACGGCTCTCAAGGGCAGCCTTTGCTTTGGGTGACGTTTTTCACTCACCCAGAGCTCTGGAGTTGGTATTTTTTGGGAAAATGGCAGCGTTAAATCAAGGCAGAACTATTTGCAGGCTTGACAGGAATTGCTTCCACTAAAAAGGAAAACGTATTTAAAGCCGGGAGTGCTTCGTTTTAGAACTTGACAAATGAAACAATCCCCAAATGTTGTTCTGTTGCTCTCCCTCATTTACATCCCCTAAAGTAAAAATACTCAAAATGTTTTGCTGATCCTGAAATTCCCCTCGAAGAGTCTTGTCTGCTGCTGAGACAAAACCCTTGGTATCTTCAGTGTGGGCTGGGTGACACCAGAATTCTCCAAGAAATGCTCTCTGCTCCCAGCCCCTGCCCTGGGGAACCTCTGGAATGACATTCCAGGATGGCCATTCCTAAGCAGCATCTCTCCTTGGTGCTTTCTCGGGGTGAGGCTGAAGGTGTGACCTGCTTCCCAAGCCCCACTGAAGTGCAGGGTGGTTTGAGCTCCTCTGGGCTCCGTTTTCCCGGCGTGAGCTCCCTGGAATGTTCCTGTTCCTGGCATTTCCCTGCCAGCTGTCAGTGCTGGTGGCAGAGGAGCCCCCTCTGCCTCTCTGCACTGGGCACATTCCTGGCTCTCCTGCTCAGCAGCAACAAGGACTGATTGGAGCAACTCACAATCAGAAAATCTTCCTCCATCCTGGGCACCATCCAAGCCCTGCAAATCCTCATTTGGTGGGTTTGAGTTGATGCCAGGATGATTTTTGCCTTTTCTTTTATCCCCCTGTTACACCTTTTTACAATTTCTGGATTCTTGGTGCTTTTTGCCTCCATTCTGGGACTTGTTTGCCAAGCTGGGAGAGGAAACATTTGAGAAGCTCCGCAGTGAGGGATCAGTGTGCCCAGAGCCCAAGGGCCTCTCCAGAACACATTCTGTAACCTGAGATAGAACCATCCAGGGGAAGGGTCCTTGGGGAGGGGGGCTCATTGGAGCCTCTCCTTGGGGAATCTTTGCTAGATCTGCTAATTAGTAACACCTCCAGTGTCAGAGCAGAGCTTTTAGGAGGGGCACTGCGGGGTGCAGGGAGGTGCATTCGACCTGGCCGTGGTGCACCTAAGGGTCCTGCAAATAAATCCCAAGGGAAAATCCCTTTTTCCCTTCTAACCCTGTTGGACTCTTGATTTTCAGACCAGGAAAAGGCATCAGAGTGGCCCTCCCTGCCTGGCTGGAGCAGAGGAGTGTCTGTCTCCAGATGCTTCCCTCCCTGTCTTCTCCCTGGAGCCTGGCTTGGGAATGATGCCCACAAAAGTGGGTTGCACGTGGTTTGGGGAGGGGATTCTGCTCCCATTTTGCTGTCTCCTCCCAGCACTTGGGAGCTTGCAGAGAGGAGGAGGAGGAGGAGGAGGAGGGGCTTTGTGTTCACATCTGGGCACTGTTGGAGGCTGCTGCTGGATTTAGTGCTGGCTACAAGAGGCTCAGAACTGCACCCGTTTGGGGTGAGACCAGGGAATCCCAGAATCCCAGAACAGCTGAGCTTGGAAGGGACCTCTGGAGATCATCCAGGCCAACCCCCCTGCCAAGGCAGGGTCACCTGGAGCGGGTGACACCGGGATGTGCCCAGGTGGGGTTGGGATGTCTCCAGAGAGGGAAACTGGGCAGCTGTTCCAGAGCTCTGCCACCCTCAGGGAAAGCATTTCTTCCTTCTGTTGAGGTGGAGCTCGTTGTGTTTTAGTTTGTGGCTGTTGCTCCTCATCCTGTCCCTGAGCAGAGTCTGGGCCCATCCTCTGACACCTTTTGGAGACATTTACCTGGATTGATGGGATCCCCTCTGCCTCTCCTCTTAGGGATGGGCTCTTTGTGCCTCCAGAGCCCTTTGCTGTCAAATAATCTGATTTCCTGGGTGTGTTTTATTTTGCTCTCTGCTCCCTTCATGTCAGGAAGAGGGGTTCATCCCTCACCACAGTGGGGCTGCAGAGCCCTGGGGGTGAGCGTGGGGTGCCAGGAGGCTGCAGGGTCAGCTTGGGCTGGGGCAGGGAGAGTGCTGGGTGCCCAGCCTGGGCTTTCTCAGCCTCTGCCTCGGTGGCCTGCAAGGTTCCCATGGGGGGTTCAGCCCCAGAGCTGCCCCTCAGCCCCCCAGTTCCTGCTGGAGAGAATCCAGAGGAGGCTCTGGAGCTGCTCCAGGGCTGGAGCCGGGCTGGGAGAGCTGGGGGTGCTCACCTGGAGAGGAGAAGGCTCCAGGGAGAGCTCAGAGCCCCTGGCAGGGCCCGAAGGGGCTCCAGGAGAGCTGCAGAGGGACTGGGGACAAGGCAGGGAGGGACAGGACACAGGGAATGGCTCCCCAGTGCCAGAGGCAGGGCTGGATGGGATCTTGGGCAGGAATTGTTCCCTGGGAGGGTGGCAGGCCCTGGCACAGGGTGCCCAGAGAAACCCAACCCATTCTATGATTTTTTTTTTCCCAGCTTTGTTCAGCCTGCAGCTGTTTTTCCCTCTCCAGGCAACACCTGGGCTGTTTTGTTTTCCCAGAGTGGTGGATTGGTGGGCAGAGGGAGCAGGGACAGCTCAGCCCTGCTGGGTGCTCCCTGGTGGGATTTGGCTGGGCTGGGATGGGATCCATGGTGGCTCTGGGGTGTCCTGTGCAGGTCACCTGGGGGCTGACAGTGAAAACCACGTGGGAATTCACGGCTTAAATGGCCAAACCCAGGAGTTTTGCTGGGAAAGGTGGTCTGTGTGTGCTGCCAGAGTTGGAACAGGCTGGATTTGATATCAGAAGAAAACTCTGGAGTGACAACTTCAACCCATTGGAGCATTTACTGACCCCCATTCCCTCCCATTCACTCTCTGAATTTAAAAATAAACCAAGGGCAGGAAGGACCCTTTCCCTGAGCTTGTCCCCAGCCTGGTGACAGCACAAACCCACCCTGGCTCTCGGGAGGCTCCTTGTGCTGCTGGGAACAGCCTCCCAGGTAGATGTTTGGGATTATCCCTGCAGGGCTCTGTGGGTGAACAATCCAACCCTGGGGTGGAGGGGAGGGGGCAGAGGATGGAATCCCTGGCACAGGGGCAGAGGATGGAATTAGAAGCTGGAATTAGAAGGCTCTGCACGTGCTGGTTCTTTGGTTTGAAGCAGCTCCTGTTGCTTGTGCTCGAGCTGCATCCACGGAGCTGATGTCATGGGAATTTTAAGGTCGTGAAAATGTGGGAACAGGTGTCCTATAGAATTAAATACTCCTCTCCTCAGGTCCTGGCTCGCTTCTGCCTCCTGCCAGCCAGCAGCCCAGCAGGTTTTTTTCCTGACCTCCAGCACCTCCTGCTGCTGGAGTCTGGCCCTTTCCGCCCGGCAATGCTGAGCCTGCTCTTCCCTAAGCCGGGCTTGGCAGCGGGGCTAAGTCAGTCAGTAAGTCAAGGACAGGGATTTATCCTGGGAGTGCTCCCCGTGCTGCCACAGCCTCCTCTGCTGGGTTTGCAGGCATCCCGAGCGGCTCAGAGTGCAATTACACAGCTGCTTTGGGAAAATTCTGCTTTTCCTTGGATTTGTTCTCATGGTGGCTGATGGCTGCTGGGTGCTCAGCAGCCCTGGGGGCAAGAAACTGCAGAAAAAGGGGTCCTGTTAGCAAAAAAACTGCTGGAAAAGGGTTCGTGTTGTCAAAAAACTGAGTAGGAAGGGCTCCTGGTGTCAAGAAACTGAGGATTAAAGGGCTCCTGTTCTTAAGAAGCCGAGGGAAAAGAGCTTCTGTTATCAGGAAACGGAGCAAAAAGGGCTCATGTTAACAAGAAACTGAGGAAAAAGGCCTCCCATTGGGAAGAAAATGGGAAAAAAGGGCTCCTGTTAGCAAGAAAGTGGGGGAAAAAGGCTCCTGTTATCAGGAAATTGAGGAAAAAGGGTTCATGTTATCAAAAAACTGAGCAAAAAGGGCTCTTGTTAGCAAGAAACTGGGAAAAAGGGTTCCAGTTATCAGGAAACTGAGGAAAAATGAGTTTCCACAATTCCTTGTGGCCACTGGGCCAGTATTTCTTCCCTTGCTGTGCCCTAAACCAGGGAATCCATTCCGTTTTCCACGCAGTGTCCCATTTTTAAGGCTCCTCCTGCTCTGGGGGCTGGAATTTGGGGTGTGCCAGACCCACACCCTCCTCTCTGCACCTTCTCCTCCAAAGAGATGCTGGGAACAAAAATGAAATTCGCACACAGAGAGGAAGCAAAGCACGAGCAGAAACTGCTCCAGGTGTTGGGAAGCACCAGACACCAAACTGGGAGATTTGTGGGTTTTTTATAGGAATTTCTGGCAGGAGATTCCCAGCGTAACTCAGGGATTTAGTTCCCTCTCTCCATCTCCTTTTGGGGTGAGCTCTTTGGGGCCCTGGTGATGTTCATAAACAGGCAGGGATTGGGGATTTTCCTACAGCAGCCCCAGAGTTTTTTGGGAATTAATGGCTTTTGGGGATCACAGGTGCAGAGTCTAAAGCAGCATCTCCAACATTTGCTGCTTTTACACCACACTTGGGGAAGAGGAATTTGCTGTTAATCTGATTTTTTGGTGGTTTTTTTTTCCCCCCTTTTCCCTTCAGGATTCTGGCGACTGCTGGGAAGAGGAATTTGCTGTTAATCTGATTTTTTGGTGTTTTTTTCCCCCTTTTCCCTTCAGGATTCTGGCGACTGCTGGGACAGATTTTGACCTGCGGACCCTGCGAGCCGTCCGGGTGCTGCGGCCCCTGAAACTGGTGTCAGGAATTCCCAGTGAGTGTGGGAACAGCCTCGTGGCACTGCCCAGCTGGGCATTTGGGAAAAGTCTCTGAGGAACCAAAAAATAAAAGGGTGATAGATGGGGAGGCAAAGAGTCCTCTGATGGAGAAAGGATAAAAATGACCTTCAGAGAAGGGAAATTGGGCACTGAAGAGTGAATGTGTCTGCCTGTGACTGAGAGATAAACCCCATAAAACAGAGGTGGAGAAGGATGATCCCAGAGATTCTTGGCTGGGAACAGCTGTGTCAAATCATGGAATGGTTTGGGTTGGGAGGGACCTTAAAGACCATCTCGTTCCACCCCATTCCTTTATAGGAGCTTTAATGTATGTTTGCTGTCTGATAACACACATCAAATGATTGTTCCTGTCTCCAAACCATTGCATATTAAGGCATTTGGGGCTGTGACTGCTTTGCTGAGCCATGGTTTCTTCCCCTGCCTCTTTGGGGTGGGGTGCTGTGCTCGCAAATTGCATTAATTTAATAAATAATTGTGTTAAATAGCTGGGGTTTGAGCTCCTGCTGTGGTCTCACAACACAGATAATTACAGTGACAACAATATTTAGCAGCAATTTCTTAATTACTGCTCACTCCAGCCACTGTCAGGATTTGGTGGGGTAAAGCTGACACTTCCAGCATGTCTGTGGAGAAGAGGGAATGAGCTTTTCATCCACTTCATCCACCACAGATTGGTTTGCTTGGCCCTAAGGAGTCCTGGGCAGGGTTCAAAGCTGCCCTGGTTCAGCTCCAGGCTGAGTCTCGGGACTCCAGCCGCTTCAGGAGAAATCTTTTCAGTGCCTCTGCAGGTTAAAACCCCATTGAATCTGTCCCCTGAAGGAAAGCCACCAGGAAAGGAGAGCCCCCAGCTGTGCCCCCAGCTCTTGGGGCAGGAGATGTGTTTGTGTCACTCTGGGGAGAGTCACCAATCCCAAACTGGCCCTTGGGCAGCCCCTCTCTCCCTCCCAACCTTTTCCCAACCCCACGTCCTTGTTCTCCTTCCCTCCCTGAGGTGTTTTTGTGTCCCCCCCAGGCCTGCAGGTTGTCCTCAAGTCCATCATGAAGGCCATGGTGCCCTTGCTGCAGATTGGGCTGCTGCTCTTCTTCGCCATCGTGATGTTTGCCATCATCGGGCTGGAGTTCTACATGGGCAAGTTCCATAAAACCTGCTTTTCCAACGAGACAGGTGAGCTCTGCCCTCTGCCTCCTTCTCTCCTGCTCCTGTGTTGCTTTTCCTCTGGCCTCTCCCCCATTCCCTGCGTTCTCTCCACACACTCAGAGAGTTACCAGAATTCTCTGCCCACCCTACACGGACTGGGATGGATTTTCCTCTCTCTGCTGTCACTGGGCTGCTCCCAGTCTGCCCCAGAGTGAGATGAAAACTTCTTTTGGGATAGGAGGCCCTAAGGACTTTCACAGCAGAAGCCCAGAATGAAATTCCTGTTGTTTCATTTCATTCTTGGTGTCTGGTTGCATTTTCATTGGGCTCTGCTTTGTGCACCTTGGGTTTCTGGGGAAGGTTTCTGGGCAGGATTTGGTGGGGAATAGTAAAAGATGGAAAAGTCTCTGAGGAACCAAAAAATAAAAGGGTGATAGATGGGGAGGCAAAGAGTCCTCTGATGGAGAAAGGATAAAAATGACCTTCAGAGAAGGGAAATTGGGCACTGAAGAGTGAATGTGTCTGCCTGTGACTGAGAGATAAACCCCATAAAACAGAGGTGGAGAAGGATGATCCCAGAGATTCTTGGCTGGGAACAGCTGTGTCAAATCATGGAATGGTTTGGGTTGGGAGGGACCTTAAAGATCATCTCGTTCCACCCCATTCCTTTATAGGAGCTTTAATGTATGTTTGCTATCTGATAACACACATCAAATGATTGTTCCTGTCTCCAAACCATTGCATATTAAGTTGCAATTGACCTTCTTTAAACACAGCCTTCTATTTGCAGTCATTATCTCTAATAGGTCTTAATATTGATTTATTTCCATGCAATCCAATGGTGATAAAACAACATCCCTGCCAAATCTCTGAGCTTTCTGATGGGAATGGTTTCATACACTCGGTGCACACAGAGGTTTGCAAAGGGAATTCTTGCTGGTGTTCCTGTGGAATGCTGGAAAAGCCTAACCCAGGTCATGAAGGGCAGCTGGGAGTTACAACTTGTGAGAAAATCCCAGTGATTCCTGGAGGAAATGAGGAGGAAAAAGCCTCTTTGTGAGTGGTGTGGGGACACCTTTAGAGGCCTCCTAGAAACAGAGGCCAGACAGAAATAAGGGAATAAAGGTGGGGATTTATTGGAAAGGCCTTCAAAGGAACACCCTGGGGAGCCAGAGGTGCTGCCCAGATGGGCCCCAAGATGGACCCTGACAGGCCACGAGTTCTTCCCACTTTGATGGGTTTGGTTCATTTGCAGATCAGGGTTCATTCTCCAATTCAAGCTTCAGTTTAATGGTGTCATTTCCCCTCAGCTTGCCCCCCTCTCAGAGGCTTTTGGTTGATACTTTTTGGGCCCAGTTTGGGCTGGGTGTCCTTGGAGAGCAGCCCCGGAGAGGCTTTGTTGTGTGTGCCCAGCACAGAGAGCAGCACTGAACAGGGAACAGGCAACTCCAGAGTGACACACCAGGCAGGGCAGGGGCTGGAAAATAGAAAAGTTACAACCTGAGGCATCAATGGCCCCTGTGAGGGGCTGTGGCAGGGAGGACAGGAGGACAGGGACAGCTGTGACAGTATTGGTGTGGAGGAAGCAGCAGAGCTCGTGCTGAAGGGGTGGGGAGGACGAAATCCTGAGCAGGCTGGGGGCTCCCAGGGGCACTTCCAGGTCTGTCTGGGGTGTCTGTCCATCCTTGAGGTCTCCACGCTCAGTTTGGGGACTGAGGATGGGTTTTTGCCATGGGTAGTGTCCTGTGTAAGCACCTCTGGCTGGCTAGGTGCATTCCAGCTCAGAACTGGGAGCTCAGCCAAAGCTCTGCTGCATTTCTCTGCTGTGGCTCAGCTCCCAAATCCCCTCACCAGGAGGGGGGAAAGTGCCCTGGTCACTCTGTGCTCCTGAGGGGCTGCTGAGCCGGGTTTGGGTGATTTCTGGGGGATCCATTCCAGCTGCTGGGCGGGAAATGGTGATTCTGGAAAGGAGAGGGGAGGGGAGGCTTCCTGGCACTGCATCCCCTGGGAGCTGGGCAGCCACAAAGCTTTTGAAAACCTGAGTGCTGCTGGTGCCCGCAGAGGTGCATTAAGGAGCCCAGGCAGAGCCCACGGGCTCCGGGCTGGAAATGGGAACTCATTAAAGAGATGCCTCTGGCAGCGGGTGGGAAATGGGAGGAGGGGAAGCTGCTCGTGCTTCTGGCTGTTCCAAATCCCCAAAGTGAGCAAAGCCCTCGGGATTTTTCCTGGAATCAGGAGCTGCACGAGAGGTACCAGCTGGGCACCGAGCAGAGGTGTCAGCACCGAGCCTTGCTCTGCTCTGGGGAGGTCAGGGCACCAAGCTGGCACCAAAATATGGCCAAAGGGTCATTCAAGGCCTTTCCCCCTCAGCCTGACTGCTCTGGGCTGGAAACATGTCATTATTTTAATGGAAAATGGGCAAATCTCAGTGGCAGTGCATGCTCCAGTCTTGTTTCCCCCCTTGCTGCCCTGTTCTGCTGACACTGGATTATCTGGAAGCACCTGACCCAGCCCAAGTGCTACTCCAGGAGAGAAGGGCATCACATTTATTTCCCATTTTTCCTTGAGATTTCTCTTTTCTCTGTCTCTCCAGCCACGAGGAGTAAGGGCCAGTTCAGGTCACTGTTTTAAAAAGGAACAAAACCCCCCACCCAGCCCTTTGTGGTGGATGTGCACTGCCTTTGCAGAGAATTCCCTGGCAGCAAAAGGCCAAACCGAGATGAAACTGGATCCTCTCTCCACAAATGGTCTGCAGGAGCCAGCTTTGGCATTTTCTTCTCTCCCCAAGCCCTCGGGAGAGCCTGTGGTGACCCATATGGGAGCTGGAGGTTTGCCCTGCACCGAGGCATTGAGTCAACAGGAACGTGTCCCTTGTATATTTATATAAATCCACACACACTTAGATCCTGCTCCACAGTGACAATTTTGCTTTCCTCCTGCAGGCTCTGCTCTGTGGAATGATTATTCCAACTTCTCCTTAGGGCTGCTGCTGCTTTTCCCCCTGGTGAACTGGATTTTGTGCCGTTTGCTGCTCCATTACCATAACGTGTCCCTTTAAAAACCCTTTAAAAACCCTTTAAAAACCCTTCAATGCTTCCCCAATCCCAGCTCTCTAAACAGGGGTATGGCTTGGGATATTTGTTCACTCCTAAAACCCAGCACTGGAGTTTTCCAAGCTGCTCTGGAGGGGTTGCAACCCTTCCAAGCTGAGCCTGGAAGATGCTGGGCACCCTCCTGGCCATTCCTGGTGGTCCTTCCCTGACAGATTTATCCAGCTTGGCCTTCTCTGGGTGTGCAATGAACCTCAGCAGAGAAGCACCATCCCACATGGATTCTTCCCCTGCCACAGGTGCTGCATTTGGAGCAAAAATGTGGAGCCTGGGCAATTTCAGGGCAGTCCACGCCCCAAAATTGGCACTGGTGCAGAGGGTGCCCTTTGATTTAATGTTACAGAGCCAATATTTAGCACTTTGGGGTGTTTGAGGTGTGTCCCATTCCCAAAGCCCTGCTTTTACCACACTCTTGGGTTTATTTTTTGTGGTGTTTTGGGGTTTTTTTTTGGTTTTTTTTGTGTGTGTGGTTTTGTTTTGTTTTTTTTTTTTTTTGTGCTGCTCCTACACCATTTCCAGGCTGTCAGATGTTTTGAATTGTCATGAGCCAGGAATTATTTGCAGTTTGGAAGCCTCTTCTCCCTGATAACAAGTGGCAGGACGACAGGAAATGGTCTCAAGTTGTGCCAGGGGAGGTTTGGACTGGAGATTAGGGGAGATTTCCTCACTGGAGGGGGGGTCAGGCATTGGAAGGAGCTGCCCAGGGTGGAGTCCCCATCTCTGGAAGTGCCCAAAAATGTGTGGATGTGGCACCTGGGGACATGGGTGAGTGGAGCTGGGTTGATGGTGTCACTTGATGATCTTGGAGGTCTTTTCCAATCTAAACAATTCCACAATGTGAGGTGGCAAACTGTGAATTTTGGGCCCTTCAGGGACAGCTCTGCTCCACCCTGCACTAAGCCACCTCTCACAGCCCAGCAGCGTGGAAATGACTCCAGGGACACAACTTCTCCACGTCCCCAGTGGCACAAAGAAACCCAAAATGTGAATTTAATGCTTGCAGTGGTGCCAGGAGGATGCAGCAGCACCAGGCAGGAACTTTTCAGGATGGTTCCAATCAGGAGCATTTCAGGATGGATTCAGTAATTTCCAGGATGGTTCCAATCAGGAACTTTCCAGGATGGATTCAGTAATTTCCAGGATGGTTCCAATCAGGAACTTTTCAGGATGATTCCAGTCAGGAAGTTCTCAGGATGGCTTCAGGAAGTTCTCAGGATGGCTTCAGTCAGGAACTTCTCAGGATGGTTCTGATCAGGAGCTTCTCAGGATGATTCCAGTCAGGAACATTTCGGGATGGTTTCAGTAATTTCCAGGATGATTCCAGGCAGTAACTTCTCTCCCCTCTCTGCAGGTGAGGAGGTGGGAGACTTTCCCTGTGGAGAGGAGCCTCCTGCCAGGCAGTGTGAGAGTGGGACCACGTGCAGGGAGTACTGGCAGGGCCCCAACTACGGCATCACCAACTTTGACAACATCCTCTTCGCCGTGCTCACCGTCTTCCAGTGCATCACCATGGAGGGCTGGACTGACATCCTCTACAATGTGAGTCCTCTGCTGGGGCTGGGGGGTGCTGGCTCCTGGGAGAAAGAAATAAATTTATTTGGTGTGGTTCTCACCTCCTGCTCTGCTGATTTGCAAGAGGATCGTTCCTGTTTTCCTGAGGGGATGTTTCTGGTTGAATCTGCGGTGCTTTGAGGCTGCAGGTGGGAGGGGTGGTGGCACTGGGGTGGTGGCAGTGTTGGTGTCACCCCAAGGTGCTTCTAGGCTCCACTGGGTGAGTTGGAGCAGGTTCTCACAGCACCCCACAGAAAATCCAAACTGTACAAAACTGGGTGGCAAAAGCAGCAACTCCTGAATATTTTGTACCTGGAGGTTTCCTCTCCTGATGGGTGCAGCTCTTATTGATCAAACTTGTGATTCTGAGCTCCAGTCCTGCTTTTAGACCACAGAAATTTTACAGAGCTCTGTCACTCACCTTCACCCCTGGTGTGACTCTGGGGGCTGCACAGAGGATGCACCAGGCTGAATTTCCCTGGCCCCTGCAGGGCAGGACCCCGACTGTCCCAGCCCCTTGGTTGGCCAGTTCTGCTCTTCCCAGTGTTACAAAGAGCAGGACAATCCCACCCAGCCTCTGCTGCCTTCCAGGCAGTGCAATGCTCTCGTTTGAGGGTGGGAAAATCCCAAAGTGGGGCATTCCTGGTGCCCTCAGCCCGTTTCTCTGGCTGGAGGGACGATGCTGGGCTCAGTGTTCTTCAGCACAGACTCCACACCATGCTGGGCCCTTGCAGTCCTTCCTGGGAGGGTTTGTGGAGCAGCAGGAAAGGATTATCCTCAGCCACAGTAACTGCCAGGTGCAATTCTGCTGTGTTTGGAGCCAATAAATCTGATTTACTCCCTTCTCCCTCTGCTGCTCAGTTCCTCCATCTATTCCCAGTCTCTGACCACTTAAATCCATCTCGAGAAGATTTCCCCGTTACATTTCTCCCCTCACCCTGAAGCTTCACCACACCACCAGCTTCTCCCCTCCTCATTCAGCACTCCTGCTCCTTCCTGCCGGTGCCAAGTGTTGTAAGAAGAGCCCATTAGCATCCTGCCTGGATTGATTAATCAATATAATCAATATGTGGTGTGTGAGATCATCTTCTCCCACCCTGCCTCTCGTACCGCACACAAAACCCCGAGCTTACCACGGGGGATTGATTTTGGGGGTTGCTCTGAAGCTGTTGTAGTTTCATTCCAGATCCCCATTAATCTAACTGGGAACAGGTACCTGGAGCAGCTGCAGAGTTGGATTTGCTGTGGCTGAGACTCAGCTTGGGGTTTGAGGCTGGGATTGGACAGGTCTGAGGATGTTCTGGGGGGGAGGGGGGGGTTTGTGCTGTGCCACGAGTCACTCACTGTCCCTTGTCCCCAAACGCTGTCACCCCCTCCCGGTGCTGCTCTGCTGGCTGAGGACCTGGCTGGGCTTTTGCAGGTTGGGAACTGAGGGAAGCTGTGGGTGGGGAAGCTTTTCTCTGAGCAGTTCTCAGCTTTTCACAGCTTCTGTCCTGTGCTGTTTTCTGGCCTCTTGTTTGTTGGTTTGGTGTCATCCGTGCCCACTGCAAGTTCATCAAACTGAGAAAGGAGAAAAAAATCCCAGATTATGCTGCAGCAGGGACTGAAAATCCTCCCTGGGGTGTTTGTGGATGTGTTGTCAGGCTGTGCCCAGGAATCAGCAGTGAAGTCGTGGAATTATGGAATGGTCTGGGTTGGAAGGGAATTTAAATCCCATCCCATCCCACCCCTGCCATGGCAGGGACACCTCCCACTGTCCCAGGTGCTCCCAGCCTCAATGTCCAGCCTGGCCTTGGGCACTGCCAGGGATCCAGGGGCAGCCCCAGCTGCTCTGGGCACCCTGTGCCAGGGCCTGCCCACCCTGCCAGGGAACAATTCCTGCCCAAGATCCCATCCAGCCCTGCCCTCTGCCACTGGGAAGCCATTCCCTGGGTCCTGTCCCTCCCTGCCTTGTCCCCAGTCCCTCTGCAGCTCTCCTGGAGCCCTTCAGGCCCTGCAAGGAGCTCTGAGGTCTCCACACAACCTCTTCTGTATCCACAGGAGAGGTGCTCTAATCCCCTTCCCAACTTCATGGCCTCCTCTGGACCTGCTCCCACAGTTCCATGTCTTTGTTATGTTGGGGACACCAGAACTGGGTGCTTTTCCCTGCTTTCATGAGCTAGCAGGAGAAAAAGCTCCAGCCTTTTTTTCTTACTAATGCTCACTCCCAGTTTCCACAGACCACATCTTGCTGGGAGCAGCCTGGGACAGTGGCAGGTGTCCCTGCCCATGGCAGGGGTGGAATGGGATTGGATTTAAGGTCCCTTCCAGCCCAAATCTGTGATTCTATAAAAGCTGACGTCCCTCAGGTTTAGCTGAGCCTTTCCTTTACCCATTCCCACGTGTGCCACTGCCACAGGCTGGCTCTGCTTGGGGCAGCTTTGTCCCTGTGCCTGTGCAAACCCTTCCCCTGCTGCTTTTGGAGCAGCCAGCCCTGCTGGGACTGCAATCCCTGTGCAGCCAGGCAGTCTGGGACTGAGAGCCATTACAGGAAGGTTGAGGTTACAACTCCTTCCTTAATGGCCCCTTCGTTTCCTGCTCTGGATTGATTGTCCTGCATCCTCAGGGCTTTGTTATCCCTCCCCTCTCCCTGCTGCCCTCGGCTCTGGGGGGTGTTCAGGAGAGTCAGGGGTTCAGTTTGCAGGGCTGGGTCACTGGGTGAGAGGTGCTTCACCAGTTCAGCATGAATTGAAATCTGACAGAATTGAAATTCTGTCCTGAAAGCAGATTGGAGGCTGAAAAAAGTTGGCACCAGGCAATCAGAGGAGTTTGGTGTCAAGAAATGTGCAGGAAAGAGGGATTTGGGTTGGATGGTTTGGTTTGGGTCTGTCCAAAGTGTGAGGGGTTTGTTCTGAGGGATTGTTCAGTCAGTCCCAAAGGATGGAGATGCCTTTAGAGGTGGTCCAGATCCAGCTTTCCTACAGATTCAGAAAGCCACAGCATCAAAGATTTCAGCACAGCCTTTGCAGTCGGAAACCCACCTCGTAAATATTCACTGTGATCAACTGAGGAATCAGGAGGGTGAGGAGAGAGCAAGTTCACAAATCTCAGCCGGTTTTTTCCTTGCTGATCCACTGTTTATTCTTCCAGAGCCTTTTCCTTTTAATTGGGGCCTATGAAAGCTTTCTAGCAAGGCTTTATCTGGGAGGTGATTTATGCTCGGAGCAGAGAGGCTGAATCATCAGGAAGGTGAAATTCTTCAATAATAAGCTGGGGAAAAGACCTTCCTGCCTCAGCAGCACAAAAGCTTTGGAACAATGACACCAGCCAGGCTCTTCTGGGAGAGCTGCAGTTTGGCTCAGCTGTGGCCTGTTTGTGCTCAAAAGTGTCCAAGGAGCAGTTTAGGGAAGTTGGTGATGGGGAAGAACCTTTTTTTCCAGCACCTCCTGCTAATTCCAAGCTTCAGCATGGTCTGGGAATGTGTTAAAATGGGGTAACCCAACTATTTTCCTCAGGGTGGACAAGCACAAGGAGAGGCTTTGTTTTGCCACTCTGAATCCCTCAGCACCCTTCTGATGTGGTTCCTTTGTTGTTGCTGCATTCCCTGGCGTGTCCCAGGACCAAGCTTTGCTCCAGGGGGACGTGGGGTGTCAGAAACCAGGGCTGGAAGTGACCAGTGCTGGGAGAACAGAGCAGGGAGCTGTGCCAGGCTTGGACAAGGGTGCTCTGCTTCCCCTGGGACACAGCTCAGGATTTCTTTGAAGAGCTGGAGGTCAGGGAATCACAACTGAAAGGATCCCCAAGGATCATCCAGTGCAGCTCCCAGCCCTGCCCAGACCCCCCAGCAGCCCCACCCTGGGCATCCCTGGCAGCGCTGCCCAAACGCTCCTGGAGCTCTGGCAGCCTCGGGGCCGTGCCCATTCCCTGGGGAGCCTGGGCAGTGCCCAGCACCCTCTGGGGGAATCCAATAATGCAGGATATTGTGGGAGATGAGGGGCAAACAGATGAAAAATGGATGCTGAAATACACAATGCCCACAGGTGCGTGAAGAAATGTCCCCATGGTTTTGTCTGCAGCAGAGCCTGCTCTGATCTCTCAGCTTTTCAGAGCATCTCGGAGCCAAGAGCAAACAGCATCTGCCTCCCAGCTGGGCCACACTTTCAGTGTAAAATCCCCTGCAGCCCTGGCTGAGGGAGAGGTTTCCCTTGAGACCTGATGCTCACCAGTGCTGAACTCCTCTTGTCGCTGTGCATTTGTCCTGTTGATGCCTTGAGAGGCCTCCCAGAAACAGAGCCCAGACAGAAATAAGGGAATAAAGGTGGGGATTTATTGGAAAGGCCTCCAAAGGAACACCCTGGGGAGCCAGAGGTGCTGCCCAGATGGGCCCCGAGATGGACCCTGAGAGGCCACGAGTTCTTCCCACTTTGATGGGTTTGGTTCATTTGCAGCTCAGGGTTCATTCTCCAATTCAAGCTTCAGTTTAATGGTGTCATTTCCCCTCAGCTTGCCCCCCTCTCAGAGGCTTTTGGTTGATACTTTTTGGGCCCAGTTTGGGCTGGGTGTCCTTGGAGAGCAGCCCCGGAGAGGCTTTGTTGTGTGTGCCCAGCACAGAGAGCAGCACTGAACAGGGAACAGGCAACTCCAGAGTGACACACCAGGCAGGGCAGGGGTTGGACAAGATAAAAGTTACAACCTGAGGCATCACTGGAGATGTGTTGGGGGCCTGGGGAGATGCTGGGGCCGAAGCCAGCAGGGCACATGGCACACGCTGGGGTCGTGCAGCCCTGATGGGGGTGGGAGCTGAGCTGTGCCACGCTGGGACTGGGCTCTCTCTTTCTCCCTGCAGCTTCAGAAAGCAGGGAAAAAAAAATTTCCTAATGTTGTTAGTGCTCAATTGCACTCAGTATCGAGTTAGGGCGACTGGAATTCACTAATAAGAACCAGGCACCTTGGGCGTGCACCTAAATGAT
Source organism: Rhipidura dahli (assembly GCA_013399225.1). Classification (NCBI taxonomy): domain Eukaryota; kingdom Metazoa; phylum Chordata; class Aves; order Passeriformes; family Rhipiduridae; genus Rhipidura; species Rhipidura dahli. Next base: position 955,767 of record VXAC01001659.1, read on the forward strand.
AATTCCCAGCCCGTGGCTGTGGGGTCAGCGTTGATTTTGTTGATTTTGTGGCTCAGTATCACCAATCATCCACAGGAAAGTAGGGCAGGGCTGGCAGAGTTTGGAGCAGGCAGCCAAGAGCCTGGCAGCAGCTCCCAGTGCAGGGCTGGTTCGAGAGGGAAAAGCTGAGGGGGAAGAAGGGAAAAACCTCACTTGTGGATGGTGCTTTTGTGGATGTGGCACTGAAAGGCAGGGACAGGCTGAGGGGTGACCAAACCCTTGCACAAAAAATCCCAAACCAGCCCAGCCAAACGGTTGACTTGAGCACAAAACCACCTTGGGAGCTGTGGGGGTGTGAAACCCATCCCAACAGAGAGAGCCTGGGTGTCCCCAGGTTTAACAGGAGACGTTTCAGACGTGCAGCAGGAGAGGGACACACATCAGGCGAACTTCAAGAGGCTCTTCAAGGCAGTGATTTCTCTCTGAAAAGCCATAAAATCTCTCCAGACAGCAGCAGTGTAATCGTGGGGGGTTGCCAAGGAAAAAAACTCCAGCTGAAGAAATCCACTGGTGGCTCAGCAGCGTGAAAGCACCAAGGGTGCAAACAGCTCTGGACGTGCCTGGCAGTCACTGCCCAGCATGGAAAAGGCAGCTGGGTGCTCTCAGAACGTGCCAGGCCTCTGCCATCCCTGCTGCCTGGGGCTGTGGTGGCACTGACTGCTTCTGAGGAAACCAGAAGTGGAGGCATCACTTGATTTTGTAGTTCTGAGGGGCAGCCCCAAATTTCCTCCACTCAAAGGCAGCAGATGATGAAGTTTTGGGTTGTTGTGGTGCTCTGGGAATTGCTCTGTGTGACTGGCTTTGCAGGGGCTGCTGAGTGGCAGGAGAAATTTATTCTGCACCTACTCACCATTATAATGTGATAATTATCCTTATCTGAAAATCTCCCGTGTCCCTGAGCAGCCAAACCGAGCAGGGCTCTCTATCTGTGTCTGTGTTTTGTATATTTATTCCTGTGGATGTTTCTCCCTCCTCGGGACTTTTGCAGCACGTTTGGGGCCAGCTTTGGCTCTCCAGACACCTGAAGCCTTTGCAGAGTAAGAAGAGCACGTGTAGAAAGCACTGAATTTATTCCAGGTGCAGCTTGACTCCCCCAGGAGCCTTCTCAGGCACTGAATGGTTTGTGCTCCGTAAGGATTCCAAGCTCAGCAGCACAGCCTGATTTTCAAGGTGCTGCCTTCCAGCTGCACAACCCAACCCCAAGAGCTGCTGTGCTCTCCTTGTGCCCCTCCCCTGAAAATGCAAGTTCTGTGTGCTCAGAGAAACCTGAACCTGAGGTACTGGAAATGCTGGTGGGAATCAGATTATTTGGAGTTTTGCTGGATGAACTGGCTGCCCCTGTCGTGATGCCATGATGATTCTTTGCCTTTCTTTTATATACCTTTTATAAACCCTTTTATATACCTTTTATAAGTCTTTTATATCGTTTTTATGTATCCCCAGTGCTTTTAGCACGCACACTTTTAATTCCTTAAGCCTGATAACTTAGCTTAGAGCCAATATTCCATTGAGCCAGGAGAAAAGGAGACTCAGAGGTGACCTTATCACTCCTAACAACTCCCTGAAAGGTGCTTGTTGTAGCCAGGTGGGGGTTGGTCTCTTTCTCCAGGCAGCAGCTGACAGAACAAGAGGACACAGACTGGAGCTACACCAAAGGAAATTTAGGTTGGGGATTGGGAAGAAGTCTTTTACAGGAAGAGTGATAAAGTTCTGGAATGGTCTGCCCAGGGAGGTGGTGGAGTCACCATCCCTGGAGGGGTTTAACAAGAGATTGGATGTGGCACTGGGTGCCAGGGTTTGGTTGAGGTCTTGGGGCAGGGGTTGGACTTGGTGATCTTGGAGGTCTCTTCCAACCTGGTGATTCTGGGATTCTGTCACCAAACATCCTGGGGGCCTCACAGCTGGGAGGCCAGAGAGCCCCACGCCATCCTGAGAACCCAAGGTCCTTTCCAGAACATCCTGTAAAGCGAGACAGCCCCATCCAGGGGGGATTCCTCAGGATGAGGGGATAGCACGCTGTTCAGTTAAGTTTCTCAGTGGGGAATCTGTGACAGATGTGCTAATTTGAAAGGTCTGTAAATTGTATACAGGATCTATCGGGTGGGTGCCTTTTCAGGTGCATTTTGGGTGTATTTTGGGTGCTTTTGGGGTGCATTTCAGGGTCCATTTGGGGTGCATTTGGGGTGCACTTTGGGTGTATTTTGGGGTGCATTTGGGGTGCATTTCAGGGTCCTTTTGGGGTGCATTTTGGTGCATTTTGGGTGCATTTCAGCGCATTCCACCTGGAAGAAGTTGCCGTGCACCTTAAGGATCCTTAAATAAATACCGAGTCCAAAATCCCTTTTTCCTTAAACTCTGGTTCTTCATGTCAAGACCAGGGAAAGGCAACAGTCACATCTCAGCTTGAGTCACATTTTGTGAAGCTGTTGGAATTCCTTGGTCTCCTGAGCTCTGAGGCTTTCAGATTTGTGGTGAAATGAGTGAAATTCATCCTCAGAGAATCCCTGAATGGTTTGGGTTGGAAGGGACCTTAAAGATCATCTCATCCCAACCTCCCTGCTGAGGACAGGGACAGCTTCCACCAGAGCAGGGTGCTCCAAGTCCCATCTAACCTGACCTGAAATCCTCTTTATCTTCCAGATAAGAGCCCCGTGGGGCTCAGAGAGGTGCTGGGCAGGTTTTTTGTTGGGACAAAACTTCCTCTTGAGAACCCCAGCCAGAGGTCTGACCTTCCTCACCTGTCCCCAGCAGGAACAGCCTGCACCCAGCTGACATCCATAATTCAAGCCCACTACGGGTTAAAAATGAAACAAGGGGAGGAGAGGCTAGGAAATAAAAATAAAATCATTCCAAAAGAGGTAGAGTCCCTTGGCCAGCCTGCAATTCCTGCCAGTGGCAGAGCTTCCCCAGTGCCAGGCAGGCTCATGAATAAAGCAGCTGAGTGAGTCCACGCTAGCTGGGGAAAGAATGAATTTTTTATCAAGAAGCCCTGCTTGCATATTTATGTATTGATCTATTGGTGCCATAAGCCTTTGGATCAAGGCACAAACCAGCAGTGCTTTTGCTTTTCCAGCCTCCCCAGCTCTGGAGGAGAAACAAAAGGGGAGGATTTGCTTCTATTTAAACTTGGCTGAATTAATGTTATTATTGCTTGCAACAGCTGCAGTCAGAACGTGTCCCTACATCTCCTGCCATTGTGCAGAGTTAAAATGCTGCCAGCTTTGAGGATTTTACCCGGAGTCTGCTGGTATTTGGGTTGATTTGATGCATTTGGGTGCTTTCAGAGGAAAGCCTGGCTCTGGATTGGTGCATTTGAGGGAATTACAGCTCCCTTCGCTCTTCCCAGGGACTTTCTTGAGTTCTGTCACGGGAAATAAAAGGTGGAAAATGTGAATCCTAAAGGGGTGGAGGTCTAGGTGCGTGTGAAGGTGGAAAGGAGGATTGGAGTAGCTCAAAGACCTCAGAGAGAGAGGAGCTTCTCAGGAGCATGGATTTGAGTAAACGTGCCAGGGGTTTGGGGTGCTCTCCCCAGGAGTTGGGGCTTTGTCAGGGCTTTGCTGTCCGGGGAGTGCACTGGGGGCTCTCTGAAGGCTTTTCCTGCAACTGCTGCATCCCAAAGGGCTCCCAGGAAACGCTTCCTCAGCCATGGGACCTTTCCTGGTGTCCAGAACCCACCAGAAAGGCACAATTATGATGTGCTCTAGGAGGAGATCACATCTCAGAATGACAGAATCAGGTTGGAAAGGACCTTTGGACCTGATGATCTCAGCCTGTGACCAAACACCACGTGGTCAACTAAACACCATGGCACCGAGTGCCACCTCCAGGGACAGAGACTCCTCTGCCTCCCTGGGCAGCCCCTTCCAGGGCTCAACCCCTCTGTCAGTGAGGAGTTTTTTTCCTGGTTGTCCAGCCTAAACTTCCTGTGGTGTGGCTTCAGAGCAGCCCAGCCTCAGGCAACAACTGACAGAGCAAGAGGACACAGACTGGAGCTGCACCAAGGGAAATTTAGGTTGGGGATTGGGAAGAAGTTTTTTACAGGAAGAGTGATAAAGTTCTGGAATGGTCTGCCCGGGGAGGTGGTGGAGTCACCATCCCTGGAGGTGTTTAACAAGAGATTGGATGTGGCACTGGGTGCCAGGGTTTGGTTGAGGTCTTGGGGCAGGGGTTGGATTTGATGATCTTGGAGGTCTCTTCCAACCTGGGGATTCTGGGATTCTGTGAAATTGTTGTCTGGACCTTGTGTGAAGTTTAGAGCTTCCTGAAATCCCATCCATCCCACTTTTCCAGCTGTGGAAACCTCTGGCTAAGGGGTTTTCCTCACAGAATCCTAGGAATTGGTGTCTGAGCTTGGCTCCCAGTTCCCTGCAGCTTGCTGGGAGCTCTTTTACTTTAATTCCCCCCTTTCCATGCCATGGCACCTGCTCTGACCCCCCTGATCCCACAGATCCCAGCTGGGGGGATGCTCTGAACCCCACCCCAGCCCCACCTGGCTGGACTCAGAGCACAATTTGGGTTTGTTAATTCTATTAACAATCCCATTTTAGTCTCATCCTTCCCACAGAGCACCCCAGGCTCTGCCATCTCCCTCCCCATCCGTGGGGATGTTCCTGTGCCAGCTGAATTTGGCTCCAGAGGGTGATGGGCAGCGCTCCCCCAGCTGCCCAGGCCCTGCAGAGCTGAGCACCAGATGCTCCCTGAAATGGGCTGGGACATCTGAGAGTCAGAAACCAGAGGAACCGGGCTGGATTCGAGCCGAAATTGTATTTAAAGTGGGATGGGGAGAGAAAGGAAAGGCTTTGTGCAGATCCCAGTGCTCAGTGTGGAGCAGCACATGCGGTCAGCAGCTGAGAAATGGGATTTCTCTCGCTGCTCTGCTGGGGAATGTGTGAGCAGCTCAACTTTCTGACCCAGTTTCACCCCCTGTGAGGCTCCTCAGGGCAGGGCTTGGTGGTGTTTCTGGGTCAGAAAGGCTACAGAAGGTTGAAAACCTTTTTTAAAAAACAAAAGCTTTTTTATTCTTTCTGTTTTCACCACAAGGCGGGTTCCACGTGCTCTGGTACGTGCTCGGGATATTTTTGATTTTATTCTTAGCAATTTCTGCGTTCCTTTAAATGTAAGAATAGGAGCAGAGAGAAACAAATCACCCGTAAATAGCTTCGCTAATTATCAGAAATAGTGAGGAAAGAGCTGTGAAAAATCAGATGGAGGGTAAAGAGAGTTCATCTCTCCGAGACAGCCGAGAGTTCTCCTCAATGCAAAAGCACTTAACAAAGGGAATATTACCCTTTAATTGCCCTGAATAAGTCAGGCTGTGCCACCGATTAGCTTCAACGAGTAAATTGAGGTGTGCTGCATTTTGTATTTTGATTAAAAACACGGTAAAAGCAAATGGTCCGTGGTGCCTGGCTGTACCTGGCAGATTAAATCCATTTATTGACCCCCGCTCTGGAAACATTTGCGTGGCAGCCCCTTAATTGTTTGTCTTTCACATGAAAGGTTATTTTATGTGAAGTTCCTTCCCCTCCCAAAGCATCTCCTGCTCCCTTTGATCAGCCCCAGACTCGGGTTGGAGTCAGCAGCGGGATCTGGGGATGAGCTGGGTCTCCCTGGGGATGGGCTGGGTCTCCCTGGGGATGAGCAGCAAGGAGCTGAAAGCCGGCAGAGCCAGTGAAGGGATGATGGGGATGGGCTGGGAGAGGGATGCTGGGGCAGGCAAGGCTTTTTTGGCCATTTCCTGCCCATGGGATGGGGCTGGTGCAGAGCTGCTGCTGGTCCTGCAGGAAGGAGGAGCTCCAGGATGTGAATCCCAGAGTGGTTGGGGTGGGAAGAGACCCTAAAGATCACCTCATTCCACCTCCAGCACCCCAGGGTGCTGCAAGCCCCATCCACCTGGCCTTGGACGCTTCCAGGGATGAGGAAACCCTTGGAGCAGCCCTGGGAAGGTGGGCAGTGGCCAGGGCTGCAGGAGAGGAGATGAAAGGAGATACCAAAGCACCTCTGAGCTCTGCAGCACAGCTCCAGCAGCACTGGGCTGCTTCCAAGTGGATTGTTTGGAAGCAGATCTCGAAATGAATTAACAACCAGCCACAGCTGGCACCTTGTTAATGTGGGGAAGCGCTGCCTGAGACACAAAGGGAGGATTAACCCCGGCCTTGCTCTCTCCTGGACAAGTCACAGGAGGCCTGGGGGGGTGGGCAGCACCTGCTCTCCAGCTCAGGGCATCCATCTCCCTGCAGGACAGCAGCCTTTGGCTCCGGAGGCTGTTCCAGCTGACAATATTCCCCCCCAGATCCCTGCACCTCGTGCTGTCCCTGCCTGGGGACACCAGCACTGGGCGTGGAGGGAGCAGAGAGCACCTGGGTGCATGGAGTGAACCCAGAAACGTCGTCCTTTACACCCAGCTGGGAGCAGGGACAGCAGCTCCAGCGTGGCTTATGGAGCAGAGGCACCTGGAACAGGCTGCAGGGATGTTTTTGGGGATTTGGGTCAGATTTTGGCGTGCTGGGTGCCTCCTGCTGCAAGTGCCAGGCCAGGGCAAGGGAGCAGCCGGGGGCTGAGCTGAGCTCAGACTTTTTAGGGAGAGCACTTGAGGGGCTGGAGGGTTCCTGTGGGCTTCAGATGGTCGAGGTGGAGATCACAGAGGGCCTGAAAGTGCCCCTTGGAGGCCTCAGTTTCCCTCCATGCAGCTGTGGTGATGTCACGTTTAGGGGTCGGGGATCTTTCCGTGCCCGGGGCACTCCTGGGGCCAGGAGTGGGCACTGCTCAGGGGGTGCTTGGAGCAGTGTGAGAGCCCCCTGTGAGCCCCTCCTGAATTTCAGGGTGTAACTTTGCCACATTTTGCCAAGGATTTCATTTCTCTTGCCCTCCTGTTGTGTCTCTGTGGGCTCAAGTGGCACTGACAGACAGGCAGACGTTACAGCAGTGAAATGTTGTAGCTGGAAACATAAAAATTGATTTGATCTCTTGGCTTCTGCTGCTTAATGAGAGAGCCTGGAGCTCCGTGGATGGAGGGCTCAGGGCAGACAGAGCTGCCTGGGGGACTCTGGGGGCTTTCCCTGGGGGAAAGAGTTTGGTTTTCCAGGTTTGGAGTCATAAAAGCATCTCCCTGTGGCACTGTACTCTGTGCTTGGGCTCCAGCTCGCTTGGGAGCACTGGGAAAGGTGCTGCACCTCTGCTTTTTCAGGAGCAGTTTGTTACCACTTTTGCCTGGTGTTTGTCACCGCATCCAAAGTGGAGTTTGTCCTGGATCCTTGGGAGCGAGGCAGAGCAAACAGAGGCAGGCCCTGCCCCACCCCGAGCAGAAGGGAACGCAGCAAAAGCTCAGGCAGGGCTGGGTAATTGCTTGTATTTCAACACATTTCGTTTGTAGGGCCTTTGATGGTGGCATGGAGCTGGGGATCTGGCGCCAAGTTCGGGCTTCAGATGGATAAATAAACGAGGAGCGATGGTTTGGCAGCAGCGAAGCCGCCGCGTGTTTATCGTGGTTTTCCCTTCTCCCATCTGTTCCTTCCCCCAGCTCCTCCCCACGGGCTCTGTGCACCCCCCTTGCCTGGCTGACAGCATTCCCAGCCTCCCAGAACCACAGAATATCCTCAGCTGGAAGGGACCCACGGAGCCAGGGATCTGCCTGCTCCCACCAGAGGTGTTTGGTTGATGAGATGAGAAGTGAAGAACGGCCCCTGAATGTAAAAACCTGTCCCAGGCACTTCCCCACTGCTCCTTTTTCTCTCTTTCCACACAAATGGTGCTGCAGCCAACACCTGGAATTGGCTTTACTTCACCCCTCTCACCATCAGGGGCTCTTTTTTCCTCTCCTGTGTTGGGAAGGAAGCGCTGAGGATGAGTTCCCGTGTTCCCCCTGAGCCCTCCTGCAGGGCAGAACAGGGCAAGGAGGGAGCTGAAAGCAAAGAGGGACAGGACTGGAAAGACAAAACAGGGAATGGAGAAGTGGGGTGGGATATCAGGTATTCCAAACCTTCCAAACCCCAGCAGGGCAGCTCAGAGCTTTCCCTGTGTTTCTGCTCCCATTCTCCCAGGCTGGTTCTCCTGAGATCCATTTGTCCCTCCCGTGCTGGCTCTGCCTGGAGCAGGGGGGTTTGTGCTGAGCTTGGTGGGTGCCCATTCCTCTCCCCTGAGTCACTGATCAGCAGACACACACACTCCCGAGGGAGTTTGCTATTTGGAGAGATTCCTGGAGGAAGGATTTGTGGAGAATTGAACCCTCTTAACGAACCCCAGGGGCATTCACTTGTATTTGTAAATACAAATGCTTGTATTTAAATGTTGTCACCTGTGAGAAATGCTCTGACATCCTGGGGGTTACATTTAAAGGGCTTCTTTCTGTGAATCCTGTAAACAAAATTATTCTTGGGCATATGATTGGGAACAGTGACCAAAAGCATCACAGATAATAAGTTAAAGGCACCAATATCAGAATTAATGCAGTTTTTGCCAGCTGCTGTTTGAGCACTTCTGTGCGGGCTCTGCCTTTGGGCAGGGAGGTGAGCTCGGTGTTCCTGGTTCTCTTTACTCTCTGCAGGAAGAGGGATAAAGACAAGGAAAATGAAATTATTGTATCAGTGCTCTGAATGTTATCACCGGTGAGAAATGCTCTGACAGCGTGGGGGTTGCTGCTTGTTGGGTAACTCCTCACACTTCAGAGACTTTAGAGGTGGCACCAAGGGCATGCACGGCTGAAATAAAGCACATTGAAAGTGCTTCTGTCTGTGAATCCTGCAAGCCAAATTATTCTTGGGAATGTGATTGGGCACAGTGACCAAAAAGCACCACAGATAATAAGTTAAGTGTTTGTCTCTCCCTTTTCCCTTTGTTTCCAGACCAACGACGCTGCAGGAAATACCTGGAATTGGCTTTACTTCATCCCTCTCATCATCATTGGCTCTTTCTTCATGCTCAACTTGGTGCTGGGCGTCTTATCAGGGTAAGGCAACGACTTTTAGTCCTCACCTGGGGATGGAAAGGGAAGATGTGGTGATTCCAGCACTGGGGGAGGGGGGGATATTACTGGGAGAGATGGGCGACACATCCCACTGTGTCCCCTTCCCACATGTCCTACCCCGTCCTCTCCTTGCAGGGAATATTTCTGGAAAGCCCCAGGATGGGGACAGGCTGGTGAAAAACCCCTGAACTGAGATGATTCTGCATCCAAAGCAGGGAGTTAAGGGAACTCCCTGGAATCTGGCTGGTTTGGGTCACTGCAGCCTTGAAAAGCAGTCAGGAAGCTGCTGGTGCCAATAAAACACTGGAGTGGGACATGGAAACGCTGATAATGCCTCAACCCCTGGGGAAAGGGGGAGCTCAAACCCCAGGCAGTTAAAAGATCTCAGGTTTTGGTGCTTTTTTTTGGTGGTTTTGTTTTTTGTTTTCTCAGGTTTGAGTTTTTGGTTGCCTTCTTTCGTTTGTTTAATCTCTACCTGCTTGAGCCAAGGTCTGGGTTTTTGGGGTCCCTCGATGTTCAAACCCCGGGGGTCAGCCAGGGATTGGGTGTTTGTTGTAGCTGAGTGTTGGCTTTGGACCTTTGCAGGAATCAAGGTGCCAAGTGTGAGGCTGGAACACTCCCAGCATCTGGGGAGATGGGATCTGCAATTAACACACTCCAGGGCTATATAAAAATGACTTTGGCACTTCATTCTGCACTGATTTTCTCCTGTGATCAGGCAGGTGATTGAGATCACAGAGGATGTATTAAAATCTGGATTTTTTTTTTTTTTTCTGCCTCTTGGCAGCAAGGGGAAGGAAAAAGAATTGCTGCTGCTGTGTGGTAAAAAAGCCCTTCAGTGCTGCAGCTTTTTAAAGGGACTGGAGATAGAAAAGTGTTTTCCACAGAACATTTCCAATGCTGGTTTGTATCATTTTGTTATTATTTTCCTCTTCAAAGCACAGGCTGTGGGCAGCAGTGCAGTGGGGTTTTGAGGAGGGGAGAGGGCTGAGGGTGAGGCTGCATGGTACCCTTCAGTGCAGGAATAAATCATCATGATCAATAACTGATCACAGCAACTTAGAACTGATCAGTAACTGATCACAGCCATTTAGAACTGATCAATAACTGATCAAAGCCATTTATAGGGCATCTGGTGTACCAGAGGCTTTGTCTGATGGGTGATTTAAAGGGACTACCCTCTAAATGGGGTTCAGCAGGTGCCTCATCTCCGTCCTTCCCACGCTGGCTGAAACGATCCGTGGGATTTAAAACCAGCCCCAAATCCTGCAGGCTGCTGTTCCTTTGTGCTGGAATCAAAGGGGTTTGGGGGGCAGGAGCTGGAGAGCTCTGCCTGACTCTCCCAAAAGCCTCTTGTTGCTCGGGGCAGAATAGGAATGTTCTGTAAATGTGGGTCTCCTCTTAAAAACCCAGCTCTGTGCAGGCTTCCCTCTGTCAGCAGTGAGGACGAGCAAATCTTCCTCACAGAGGGGAGCTTTTAATTTCTGTTCCACCCACTGCTTTCACGTCCTTGCCTGGAATAATTCCTGGGGAGAGGCTGAGGGAATAAACATCACAGCACAGGTGTGGGGCACAGGGCTCCCGGTGGGCTTGGAGCTGCTGAGCAGGGAAGGAAAAAGGCATAAAATGTATTAAAAAACCTTTCCCTGTGAGGGTGGGGGGAGGCTCTGTTTGAGCAAATCCTGGAAATTTGACCCCAGTGGGATCTCCAGACTCACCTGCTCCCAGAATGAGAGATGAAACCTGGTTTGGAAAGAAGAGCAACCAACCTTCCCTCTCTGCTTATCCTGCTGGAATTACAGGACAGGAGGAGAGCAAATGGCCTCAGGTTGTGCCAGGGGAGGTTTAGGTTGGATGTAAGAGAGAATTTTTCATGGGAAGGCTTGGAGAACCTTGGAATGGGCTGCCCAGGGTGTCAGCATCCCTGAAAGTGTTCAAAAAACCTGTGGATGTGGCAGATGAGGACAGGGCTGCTGGCTGGATTTGCTGATCTTGGAGACCAATCTTAAGGATTCCGGGATTCTGTAACAGCAGCAAAGGCAGGGAAGTGCCAGGGAGATGAGGAAGTGTTGGCAAAACCAGAATATAAAAATAAAAATGAACCCCAGTCTTGGGGAGCTCAGGAATTCCTGGTGGTGCCCCAGGGATGTCGAGCTCTCCGTGGGTGCTGGGCTGCACCTGCTCCCCCCAGTGCCAAAGAAGGGGCTCTGACTGGGGAAACTGGGATCAGCTCCCCCTTGCCAGGCTGGATCTCACCAGAAAACACAGAAATTGTGTCCCAGAAATACAGGGAATACAGGGAATACAGGGTTGTTTTCCAGGGGGATTGAGACTTTTCCTGGAGTGGTTAGAGGTGCTGTGATTGAGACTCCTGGAAATCCAGGGGGTTTGGTTGGTTTTTCTGGGATATCCGGGGCTCTCCAGCAGGACCCAGCACCCCATTTGCTCTGGAGCAGTGGCTCTGTGTCCCGTGTGGGGGATTTTCCTCTCTGCTCCTCACTGAAATTCCCTCCCTTTGCCATTTCCCTTCCCTGCTGCTTGATTCTTCCGTGAACCGACAAAACTCAGCAGCCCTGCAGAACCCAACAGAGCAGAAAAATACAGATTATTTCCTTCTGCAGGAGCTTTTGCTCAGTGCCACAGCTGATCTGGGAGCTCAGTACTGCACAGGGCCAGGAGAGCAGGAGCAGGAGGAGAAATTCCTCTCCCTTTTCATACCAAGAACATCCAGGGGCTCGTTTCCTTCAGCTTATGGAAGTCTGGAATTCAGAACACAGGCTGGGAGTTGTGCTGGGGTGACTCCCCAATCACAGACACACAGGAAAAAAGGGAAAATAAAACGATAAACATAAATAATTGAAAATTAGGTGGAATTAGGAGACTTGACAGCCACTTGAAGCTCTGCTGGCCCATCCCTCCAGCCCTTGTGGTGATGTTGTCCCTGTTCCAGAAAGCTGGGCCACTTTGCTTCTGTGTCCCTTAAACACGGGGTCATTTGCTGCTCGGGGTGTCACAGCTTCACTTCTGACCACAAAACACCCTGGGATGATCCTGAGGAATTTTTTATTGAACTCTGCCCGTGCTTTGCAGTGAGGAGGGAAAAATCCCCATGGGGAGGTGAGAAGTGCTGCCCCACAGGGAAGCTTTTTCTGATTTAATCCTGGCTTCTTGCTCTCAGGCTCCTGTCCTGTGACCCCAAGGGCTGGGCACCCATCTCCACCTCATCCCCATCATCCTCATCATCCCCATCATCCCCATCCCATCCCCATCCCATCCCCATCCCCATCCTATCCCAACCCATCCCCATCCCATCCCCATTCCCATCCCCATCTCATCTCCATTCCCACCTTGACTTCCTCCCTCAGCAGCCACTCCAGTGCTGTTTTCCTCCTCCTGCTGCTGTTCCCCTCCCAGCCCTCATCCTCCCCTCATCCCAACTCCCAGCTTTTTTGCCAGGTGCCGCTGGGATTAGGGAGTTCCCCACAGCTCAGGTGTTAATCCTGCCCGGTAATGAGCTGGCTGCTGTCACACAATCCATGGGAGAACCGTTCTGATGCTTTGGATTACACAAAGCAAAGAGGATAAACGTTATCCTGGGATGCTGGGAGGAGGCTGAGTGAACTTCTTTCCAAGCTAAGTGCTTTTTGGCAGGGTTTCAGGCCGGGGTGGCAGCGCTGAGGGTGGCGAGACAGCCGGAATTCTGGCCAGAGAGGCCACGCTCCTGGAATGATGCATTGGGATCCTGGGAGCCTGCGCCTCTGGAGTGTGAAAAATGCTGCTTGTCGTGTCCTCCAATATTTATGTCGGAGCCTGAGGTATTTCCAGCCCAGGCAGTGAAGAGTGATGGCTGCTGCTGGGGTTTGCTCCTCTGGCTGTGATCTCTGAGCATGGCGAGGCTGCGCAGGGCCTGGGCTGGGTTTTGCCCAGACCTGGATGTGCCACACGTGTGTTTTATGGGATCACCAAGGGCAGGGACTGTGGGAAGGTGTTTGGAATGGGTGGAGCAGCTTTGTGACAGCGGGAGCCTGGCAGGGGATACAGCTCCAGGCCTCCTGGGCGTGGACACAGCCCCTGGCATCTTGCAGGGGGACAAGGGGCACGGGAAAAGGGCTTTAATGCTTCTTCTCACCCTTTTCCGAGCAGTCTGGATGCTTCATCCCACCCAACACCCTCCCTGAGGTGTGCTCCAGGCTCCCTGGGGGATCTCTGTGTCACTGCTGCCCCCGGGTCCCTGAGGTTTTTGTGGGGTTGGAGCAGGTCCTTGTGAGGCAGCACAGCCCCACCCCGACCCCGCTGCACCCGCTGGCTCGGGGACTGGCTCTGCTGAATTTCATGACAAGTTTTCCCATCCTGAGGATTTGTGCCAGACTGAGCTCATAAAACAAGACATGCAGAGGCCGGAGGAGAGCGGTGCTGATGAATTTGTCACGATGGCAGAATGTTCTTCTGTCCTCCTTCTCCTCATTACAGGGACAACCCTTCATTTCCCTGCACATTTGTTCCCTGTTCACCGTTTCCTGCTGGGATCTGACTTTGCCTGGTGTTAATTATTTGCAGCAGAAGAGCTGCAGCACGGAAAGAGATGAGATTCTGCTGCCTTTCTCCTTGCTTTTAGTCTGGTCCAAGGCCATGCTTAAAAGGGAGGGGAAAGAGAAGAAAAAAGCAGATTTTTTTTTCTCCTTTTTCTTTGCTCATCCCCCTTTTTAACAAAGCCATCATTGCAAATGTGAAATGAGGGAGAAATGTGGGTTTCTTGCAGGAGGGGGCAGAGAGCAGTGACTGATCCTACTGAATGTGGGTCCTTTGCTCCTTCTGTGGTTTTGGTTAGTCCAGGAGAGCTGGACTCTCTTTATTTGCCCTTCTCTTGAGCCACGGTGGAAATCAAAGCCTGGAATATAAAAATGGTACATAAGAGACCTAAATTTTAATTTCCTGGGGCCTCTGCTTTGTCCCGGGAGTAGAAACTTGAACAGAACCAGAAGTTCCTCCCACAATTGCAGCAGCAGGGTGAGGCGAGGAGATAAATGGGGCTTTTGAACTCCTTTTTCTCTCTTTGTCGGTGCCTCCTTCCAGCCAGGTTTGCCCAGCTGTGGCCCTTGCAGCTTTTCAAAGCAGATTAGGTGGAATCAAAGTCAAATTGGCACAAGCTGAATGTAAAGACAAAGGAAAGGAGGGAGGAAGACGCATTGAAAGCTTCACCTCCGTGCTGTTCCTCTTCCCTTCCCAGAAATCCAGGGCACATCCCATACCTGGCCAGCGTTTGGAGCCTCTCGTTGCTGTGGCAGTGATTAAAGTGACTCTGAAGCCCGGCTGGGTGCTCAGAGATCAATCTCCCCGAGATTCTTTCATCCCTTATCAGCTGGCTGGAGCAGAGCTGAGTTTTCCCCTCTGCAGGAGGAAGCAGGAGCAGCTCTCCCTGTGCAGGATCCATGGAGCCAGTGCTGATTCCTCAGCATTGGATATTGGGATGGCTGCAGCAGCTCTTTGGGCTCAGTCTGGACCTTTCCCGGTGGGATCCTGGCTGGCTGCAGCTCCGGGTGAAATGGAAACAGAAATCTTTGGGATTCTAAGCAGCTGATGGGACAGCCTGGGGTGGCTGAGGAGCCACGGAGCTTTGTCAGCTCAGTCCTCTGGGATTTCCTTCTTTAACAAACTCTGACTTCTCAGCACATTGCAGGAAAACTTACCTTAGAGGTGCCAACTGCCACCAGCATAAAGGAATTCTAAAAAAATTCTGTTTTTTTCAGATGAATCCATTGTTTGCTTTCCCATTCCAGCAGTTTTCAGTGTGCTCTCCCTGTGCCCCGTGCATGGGCTTCCTTTCACCTCCCTCAGGTTCTTTCCTTGCCCAAATGAGGAGCATTTCCCTGATTTTTCTTCTTGTTCCTCGTGGCCTTTCCAATCAAGATGCTCCACCTGTGCTCAGTGGTGACCTGGTCCTGATTTTTGGAACTGTTTGAAACCAGCAATTTCACAACACACCATGTTCATCTCTATTCACGTTTTCAGAGCAGTTAAGGCAGAGGCATCAAATTATTTTCAGTTTTGCCTGCAGATTTCTGAGCACTTTGTCTGTGGATGACAATAGTCAAAGTCAGCTCATCCTGAACTTTTCCTGATCCTTGCTGTGGTAAAGATCTGATGCTGTGGGGCAGAAATCCGTGGTTTTGCTGCTCTCCTCTCGTTCTGTTTGCAGCCCTTGTGGGTGCAAAGTGCCAGCTATGGGCACAGCTGAGATTTATCCTTCTGGGTTTGCACCTTCCCAGGTGTGGGTTATGTCCAGGCAGCTGGACTGCTTTTCTATTCACCCCTGGATATAATCAGATTTCTCATATTTGAGCCAAGTTTCTAATTTCTAACATTGCATTTCTAACTCAGCAGCATCCTCCCAGCTTTATTTGCCCTTCTCTTGAGCCACGGTGGAAATCAAAGCCTGGAATATAAAAATGGTACATAAGAGACCTAAATTTTAATTTCCTGGGGCCTCTGCTTTGTCCCGGGAGTAGAAACTTGAACAGAACCAGAAGCTCATCCCACAGTGGCAGCAGCTTTGGGTGCCCCAAAGTGCAGAAATTCAGGCTCCTGCTCCTGTGACCCCGAAGTTCACGAGTTCAACCTGTCCGGGTCAAACTGGGCTCTGCAACAAACCCGACCTTGGGGGAGGCATTAAATCCCATTTGGAAGGCACCAGCAGCCATTTCTCCTGAAAGACCCTCAGCATGGAGACGTTCGCAAAGCCCTCAGCACCCTTTCCTATCCTCGGGGAAATTCCTCCTGGGAGTTGTTGCTCCGGCTCAAAGCTCAGCGGGAAATGGGCACCGAGTGTGTTTTTTGAGGGTCCTTCCTTGCTGAACGAAGCACGGGAGGAATTTTAAACGCTTCGCCCCTCACCCGGGCAGCACAACCCGAGGTGTGGTCCGCAGCTGTGGCTGTATCCCTCGGTTCCCCAGGGATGCTCCCAGGCTGCTGGCAGCTCTCAGATCTCTCCTCGGCCACGGCTCCACCTTCCAGCAGCAGCAAAGCCGCCCCTCGCCGCTTCCCATCCCGGCGCATTCCCGTTCTCCGCCTGGAGATGCGATGGTGCCGGCCCGTGAGGAGCTCGCTGCGACATCCGCGGTCCCGGCCGCTTCCCGCATTTGGAGCTCCTGCTCCGGCTCCTCTCCACGCCCGAGGGCTGCGTTTCTCCAGGCAGGACTGGCTGTCCCCCCGAGGTGTCACCCGCCAGCCAGGCTCAGCTTCACGCCTTCCTTGGATGTACTCGGGCTGGAGACGAAGCCAATCCAAAAAACTCATTGGATTCTTTTTTTCTTTTTTTTTTTTTTTTAATGTTAATTTTAAGACTTCATATTCCCAAAGTTCTTCACAGCTGCTTTCCAGGAGTGGCTGGAAGTCCTTCCAAGATCTGCTGCTTTCCGAACAACACTCCAGCTCCGGGGATGGGGGCTGCTCTCCTGTGCCAAGTCTGAGATTTCCTGCCATCTGAACGTGGGATCCTTCTCAACGAGGAGCTAATTACCTGTGCTGTAATTACGAGTCGCTAATCAGCAGCACTATTAGCGGCAGCGATGACAGCGGTGCTGTCTCATCTCCCTCCGCCTCTCCCCCGCCCGTGGGAAGCGCTTCTGGCTCATTTCCGAGCAGCGAACCCGAATCGCGCCGGTTTCACGATGGGATCACTCCTGCCCTGGGCTTGTGCCATGAATCCCGGACCAGGAGGAGCATCAGGATGCTCCATCGCAGCTCTGTGCTGTCACAGGAAAGCTAATCACGCACTCAGGGGATGAAGATTGTGGTTTGGTGATTTTCTGTTGATCAGCTGGGACAGTATTTTTAATTTAAGGCCAGCGTGGATAGAGCACTTGCAAGAACTTTAGTTAGAATTTCATGAATTACTGAGCCTGGTGGTTATTCAGGAGCTGCCTCCGTCTCTGGCGTGGCTTGGGGGGCTCTGGAATTGCCCTGGAGTGGCTCTTGCAGCGCGTGTTTCACACCGGGATTTATTTCCCTCTTCCACCCACCAAGGTGATAAGCAGCAACCATCCATCCTCCCGGTGGCATTAAGCACCGGCCGCTCTCGAGAAGAAAAATGGGACACCTCGAGCCTGCCTGGACGTGGTTTCCATGATGGATGCACTGCTTCGGATCCTGCTTGTCCCTGCTGTCTCTGTGGAATCGCCTGCAACGTGGGCAGGGACACCTTCCACTGTCCCAGGCTGCTCCAAGCCCCGTCCAACCTGGCCTGAGACACTTCCAGGGATCCAGGGGCAGCCACAGCTTCTCTGGGAAATCCGTCTCCCCACCCTCACAAAAAACATCATTCCAGAACTGGCCAAAGCATGGGGAAAAAAAAAACCAACCAAAAAAAAACCAAAAAACCAACCCAAAAAACCTCTTTTTTTCAGCTCTGAAAAATGTCCCGGAGGTAAAACTGGGCAGGAAGCAGCAAACTTCTGCTCAGGTTTTTCCTTTCTGGTGATTTTGGAGATTTTTGTGAGCCAATGGCATAAATGGGAATTATGCTGAATAAAAGAGGAACCTTATTTACTGCTCCTGAACCCTTCCCACGGGGCTTTCTGTGTTTTCATTTGGAGCTGGCAGGGAAAATTCAGTTTAAATATTTTTAGATGAAATACGGCATTCTGAAATAATTTCCCCCCCTTTCTTTCAACGTGTTCTGAAATTTGTTGAAGAGCTCTCAAAGGGAAATTCTGGGAGTTTTCCAGTAGCAGCAAATGGGGAATATTTCATCTCCTGAATGGTGATGGATGGAGTGGAAGAGATACACATCGTTGATTATTACATTTCATATAGAAAACACTCTTTTAAACAAGTCCCAGCTCCATCAAACCTCTCCCACATCTTCTGAAATGAGAAAGAACAAATGGAGCTCCTTTCACCAGGAACCTCCAGTCTTGAACCTGAATGTGCAGCAGCTCTGGAGCATTCAGAAGGAATGTAAATGGCAGAAACCTAAGGAATCACCTTCTCCTGGAAGTTACAATCCCAACTTCTCCAGCAATGTCTGGACAAAGACCTGGACAAGCTTGAGCAGTGGCCCACGGGAACCTCGAGAGGTTTCACCAGGCTGAGTGCTGGAGCTGGGTCAGGGCAGCCCTGGGAGAAGGACCTGAGGGTGCTGGAGAGAGTCCAGAGGAGGCACCAAGGGGATCAGAGGGATGGAGCAGCTCTGCTGGGAGGAAAGGCTGGGAGAGCTGGGATTGTTCAGCCTGGAGAGGAGAAAATCCAGGGTGACCTCACTGTGGCCTTGCAGGACCTGAAGGGAGCCTGAAAGGAAGATGGAGAGAGATAATTTACTTGGGCACAGAGTGCCAGGACACAGGGAATGGCGTCCCAGTGCCAGAGGGCAGGGCTGGATGGGATCTTGGGCAGGCATTGTTCCCTGGGAGGGTGGGCAGGCCCTGGCACAGTCTGCCCAGAGCAGCTGGGGCTGCCCCTGGATCCCTGGCAGTGCCCAAGGCCAGGCTGGACACTGGGGCTTGGAGCAGCCTGGGACAGTGGGAGGTGTCCCTGCCCATGGCAGGGGTGGCACTGGGTGATCTTTTAGGTCTCTTCCACCCCAAACCATTCTGGGATTCTGTGGTGGCCAAACCTGCCAGTTCCAGGGAGCAGGAGGGTGCAGGTGGCTTTAACCTTACAATGTCCCTCTCTGGAGCCTTGGGAGATCTGTGAGTGGCTGTGCAGAAAGTGATGAAGGTTTGCAACTTCCAACAGTTTCTCCCTCATTTTCTTGCACTTTTAAAGTACAAACCTTCCACTTGAGATTTTGGACTCTGATCCGTGCGGGTCCTTTCCGTTTTGTGGCTCTGAAATATAAAGCTGTGATAAAAGGGACAAGTCCTGGGTAACTTCCACTGTCCTCAGGCCAGACAGGACCTGGCAGAAGATGAAAAGCTCTGCAAGGAGAGCTCTCCCTTTCCTGCTCCTGAGGGGTGAGGGAGCAATGATGTGGCTTCTCTGCTGTCCTTCCTGCCCACGGGGGTCCTCTAGGAAACTTCCCAATGGTGTTGACTCCTCATTTCCAAAATCTGTGCTGACACCACACCTGGAAACCGAAGCGTGTGTTGTCACCTTGTGCTGTCTGATCCCATTCCTCCTGCTGCAGACAGAAATCCTGACTGAGGGAAGTTCTCAGCAGGGGCTGGGGCAGGGATGAGAGTGTATTTCATGGCTGGCTGTGGTGCATGCACATGGAATTTTGCAGGTCTTTTTCGGGATGAGAAAGGCAGAGAAACAGCCGAGCTCCAAAGGAATAATTTGCTGGACAACAGTAAATCCCTTGCTGTGGTTTCCACTCCCTGCTCCCATCCTGGACTCCACAGGCTCCCCGAACCCCCTCTGGAATGCTGAGGGAGGGCTGTGTGCCTGCCCTGGCTGCCTGTGATGGGTTTCCCCTCTCTTCTCTCCCCACAGTGAATTTGCCAAAGAGCGAGAGAGGGTGGAGAACCGCCGGGCGTTCCTGAAGCTCCGCAGGCAGCAGCAGATCGAGCGGGAGCTCAATGGCTACCTGGAGTGGATCTTCAAAGCAGGTAAGGCAGGGGTCTGCTGGCCTTGCTTGGATGTGGTTTGGGGCACATGAGGGCTGGTGATGGGCTCCAGAATTAGTCCAGAATTAGAGCAGGGCCCAGCCAGCTTTCGTGGGTTTTGCGGGAATTCTTTCCGAGCATTTGCACCGAAGTTATTGCACAAAGATCTCGGTTTGGTTGGGGCGAAGCTAAAGGAGCTGAGCCAACCTTATTGCTGAGATCAAAGTGATTTGTCCTAATCCAGGGCGATATAAAAGAGTGCCCAAAGCCTCCACCGAGGGGGAGTTGTTCCCTTCCACGAGCCATTCCTGGTTCATTCTCTCCTTGCCCCAGCTGGTTTCTCAGCCTTTCTTTCTGGGGTGGTAAAAGCCACCCTGAGGGGTGTTTTTTACGAGCTGGAAAGCTCCCCCCAGCCCCTACTGACATTGCTTTAAAACCACCAGAACTGAACGTGGCTCTTCATTGCGAGGTGTGAGCCACTTTAACTGGGAGCCAGCCACACTCACTGAACAGAAAATGGCATTTTTATCAGACTGCAATGATTCCCCAGAACCTCCCTGCCTGATGGAACAGCTGATATTTATCTACTGACATAACCACAGTCAGTGCTTTCATGGAGGGGGGTAATTTCAACGTCTGAGCCAAGGGAAAAGGCCTTTCAAAATAAGGATAGGGAGGAAAAGAAGGGTTGGCTTCTCAAATGGATTCTTGGGTGCCTTTTTAGAGAGATCAGCTTCATCCTTGCTCTTTAAAACCGAACTGTAAAACAGAAATATCAGTGCTTTATGGAGTGGTTCAAAGCCATTATTTCTTGTAGCACTGCACAGGGTGAGAACTGAGGGCCACTTGTGTTGTCAGACTTTTATCCACTGTGACTGTTCTACAGCAGCTCAGGCAGCCACTCTTTGTTCTGTGATCCTGGAGGCATCAGAAAATAAATAATTCCCTTTCCTTCCCATTTAGAATTTGTCTTCTCATTAGTTTACGGCTTCTGTGCAAGCCCAAACTCAGATTAATTCCTGGTTTGCCCAGTGGCTGCAGCAGGGTTCTCTGGGGTTCTCCCTTTCGAGCCCTGTCTTGCTTTTAAGGCTCTTGGTGATTTTTGGTCCCTAAATCCTGATCTCTGTCAATAAATCAGAGCTGAGAATTCCCCTGCAGGGTTTGTGTCACTTTGGGGGCTGCTCTGCCCATCACCAACTGAACTTGGAAGAAATTTAGGACGGAGAAGTTATAAAATGTGCAGCCAACCTCTGCTCCAATTCGCATCCCTGTGGGAATTCCTGCCTCTTCCACTTCTTTGTTGCCAGGGCTGAATAAATGCCACACCAACCTCCAGCGAAACTGCTGCAAAATGCACATTTCTTTAGCCTGATAACACAGGATCCAGAAGGTTTTGTGGAACAGGGACGTGCACGGAAAAGAGCTGAATCAGGGAATAGTAAAAATACTTCGGAAAGGCATTGTTGAGGATACAATGGGAATATAAAAGAGCTTCCTAGTACAGCTGAATAATAACAGTAATTAAAATCAGCTTAGCAGAGTTAATAAAATCTTTGAATAAAAATGCGGCGTGAAGGCAAAGCAGAGCAGAGGATCCAGGCTTTAGGAATGGGGCACTGAAAATTTGGACTGTGCCTTCCATGGGGATTTCCCAGCTCTGTTTTGGGCATTTCAGCTCTGAAATGATGTGGAATTCCTTGTCCAGGATTCAGAGGTGGGGATACAGCCAGGGAGGGCAGTCCCAGACAGAGCTGGGCAGAAATCCCCTGCAGCAGCCCCGGGCAGGAGCTGTTTGCACAAAGGGAAGGGCAAAAGCTCCTGGGATTCTGCTGTAATGGGACTCTGGAGGATTTGGGCATCATTCCTGGGAATATCTGATTGGTTTGGAATCCTTCTGCCAGCCTTGACCTCACTGACTCTTGGAGCAGAGAGATCCATGTGTTAATCCCAGTTTGGTCTTAAAAAATCAACCAACCTCACCAAGCCATGTCCTGCCCTCCCTTTAAATCTGTTGCCTTTCTGCAGCGAGAGGGAGAACTCAGGAGTTCTTTAAATGACTTCTCTTTCTCTAATCTCCCTCCACCTTGTTTCCTCTTATTTTTTCCTGCTCTGGAGCACCCAGAACCAATCAGCCCAATCCCCTCTCTTCCCCTGGAAGCCTCCCCAGCTTTCCAACATTTCTAATATCCTCCCTGAGCATTGGGTTTGTTCATTTGTTTTTTCCCCTCATTTATTTTTGGTGCAAGGCAGGGAGAGTGGGGAGCTGCAATCCAGCACTTCATAAAATGATGTCTTAATCCTTAGATTGTTTTGGGGCTGTAATTTTTTTTCACATATTCTGAGTATTTGCTGGAGCTGGACAGGAGGAGCCCTTGTCCTTTGCAGTGCTCAGGTTTTTACCTCAAGGACTCTTTTAGGACCAAGGGAAGTGTGAGTGACTGAAATCCCTCCTTCATCTGTGCCCTCCCTCCCCTCGGCCAACAATAATTTTAATTTAATGTCGTGGTTATTGTTCAGTGGGCACTCTTAAGTGTCTTTAATGTTTCTCATTTGTGTCTGTAATTTGAATTATCACAGAATCCCTGACTGGTTTGGGTTGGAAGCCTTGTCCAGCCTGGGCTTGGGCACTGCCAGGGATCCAGGGGCAGCCCCAGCTGCTCTGGGCACCCTGTGCCAGGGCCTGCCCACCCTCCCAGGGAACAATTCCTGCCCAATACCCCATTGAAATCTCCCCTCCTTCAGTTTGAAGGCAATTGTGGTTTCCAGAGGAATTAAAAAGTGGGGAATCCAAGCAGGGTAATCCATGCAAATGATTTTTTTTTTTTTCTGCTTTCTCCACTAAACTCCTCAGAACTTCAGGAATCTCTGAGGCTGGAACGCTGCATTTCTGGGGAACAGGGAACTACGAGTTCTCCACACAGAGTAAAGAGCTTATAAGCCCACAAATATTCTTTTGAAGATGTCTCTCTTATCTTACAAGGACATGCAGCGTTTGGAAAACGCTTTGCTCAGGGACTCAAAGTCTTCTCGTTCAGGACTAATCAAGTTTCACGTCTTTTGCATTTTAATTCTCTCCAAATCCACCTTTTTCCCACAAAACTGGAGTGCCAGGCTTTGGGAATGGTTTCACCTGTCTCTCCCAGCCCTCTGTCGCTTCAGGACCATTCCTTGGCAGGACAGAGCTCTCAGCTTTCTTTAGAAGAACAGAGCCCCAGGACACAGATGGGAAAAGACACCTCCAGCACTGAACCCCGTGTGAGGTGCCAGGGGAGGGTAATTGCCACAAAGACAGAGCAGAGTTCCCTGGGAGAACGTGACAGCCACTTCTAAAGGCTGCATTTTAAAGGACTCTTTCTATTTACCAAGCCAGAAATTAAATCCATTTATTCTTTGTTTTTCCTCACCTCTGCTGCCTGGTGGGTGCGAGTTCTTTCCAGTGACCTGCAGCTCTTTTGAGGCCCCAATGTCCTCTCTCCCCACACCAAAGAGAAGGAGAAGGGGCACCACTTTCCCTGCTTCATTTCCAGCCCAGTCATACCCAGCCCCTAACAACCAAAAATTCATCTTGCTGCTGAGACACCCCTGGCTCTGATACCCTGGCAAAGCCCCTGAGCCTTCGTTTGGAGGCTCGAAATTGCTCATCTGATCCCATCTCTCTGCTGAACATTTCTCCTAATGCAGAGGCACCTTTTTGGGGGTGTTTTCAGGTGCTCAATTAGCTCCTTCCAGGCTCTGTTACTGATGGTTAAGGCAAAGCAGCTCCTGAGCCTGTGTTCAGGATGCTGGCTGGTTCAAAACCCCTCCCAGCAGTGCTGAGGAGCCTGCTGAGCTCTCTTTTTAGCCTTAAAAACTTCCTGGGGTAGCTGTGGTCCTTTGGATTCCCAGAGGGACACAAGGCAGACAGGAATAATTATCAAGGGAGAGAACCTGGGAACGCTGCGGGAGGGGAGCGAGGCTTGAGGGAATTTCAGAGGTGGAACAGGGTCAGATTATTTTAAGGGAACAGTAAAACTGAGCCCAGCTGAGTTTGTGGATGGAAATTTGTTTGGGCACTGACTCAGGGCTCAGAATTTGGGGCAATGGTTTGCAGAGTTGTGTCATTTGTAGGTGAGAGGATTTTGATACCAGCAGCCTTTGGGGAGGGGTCCCATGTCCAACCCATCCCTTCCTCATGTTTTAGGGCAGGCACACTGGGAACTGCCATTTAATTCCTCCCATATTTTAGCCCCCAAACATCACTACAGGCAAAACTGCAGAAGAACCTTTTGGTCTGAGGTGCTGGTTGGTCAGAGAAGTCTCTTGAACTGCCCAAAACCACCCATTTCACTCTTCTGACTTGGCCTAAGAAGCCTTGAAACCCACCTGAATTGTAGGTGGGAACTGCAGGCACAACTTGTGAGGTTTTGGGAGAATTTTACACTTTTTTTAAAGTGCAGCTTTGAGCTCACCTGACCTTTTTAACCTGCTCACCTCTGCTTTCTTTCACATCTCTGGTGCATTACTTTGCACTTTCCTATTTCCTTCCCCTCTGCTTGGGTTTCCAGCCTTCCTCAGGGCTCGGTTTTACTTTTCAGCCTTCTCAATTTGCTGTCTTATTAAAGTATCATTGCCTCTCTCTCCCAGCTGATTAATAAAGAGATTATATAAGGCTTGTGTGGCTTATAAGGGCTTATATAAGGCTGATCCCTCTGGTATCCTTCTAGACAGCTCTCAGCCTCACACTTTGATGTCTGGCCTCTGGTTTGTTTGTATTTATTTTTCTGAAGTTGCTCTTCCATCTAGGCCGGCTTAAATGGACTTTAAAGCAAAATTTGGTGGGAACACGGTGTCAGATGTTTTAGGAAGAGCCCAAGTTCGATGGCATTACAAGCGTGTGAATTTGCCATTTATAAGAACAGAAGGAATGTGGAGTTTACCAGCTGCCAGCTCAATGTTTTGTTTGCCTCGGGTTGTCCTTTTGCAGATCCCCCACATCATTTTCCAGCAGCAAACTGAAAACTTGTGCTCCTGAGTGGGGTCTCAAGTATTGGCACAGCACCTCAAACTGGCCAGGGGGGTGGCACTGCCCTGGGAAACCTCAGCAAACTGGGTTGGCTTTCTCACAGATAAAAATTATTCACTTTGGGGAGGTCGGTTTTTAGTGTTTCTTGATTTTTTTTTTTTCATTTTTATTTTTTTTTTTAATTTAGGAAAGTGCACGGTTGTATTTGGGAGAGTTGCAGAGGAATAGGACACCAGGGTGGTGTTGCAACCACTGAGCTCCCTCATGGAAAATAATCCTGGGACCATGAAAATAATCCATGGAAAATAAAATTTAACTGGGACAAAGATTTGATGCGATGGCTCTGTGGTGACACCGGGCCTCCTGCTGGTGTCACCCTGGGCCACCCCTCTGCTCCCCACGGCTCAGTGCTGGCTTTTTGGAGCCGCAAGAGCAGCGATGGGTTTGGAGCATCATTCCCAAGCCTGTCTCCAGCGTGGGTGGCCATGAGGGACCTTCCTGGGGCTCTGCGGGGATTTTGTGGTGCTGCCCGGCCTGGAGGAAGGTCCTTGGTGTCCAGAGGAGCCCCGAAAATGACAGTCGGGCCAAGAACGGGGAGTGGGTGGCTGTGAGGAGGGAAATCCCAGGGGGAAGGGGTTTGTTTGGAATCCTCCCCCTGTGCAGGAGGGACGCGGGGAGAGAAACCCGAACAACTCACCCCTGGGCCGGGGATTCCTCTGCGAGGGGGTGGCACCGGGACAGGGCCGTGAGGAAGCCGAGGCTGAGCCTGGCCGGTTTTCCTTTTCCAGAGGAGGTCATGCTGGCCGAGGAGGACAAGAACGCGGAGGAGAAGTCCCCTCTGGACGGTAGGTGGCTTTGCTGGGCACTTTTCCTCCTGCGCCACGGGAGAGGCTCCGTCAGCTGCCGTCCGAGCCGCCAGCTCCTCCCGCGNGCCGTCAGTGCCGCGCCTTCCTCCCGAGCGGGAAGGATCCTCCCGCATGCACCCGCCTCAAACGCGGCCGCCGAGCCCCTTCTCCCCGGGCTCCTCCCGGCTGCAGGTGCCTGAGGAGCAGTTATGGGACACCCCACACCGCCCTGGGACGGGGATGTGCCCTCGGGGTCGGTGCCCACGCCCTGCCGAGGGTGGCTGGCTGTGCGTGCGGGGGGTAGAGGCTGCCAGGAGGATGGAAAAGAGAGAATTGCGCTGACCGAGAGAAGGCAGGGCTCCGAATGGATTTGGCCCAGGGACTGAGCCCCCTGTTAGCCGTAAGCAGTAAGACATAACAGGGTGTGGTGATCCTTCCTTCCGACGTGCGAGCCCGGCGCGGCAGGACGGCCTGAGGAGCCGAGCAGCGAGGCCGCGGGGATGCTCCCCCTGGGCCTCCAGCCCCGACAGCTCTTAGGATGCGCCAGCCACTCAAAGCTCAGTTAAAGACTCTTCCCTCTCCCTTTTCTGACCATCTTTCGTCCTCCCATGTCTCCTCCTTTCCCCTCCCCTCCCTCCCCCTCCTCTTTTTTTTTCTCCTCCCATTCACTGTCAGGGAGGGCCGCCTCGGAAGGGCCGATTCCTCAAGGCACGGCGCCGGCAGAGACTGGCAGCGGCAGCAGCTACAACAGTGAGTGGATTGCAAATCACCAGGGGCTTAGGTGGCACACAGGGGCAGCTTCCCCCCACAGCCCCACAGCGTGCCCAGCTCACCGGTGACAGTCCCCAGGTGGTTTTTGCACCTGGCTCCGAGCCCTGCGGCTTTTCGGAGCGGCGGGTGCCCGGCTGCTGGTCCGCCTTGGCCGGCCCCGGTGAGCTGCGCTGGGGAGGATTTGGGGCTGGAAGAGCTGGGGCTGCAGCAGGTCAGGGCTGAGGTGTGCTTGGCCAGTCCTCGTGTGCGTGTCGGGGGTGTGTGTGAGCTGGGGAAGCCTGTCCAGCGTGTGGCTGCCAGGCTTCAGGTGCAATTTGTGTCTGGAAGAGCAGTCTGAGAGGCGTGAGAAACTCGAGGTGGGCGCAAGGCACGGAGTAAAGACCCAGAGAGACTCAGGCTCCTCGTATCCTAAAGCTAAAGGAGCCTGAGGATGTTCCCAGCCTTGGAGCAACTGGTGTGGAGCAGCCCAGGTCTATGCTGGTAAATTCTCTGAGTTCTCAAAACAGAGGGATGTGGCATCCAGGGTGCCTGGAGAGATGGCACAGCCTCACTGCCAAACACACCGAGGAGTTTTCTGGGGGAGAAGATAAAAAGCTGCTCAATTTATGCCAGGGAGTGCTGGAAAATTTCAGTCCCGGTGCTGGGGATGGCCCTGGACATGCTGGAGTGTACTGGGACAGACGCAGCCGGAGGGACTCAAAGCTGGTATTGCTGGGCCGGAGGATTCAGCTTAGAGCTGGGTGGGGCAGCAAGGAGCACAAAGGCAAATTGGCAAAATAATGGATCCAGATCACAGGTTCAGAGCATCCTCTCTGGGTGACGCTCTGGGTGTTGTTCCCTTGAAGCGACACAAGCACAACCCTTAGGAGCAGGAAGCGCATCCAGGTCTCTCTCTGTCCAGGCAGGGAAATGCGTGTAGGGCGAGGGGATGTTGTGGAGGAGCCTCCCCGGGGCAGTCTCTGCAGCGTGAGTGGCTTTGCTGTGTGTGCCCACGGACCAGTCTGTATCACCACACCGTGGGGTGTCTTACTGCTGACAGAAAGTGCTGCTTAGTTACTGTATGTCTCGAAGCTGTCACCAAACTGTACCAACGTGATTTTTTTTTTCTGCCACTTCTCAAGGTTCTGCAGGTAGGTGGTCCTGGGAGCAGCGTCCTCAGTGCTCTTGCCTCACCCTCCCCCCTGCAGAGCTCTCATTCCCTGTTGGAATAGCGATGTTTTCCCTCCCCACAATAGCTGCTTTTGGAAAAAAACAAAAACAAAAACAAACAAACGCCGTGTTTTCAAAGCATTCCTCCATCCCCAGAGGGCAGGAGCTGCACACCGGGTGCTGCTGAGAGGCTGCTCACTGATGTGTGGCCGCTTTTTCCACGCAGCTTTTCTGCTCCTCGAGGCATCGCTGGGTGCTGAACTGAGCTCTGTAAACGCTGGGACTCGCTCACGGTGCCCGCTGCAAACAGCACTGGTGGTTTCAGGGGTGGCAGCACTCATCCCCCAGCCCCGTGAGGCTCGGGAAGATCCGGTGACCCTGCCCAGCCTTTGTGCTGTGCTGAAAGGCCCAGCAGCTGCAGTGACTCCCCCACCCTCCTGCATCTGCTGCGTGCAGAGCTGTGCCTGGCAAACCTTCAAGAGCTGGAAGGTCAAAGGAGCGAAGCACCCTGGCACCGAGGCGTGCAGAGGCCCTGCAGGGTTGTGGGTTCTGTCCGGTTTGCTCCAGGGTACCCTTGTGGGAGAGCTTTAAGCTGGCATTGGGAAGGAAATGCTGGCCCCGGAGAGTGAAGGGAGGGGGAGAGAGGATCCACTCTGCGTCCTCACGGGGCATTTTCTCTTTAATTTGCACGCAGTGTTGAAAAGAGCCGCAATAAAGAAGAGCAAAAACGACCTGATTCATGCAGAAGAAGGTGAGGACCATTTCACAGACATTTGCTCCGTTGGTGAGTACTGGCTTCGCATCCCCTGAGGTTCCGATCTCCACCTGAACCTGTCCATGTCCCGTTTCCTCCTCTGGAGCGGCTCCTCTGCTCCAGAAGCTGCGGTTTCCTGAAGGAGAATGAATTTCCACTGCTCCTGCAGCAGCACTCGACTTCCCAAAGCAAAGAGCTCTGTGGCTTCACTTTGTCCCTGCGCTGCCTGGCTTAGCTCTTGCATGCTACACCCTTCAGGGAGCCCTGCAAAGCCTTGGCACTGTCCCTGCTGGGCTGCCTGTCCCAGGATTCTGCTTGGAACGTGCTCATTCATGCCAGTGAACCCCAAATCTGTCAAACAACACTGCTGCAGGGAGGGGAGGAAGGGGCCACAGGCCTGTTGTCCACTGATGCCCAGCTGAGGTGTTGCAGCCTTTGCTGCAACAAGTGGGGAAGTCACTGGGAAGTGCTGGGCAGTGGCCTCAATTCTCTCATTCTTGCCTTAGAGGAAGATCTTAGAGTGATTTGAAAGCCAGATCTGGAGATGCAGTGCAGAGCAGGGCATCCTGCCCTGTGGGGCACTGCTGGGGGTGAATCTGGGCTCTTCAGGCCAAGGAGGTGCTGCCCCTCCTGCAGCTGCCAGAGCTGATTCCCTGCTGAGACAGCCCCAGGAGGGGAGGCAGAGGCAGCTCTGGGAGGCTCTGGGCACTCAGCACCCACCTCAGGGAGCTGCTGGAACCCTCTGAGGCGTGGGAGAGGCATCTCCTGCCTGCTCTGCAGTCGGGGTTTTGCTTATCCCCGTGCCTGTTGTTGGAGTCTGTTTTGCTGCTGAAGCAGCAGATGTTCCCATTATCTTCCAAAGAAATGTCTTGGCAGCCTGGTTCCCACGAAGCAGCAAATCCTGGCTGCACAGGAGGAACAGCACAAACAGCACCTTTGAGAATCTGTGTCTGTGGCTGCTTGCAGAGCATGAGCGCCTCGATTGCCCTTTGGAAAGCTGGCGTTGGTGTTGGAAGGGATCACAGCTGCTGCTGGTATTTGTTCCCCCCCCTTTAAAGGAAGACCTGGTTGTGGGAAATGAGCGTGGCTTGGCATGTTCCTGACACCAGCACTGAGCTGCAGGGGTTGTGGTGAAACTGCTGCCACTTCCAGGAGAGGTTTGGTGCTGAAAAAGGGCAAAAATGCAGCAGCCTGTGTGCATTTTTGGTTTGTTTTGTTGTTGTTTTTCCTCGGATCCCTGCATGTATAACAAGGAATGGTCATTTTTGGGTCATTTTGGTTACAATAATTACAAGATCTTTGCCTTCAAATCCAAGTCCCTCCAGGCTGTGGGCAGCCAATGCCACGCCAACAGATCTTGGAGCTCAGCAGTTCAGGTGGCAACGGATGACGGAGCATCTGGGCTCGGGAATAATCCGAGGCAGATCTGGGAACTGTCTCGGGAGCATATGGCAGGGAAAATAACAGCAGTGCTTTCCACCTTCTGCGAGCGCTTCACCCACTTGGGAAAAGTGGTTTTGATTTTGATTCATGGAATGAGGCAGAAGAGAAGGAATGGATCGAGCAGCCACTTCTGCAGGCTCGTGAAGAGGCTGAGATGCAGAGCATAAACAATCAGATCACGTGGGCAGTTGTGCCTAAAGGAGCTGGCTTGGAGAAAAAGGGTTTTTGGATGGTTTTCTGTAACGTGTTCAGATGGGAGCATAAGGAGCGTGGAAGAACTGACAAATTATCCCTGAGTGCCACGTGAAAGTGCAGCTCAGGCTGGGGGAGACTGCCAAGTCTCTCTCTGGCCATTGCCTGACAATGTTGCACTTTAATTCCAGCACAAGCACCTTGATGAGCTTTACAATTGCAGGATGAAGCTCTGGGGTGGCAAACACTTCCCAGGGTGTTCTCTGCAGCTGTTCTTAGCTTTTATTCTTTCCTTTCCTTATGAAGTGTGCAGCCTCTCACTGGCTTCACACCCTCTATGCTGCACCAGGCACAGGGCACTGCCGTGACTCCCAGACACCAGAGCCTGGACAAGGGGATGTTTCCCATGTTAGAGCAGTTTAAATATCACTGCTGTGCTTTTCTGGAAGATCAGCAGAGAGGAGTGAGAGGGCAGCACAGTTCCTTTGCCGGTCTGGGAGTACAGAGGGAATGGGTATCCAAGAGCTCTGTACCTGCAAAGGAGTGTTGTGCTGGGGAGCAGCCTAAATCCCAACCTGTGGCTCTTTTTGTTGTCCTAAAGCAAAGGAGGAGCACTGTGATTTCTCCTTTTCCAACCTGCCAAAGGCAGGACTTTGAAACCAACAGAAGAACACACCAAGTTTTTCAGCAAGGAGTTTGTTCAAAGCCTGGCCAAGGCCAGCTCTGCTTTTGGTGGATGGCCAGAAACGTGAAATGGAGCAGAGAGCTCACTTTCCATTGGGGAAAATCACACTTGTGTGGGGCTGTGAGGCTTGGAGAACCCATTGCTGTCACATCTGGATGCCTCATCCCTTCTCTGGCTGCTGTGGTCGGTGTTACAGGATGAGGCTGGGTGAGATTCCCACCCTTTCCCAGGGTTGCCATGAAGGTGATCCCACTCTCAGGTTTGGCTGCTGCAGCCAGAACACTTTGTTCATGTCCCTGGGCCCTCTCCAGCACCCAGGAGAGTGACCTGCTCCAGGACAGGACAAGGTGTGTCCTGCTCATCCTGCTGGGATGCTCCATCCCAGCATGGGGAAGGGCAGTCGTGTGTTACCTTGTCACAAACCACTGGCACAGGCATGGCCGGCCTGGGACCATCACCACCTCCCCTGGCTGCTGCAGAGGAACCCCAAGAGATCCCTGGGTTTATTCCCTCATTCCTGGTTTCTGCTGCCTCAGCACAGGCTGGAGATTGGCTTTTCATCTGAGCAGTGCCTCTACCCCAGGGGGACAGCTGGCATCAGGAGTCATTTCTTACACCAGCTTCCTCTTGTAGAAACCTTTGACTCTGTGCCAGGGTTTCAGCCCAGAGTGGAAATGGAGCTGATAGAGGCTGAACTGAGACAAAAGAGTGGCTGCACCCAAAATCCAATGTATGGAGGCAGATTGAGCCCTCTCCTGAGGAAATACGTGAGGCTGGAGAGGAAAATGAGGAGGATTCATTCAGTTCCACAGTAACTGGTCCTTGGAGCAGGGAAAATAGGGACCAGCTTCCCTGTTGCACCTACCCAGCTCCACGAGGCTGCCCACACCATGGGCAGAAATCCCCCTGTGCCCGCTGCTCTCTGTCCCTGCCAAGCAGGAGAAAGGGATGAATTCAACTGGGACAGTCAGGATTGCTGCAAAGCTTTGGAAGCCCAGATCAGAGCTGGGCACTGATCCGTGACATTTGAAAATCCCAACCTTCATCCCTCATTACAAGCGCAACGCCCTTGCTCAGCCCATTCTCACCATTCCCAGCTTTGTGCTCTGCGTGTGCCTAGGGCTGTGCCCAGGGCTGTGCCCAGGAACCCTCTGCAGCCTCTCCCCTGCTGGGCTGCCATGTGGTGACTCTCCTTTCTGTCCCAGGTTCTCCCTTTGCCCGCGCCAGTCTGAAGAGCGGCAAGAACGAGAGCTCGTCCTACTTCAGGAGGAAGGAGAAGATGTTCCGCTTCTTCATCCGGCGCATGGTGAAGGCTCAGAGCTTCTACTGGGTGGTGCTCTGCGTGGTGGCCCTGAACACGCTCTGTGTGGCCATGGTGCACTATGACCAGCCCGAGAAGCTCACCACGGCTCTCTGTGAGTACCGGCAGCTGCCGTTCCCCCAGCAGCTCCGGCGTTGGCGATGCCGCGGCACCGCGGGCGCGTCCCGGCTCTGGGCTCCCCTCAGAGCTTGGTTCTACTGGCTCAACACTCATGGAATGGTTTGGGTGGGAAGGGATCTTAAAGCTCAGCTTATTCCACCCCCTATGCAGGCGTATCTTCCACGAGACCCCATCCAGCCTGGCCTTGGACACTGCCAGGGATCCAGGGGCAGCCAGAGCTTCTCTGGGAATTCCATTCCCTCCGCACCCTCAGGGGACAATTCCTTCCCAATATCCCATCCATCCTTGCCCTCTGGCAGTTTGAAGCCATTCCCCTTTTCTTGGCACTCCATCCCCTGTAAATTGTCTCACCCCACCTTTCCTGTCAGCTCCTTCATGTCCTGGAAAGTCACAATTAAGTCATCCCGAAGCTTTTCCTCTCCAGGCTGAACAATCCCAATTCTCTTTCCGATCGTATTTCCAATTATTGAATCACACAGTTCAGAAAAAAATCCACCAGCACTGGGTATCACTTTGAGAGAGGACTGTTATCCTAAAGGTTACTGCAAAGTTGGGGTTCAACCAGGTGTAAAGCCTGGAGCAGGGCAGGAGGAATTGCCCTGGAACAGGGCAGGAGGATTTGTCCTGGAACGGGGCAGGAGGAATTGTCCTGGAATGGGAAAGAGGGATTTGTCCTGGAGCAGGATGCACCAAAGGAAGGGGGATGGTGCCTGGGAAGAGGCAGCTTTCTGCCTAACCTGTGTGCAGAGATCTGCAAATTTGTGTCCCTTTTGCAGCTGATCTGCACCCATGGGTGATTCCTGTTGGGAACACACTCAGGGCTTTGCCAGCTCTGATATTCCCAGGATAGCAGCAGGTGGAATGGCCTGAGAGACAAAAATCCTGCCAGTGCTCGGTGCCCTCCTCCCTGCTGGGGTGGGATGACAGAGGATGGGTGTCACGGTGCCCTCCTGTGCCCGTAAGCAGCAGAAATAATCCCAGAGGGAAGTGATCCTGTATTTGTACAAAAGCTTTTATTTTAGCTGGTTCTCATGGTCACCTGGTTTAGCTCAGAGACTCCAGAAGTGCTTTTGAAATGGGATTTTGGGTTTTTTTAATTGAGCATTGCTTTGATAAATAAGAAGCGCTGTCTCCCTGAGGTCTCATTTGCTCACAAAGCTTGCTTTTAAAAAATGTGGAAAGTGAGGGATGGAGCTTTTTTGTTTATTTTAATGAAGTTTGGAGGCTGTGACTCCTGGAAAACTCCTAGAAATTCCTCAGGGAAGTGAGCAAGCTTTTTGTTTCATGGGAGTTGCTTCTTGAGGACAAAGCCATTCCTTTGGCCATTTCTGACCCTGTAAAATGGCCAGGAACAAATCTGTTGTTCAGCCCTGGACCAGATGAAAATTTAAGTAAAACTTCTGGAAAAACCAAACAGAAGACTGGGGAAAAAAAACCCCACATATTTCCAACAGTCTTAACAATGTTGGCTTAGATCTTTAAAGATGCTTATCTACCTAATTTGCTTTGATTTCTCTATAAATTAGACACTTAAATATTTCTTTCCTCAGATCCTCAGGTCTTAGGAAGGCAAACTTTTGAAGTTTTATTTGGTTTTTTTTTACTAGACCTAAAAGGTCAGGAATACTGACTGCTCTGACATCAAAAGCTCCTTCTTAATATTTGTTGAAATATTTAATGCCACCAGGTAATGGAGCTCTAATGAGAGGTGCATAATAAGGACAGAAACTTCTTTCAAGTCTTTTTTTTTTCGGCAAGATTTCGAGTGAAGAGCGAGACAGACCATACAGAGAAGTCACTCCTGCTTATTCATTACCTCAATTTAACAGGAAATAATAAGCCAGATTGGCAGAGTAATTAAAAGCTTGAGGATTAGGATTTCCTCTGGAATTAGGACTAAATGTTGAGGAAAAAAACCCCCACACTTGAAGCCTTTCAGTTCCAAAAAAAGGTTTTGGATTTCCAAGATTCATTTTATGCAGTGACTTTTCCAAGGGAACAGAAAGAAATCCATGAGCCGGAAACTCCTTAATGCTCCAGTCAGGGCTGGGAGGGCTGGTTCTGTCACTGGGAATGAAAGATTCACCTCCAAGTGGGAAATGTATCTGGGATAGAGGCCACAAATTAGGCTTCTGGTCTATCCCAGCTGAAGACAAACAAGAGGGAAGGTTGGAATTAGGGATGGATCCATTTCCCAGGAGCTCTGCATGTGTCCATAATGCCCAGTAAGGTCAACTGGTTTCAGAAGCACTTGGGCAGCAAGTTTGAATTTCTTGGTGTAGCATCCCACTGAGTTGTGAGTGGGGGATCCCACTGCCTTACTTTTAATGGAAGAGGCAGAAAACCAGGAGAAGTTGGGAATTCTTGGGGATTAAAGCCTCAGCATCCTGGCAGCCATCTTTGCATCGTCACCTGCGAGAGCTCCTGGACAGGGGTTTCACATCATCCCCTGAAAGAAATGCCAGGATGGGGCAGGGAAGGGACCTGAGAGGGGGCACCTGGTGCCACCCTCCTGCTCCAGCAGGGCCATCCCAGAGCACAGGGCACAGGATTG
Organism: Rhipidura dahli; assembly: GCA_013399225.1. Taxonomy (NCBI): domain Eukaryota; kingdom Metazoa; phylum Chordata; class Aves; order Passeriformes; family Rhipiduridae; genus Rhipidura; species Rhipidura dahli. The sequence goes on from VXAC01001659.1 coordinate 990,148, forward strand.
TGTCCAGATGGCTCTGAAATATCCCCCTGAGGGACACTCCAAACACTCCTCAGCAACTCACAGGGAAAAAATTTTCCCTCACATTCAGGTGCCACTGCTGAGCCCCAGGGAGCAGAGCCTGGGCCCTGCTCTGAGCCCTCCCTGCAGATATTTTGATAAGATTCCTCTCAATCATCTCTTCCCGAGGCTGAACAGCCCCAGCTCTCTCAGCCTTGTCCTCATAAGAGAGATGCTCCAGTGCCCTCATCATCTTCATCACCCTTCATCCAGGAGCTCCATGTCTTTCTGGGATATTAAACACTGCTGGAAACAACAGTGGCACTGGGGAGGGGCAGCCCAGTGTGGGTCACAGAAAAAAAACAGGTCATCCAAAAATAGGGAAAGGTCTTGTGGATGCTCGTGTCGGGTGGTACAGGATTGGTCACTGTCTCAAGGAGAATAAAAACCAGAGATCCCAGACTGGTTTGGGCTGAAAGGGACCTCAAATGTCACCCAGTGCCACCCCTGCCATGGTCAGGGACACCTCCCACTGTCCCAGGCTGCTCCCAGCCCCAATGTCCAGCCTGGCCTTGGGCACTGCCAGGGATCCAGGGGCAGCCCCAGCTGCTCTGGGCACCCTGTGCCAGGGCCTGCCCACCCTCCCAGGGAACAGTTCCTGCCCAATATCTCATCGAAATCTCTCCATGAATGGTCATCATGGAAATTCTAATGTACACCAGATAATTTTTGTTTGTTTTGGGATTTTTGGGGAGCTTTTGTTTGGGGTTTTGTTCTGTTTTTTAAGATAGTTTTCTGCACGATGAGGAGCAGATGCTCTGTGGGTTCATTTTGGGGATGATTCTCTCTGCTCTGTCCTCTGCAATGGTGCAGTGGAAGCTCTGGGCAGAACCGATTTTAGTGGGATTTTAGAACAAAGAGCTTTGGAGAATTGTCCTGGAGAGGTCTACAAGTTCAACCTTTTAAATTCCAAGTGTCCCATACCTCCAAACCCTCCCATAGCATCACCTTCCCTACAAATCTCCAACTGAATACTGACTGCAGGGAATATTTGATGCCTTAAGGACTTTGTTGGTTGTTTTGGTGTTGCACTGATGGCCAGACTGGACGTGTCCCCTCACTCCTGCCTGGATAACTCTGCAGCACAAACATCTGGGAAGGAGCCCAGCTGGGGCTGAGCCCTCCAGGAACACTCCTGGAAAGTCCCGTTCTGCCCAAGATTTGTGCCCAAATCCATTAAACAGAGGCAGAAGGAGACAGCAGCAGGGTATTTTAAACAGCTCCTGGAAGTGCCTGGCAAAATCCTTTAAGTGTGAGAGTGGCAGAGTTTAAAAATGGCTTTCAAGTTAATCCATGCTGAGGGAACGTTGCTGCAGAGGAGCAGGATGGGGCTGGTCTGATGCAGAGCAAGAGAGAAACTAAAAATTCCAATGATGTTGTTCAAGGAAGGTGCTTAGGAATGAACTGAGGAGGCTTTCAGTGAACTGCAGCAGCAGGAGAGGAGCACAGGAAAGCCTGGGAGGATGTGCTAAACCCTGCAGCTCTGCCCAGGCACTTCTAATTCAATTATACCTGTCCCTCTGGGGAGAAGTTTAATTACATTACAAATTAATTTTACTTAAAGAACAGTTGGTAAAAGCCTACGGGTCTGCATTGATTTATTTTCCCCTTGGTCTTTTCTTTTAACTTTTCTGTTTTGAATTGTTCTGATTAGATTCCTCTGCTTGATGCTCCATATCTCTACAACTGCTTTGGAAAAAGGACTGCAGGAGCTTTGGAGAGAGGCTTGGGATTTCTTTAGCCTTATTGAAAGAACTGATGAGGAATTCTTTGAATTCTTGTGCTAGGATTAATAACAGGCCATGCTTTATGCCCCTGTAATTATCCTCAGATTTGAGCAGAGATTCTCCTTCTCTATATGGAAAGGACTCCAGGGCCCAATGGGATTTTTCTCATGCTGCACATGGACACTGCTCACTGAAGCACAGATCTTTGGTTAAATAAACTGCAGTTGCCTATAAAAGAATATATTTTGTGCATATATTTCATGATTTTATTACCATCTCTTCATGTTCATTTCCACCACTGCCAATATTCTGAGGGAGAAGAGATTTCTGTCAGAAGCCAACTCTAGGATGGCATCACTGAGGTCTGGTAGCAGCAAAGGTGAATTTTCAGCTGAGGGCCCCTCAGAATCCATCCTGGGGACACAGCAAAGGTGAATTTTCAGCTGAGGGCCCCTCAGAATCCAGGTGCAGGGCAGGAGGCCACAGGGATGGGGCTGGGGGTGCTCTCCTTTTCCTCTGCCTAAAGCTGAGGGATAAAGTTGGGACCAGGGCTCTGTGGAGCTGTGGGATGGATTTTAGGGGATGTGGGATGGAGGTTTCAGCACTGGATCACTGAGGTTTCACTTGGGGCCTGCCCTTCCCAGAGCTCTCTCCTTTCTCCAGCTAATCCTTAATTTATAGAGGCTTCTTAATTTATAGAGGTCTAAACCCCAAATCCACGATGTCTCCTTTCTGATAAATCCAGGATTTCAGCAGAGCATTTGAGCCTTTATGGCCTGAGAGCCTCTTCCCTGCCCAATGCTCATATTTGGGGCAATTTGGCCTTTTTTTTGGTGCTGTTGTTCCCTTTGAAGTGCAAACCCAGCTCCCTCTGGATATCAACATGGAGCATTTGCAAGGAAAAGGCTTTCTGGAGCATATTTATTTCTGTCTGCTGAGCATCTCACATCTGCTTGGTCAAAAAGGGGGAAGTTTTGCCCTGCTGAGGTTCTCCTGCTCAGTTTAACCTGAGAGAGAAGTGAGGAGAGGGAAGTGTCACCTGCTTCTGATGGCACTGGGCTTGGAGACAGACCAGAAATGGAATTAAACCATGGCTGATTGACAAAAAGGAGCTGGTAGCTCTAATTTTGAGCCTAATTTGAAGGTGTGGGGTGAAGAGGTGCTTTGCCAACAGCACAACTTGGAATGAAATGAGAGTGTTTGTATCAAACTTTCCCTCCTTAAATCACATCACAAAATGCTTTTGATTAAGGCACATGAAATTAGCTGAGCTCTGAATACCAGGAGGTCCAAACAACAAAATTGCATTTTCAATTATTTAGGCAGGGCCTTCTCAGAAGGAATCGTGTGGGGGATGCAGCAGCCTCTTCACAGAGCCAATTCCTTCTGGCCAAGGAGTTCAGGCTCTGGATTTCACTTCCCTCCATGCCAGCCTCCCTGGGCTGTGATTTGTAGCATCTGGTACCTGCTGAGACTCAGCTCTTGCTGCCAGTTCTGGCCTCTGAGCTGGAATTCATCAGCTGGGAAAGGCCAAGGGTGGCTCTTCTAGAGCAGCAGAAGGAAGTTGGTTTTTACAAGCTCTGAGTTTTAAACATTTCCTGGGTTTTATATATTTTTTTTTTAATAAAACAAATATTTCTTGGTTTTGTTTTAGCAGCTTTCTCACTTTTCTCTTGTGTGATACTCTGGATTTGCAGGATGTGTCAGTCTGATGGTGACACATTTCACTTGCTGATACCTGGGGTGTGTTCAGCCTCCTGCTGGTGACTGGACATTAATCCTTGGTTCCTTTATTACTCCTCAGGAATGATGGTGATTGTCTTGTTAAAGTGTCCTGAGGTCTGTTGGTGCAAATCTGCAGTTAACAAACACCACTGAGGGTTTTAGTGGGTCTGTGGAAGGATCTGGGGGGTACCTGAGGTGTGCCTCTGACAGGGGAGGCTGGGGCAGAGATAAGAGGATGAGAATCTCCCTGCCTGACACAGCTGGGGGCTGTGCATTGCTTCCCCTGGGATCCACAACCTCTCCCTATGACTGCTGTAAGGTTCATCAGCTGATTAAACAAGGTTTCAAAGCATTGCTTGGATATCAGTCCTCGGGATAGGGAGACTCCCCCTGGAAGTCATTCCAACAAGCCCCAGCTGCTGAGTGTGAAACCAAAGTTCCTGGAGCCCCTTTAGGCCCTGCAAGGGGCTCTGAGCTCTCCCTGGAGCCTTCTCCTCTCCAGGTGAGCATCCCCAGCTCTCCCAGCCTGGCTCCAGCCCTGGAGCAGCTCCATGGGTTGCTCTGGACTCATTCCAGCAGCTCCAGGTCCTCCTGCAGGTCCCAGGGCTGGAGGCAGCTCTGCAGGTGGGGCCTCAGCAGAGAGGATGGAGGTCAGATGGATTTCCAGCATAATTATGAATAACTCCCTGCTCTGGGATCCTTGCAGCTCATTAGAGGGATTTCCTCACTGAGTCCTCGGACCTCCTGTCAGAAAGGAGGGAACAGTTGCAGCTTGGTCAGGTGTGAAGAGGCTTCTCCTCAAAAGCTCCAAGCTCAAGGTGAGAGGGAATTGTGCTGCTCCTTCCTGTGCCTGGGCTCTTCCCTGAGCACTGAGATCCACAGGCTGGAGCCTGCCCCTTCCTAGGAAAAAGGCTTTGGATCTCGGATTTTGTCATCTCACTGCTCAGCTGGGAACACACTGCCCTTGAGAGTCTCCTGTAATGATCTTGCTCCTGTTTTCAAGGAGAGCAGCTCACATGGGATAATTAAAACTCGCCTGGAATTTCCTCCCCGTTTGCAGATGTTGGCACAAGTGTCCTTCTGCAGGCTCCTCACCAAGGTGTTAATAAAACCTCTCTCATCTCATTATTGCTTCCTGGATTTCAGGGAGCTTTATGCCCATGGTGTTCCATGACTGGCTCTCGTTTAAAATTTAAAATTTTAAAGCCCTTTTTATTTTTTGGGTAATTGAAGCTGCATTTTTCAAGCCATTTCCAAAGACTCCCAGAAGTATAGGATGGACCTGGGCCAGCTCTGCTCAATCCATATGGATGTGGAAGGCTGGGAATGGAAATCCAGGCAGGTGGGAAGGACCCTCATTCCCTCCTCTGTCTGTCCCTACACTCAGCTGAAGCTGCAGATTGCAAGAGGTCAGAGAATCACAGAATATCCTGAGCTGGAAGGGTCCCTCCAGGATCATCCAGTGCAGCTCCTGGCCCTGGGCAGACCCCCCAGCAGCCCCACCCTGGGCATCCCTGGCAGCGCTGCCCAACCGCTCCTGGAGCTCTGGCAGCCTCGGGGCCGTGCCCATTCCCTGGGGAGCCTGGGCAGTGCCCAGCACCCTCTGGGGGAAGAACCTTTCCCTGCTCTCCAGCCTGAGCCTGCCCTGGCCCAGCTCCAGCCGTTCCCTGGCTGCTGTCCCTGTCCCAGGGAGCAGAGACCGGAGCTGCTCCAGCGTGTGAAGCACCTGGAATTCAGGATTATCCAGCTGGAATTTTCCTTGTATCTGTTGGCCCTTGTCTGTCTCTGTGCACCTCTGAGTAAAGCTTGACACCATCCCCTCTTTATGGTTCCTGGAATCATAAAACTGAAATTCCAGGAGACTTTCTTGTGGCATCTGTGCTGCTACAGCCTCTGAGAACCTCATGTGCTGCACTAAAGAAGGTGATTAATCCCCACCTTTTGAGGTTTGGTTCTTTGCCTCATCAAGAGAGAGAGAAAGAGGTTTGCCTTCTACTGCTTGGTTTTTCTTGGTAGTGTAGGTGGGTTTTGCCTTTTTTGGGTTTTTTTGTTGTTTTTAACATTTCACTCTTGCTGTTGCTTATTGGCCTCCAGATCCAAACTTAAAATGCCAAAGGCAGCGTTTGCTGGAGCTTCAAGTCCTCAAAACTTGCTGTGGAAATTGAAGCCTCCAGCTCTGCTCCTTCTGCCCTTTGTTTCATCACAGGTGATAAATTTTCCCATCAAAAGCTTCCCAGCCTGGGATATGTGAAGGAAAAGGAACCAGAACAGGCTCTTCCATAATTACAGGGCTATAAAGGCATAATAAAAATAAACGTGGTAACAGGAGACACAACACCTCTGAATGTGAGCCCTCAGAGTCAGCACTTCTGTTGGGTAGAAAGGTATTTTTATCATCAGAGGCTGCCACAGAAACTTACACCCCACACCCAAAAATCCCCATCTCTTGCAAGTACAGAAGTTCCAGAACATCTTTGCAATTAAATTTGACCTTTAAAAATATCAGATCCAGGGCTTTCCTTTGAAATTCCTTTATGGAGATGCTGAGAATATTACTGAATGCTGCTGCCCCCACCCAGGAGGACAGGTGAAGCTCTTGAGGCTACACTCAGCTCATGGGCACACAGAAATAAAGGTGAAATGATGGGGAAATAATGGTGAAATTATGGTGAAAAAGTGGCTCTGGCTCTGTTGCACCAGGATTTTCTTCTGCCAGGAGGCCCTTGGTGCTGTGAAAAAAGGAACAGAAAGTCCCCCACCTGAAGAGCTCTGCTCACCAAAGGCTTGGGGATTAATTTGAGTCTCTGCTCCCGTTTCCAGATTTTGCAGAGTTTGTTTTCCTGGGGCTGTTCCTCACCGAGATGTCTCTGAAGATGTACGGGCTGGGGCCGAGGAATTACTTCCACTCCTCGTTCAACTGCTTCGACTTTGGGGTGAGTAACGTTCAGCTGGGTGGCTGAATCGGGGTGGTTTGGGCTGGAAGGGACCTTAAAATCATCTCATTCTTTCTGTCTGTCCTTCCAACGTCCCAGCTTGCTCCAACCTGGCCTTGGACACTTCCAGGGATGGGGCAGCCACAGCTTCTCTGGGAATTCCATTCCAACCCCTCCCCACCCTCCCAGGGCGGGATATTCCTGATATTCCTTCTCAATATCCCATCCAACTCTGCTCTGTGGCAGTGGGAAACCTCTGTCCTGTCACTCCCTGTCCTTGAAAAACCTCCCTGTGAAGAGCAGGTGTCTCTCCCTTATTCAGGAGTAGGGCGTTTAAGGATGAGTATGGAAATGCAGGGGAAGCAGTGCTGGGAGTGTCTCCAGCAGGGAGCAGTCCCTGGATACATCAGCAGCAGCCGAATGCATCCAGCTTCCCTCGTTATCATCCTTTTGGAAGGGATGTGACAGCTGGGGGATTTCATTTCCTCCAGCCCCGGGGTGTTCGCAGCATCAGCACCCCTGAGTGCTCTGACTGCCGGGAGATTCTCTCCCTCCCATTTCAATGAGCTGATTGAAAGACAGAAAAAAAATCCCCAAACCAACCCCCACACATCTTCCTGCTCGTGTCCCCTGGCACCCACTGAGCAGCCTTCACCTCGAGTGAAGTGCTTCTCAGACACCACCAGCAGCAGAGGAGCAAACACCTCATGAGGTGACAGCAGGGCAATAATTCACATTTTTTCAGTGCAGGAGGAGTCCAGGCTCAAACTGCAGCTCTGGTGCTGGGTTTGGCTGCACCTGACAAAGAACCTCTGGTGTGGATGTTAATTTATTCATTAACAGCTATTAGCTCTAATCTGTGCTCGCAGAGGAGAACTCAGCCCCTCTTATCTGCAGCGTGGGCTGAGCAGGACTGGGGCTGCTGTAACAATCCAGATAGGGAGCTTTAGAGGCAGCCAGGGGCAGAGGGACAGTGGGGCACTGTGCCCCTCACCCAGCCCTGCTCTGACATCCCAGAGGGACACTGGGGCAGGGCACTGTGCCCCTCACCCAGCCCTGCTCTGACATCCCAGAGGGACAGTGGGGCACTGTGCCCCTCACCCAGCCCTGCTCTGACATCCCAGAGGGACAGTGGGGCACTGTGCCCCTCACCCAGCCCTGCTCTGACACCCTCTGCTGTTCCTGGTTTTTTTCTGCCAAAAGGAGCAACTCTTTTCCCTCACGGAGCAAAATTCCTCTGCTCCCACAGGGAGGAGGAGGTGTTGTCACCTTCAGCAAGTGACCCTCCTCAATCCCAGGCTCTGAGCAGAGCCAGTTTATTCTCTTTTTGGCTGTGACAGCAGCAGAGCTCACAGTCACCAGAGATTCAGTCACCCACCCATGTCTGACAGGCTGAGGTGCTGCACGAGGCTGTCCCAGGTGTGTGACTCCTCTCCAGGGTGTCCTGGCAGCTGTGCTGGCTCAGAGGCTTTGGTTGGGTTGTCCTGCCCAGACCCAGACTGTCCACAAACTGTCCACCAGTGGTGTCACCGCCTTGGGACTGATGTGAGGTCGATACCCTGCACTGGGTGGGCTCTGAGCTGCCCCCCAGGCTGGCTGCCACATTCCTTGGATCCCTGAATCCAGGATGCTCCTTGCACAACAGGAGCCTGTCTGGGACAGGTGATTTAGGAGCAAAAGCTGAACCTGTGAGGTCTCTGAGCTCTGTGGGGTGTGCAGCACTGGCAGTGAGCTCTGCTGAGTGTTTCCCAGGAGGGAAAGCTGTTGATCTGCTGCTAATTCCTCCTCCTTCAGAGAATCCATAGGGATCCTCCTCCTGCCTGTGTTTTTCCCTCCCTCAGCCACCTTCCAGCCCCCAGAATGAATGAATTCAGCACTGGGACATCACAGAGAGCTGTGCCCAGTTTTGTCTGACAAACCATCAGGATGCAAAGGGCGAAACAACAAATGAGAGCAACATCAGCCTGGTGTGAAACAGCCTCCCAGGAGGGCCTGCTGAAGAAAAATAATTACCAGAGTGATGTGCAGGGGCTGAGGAAAGGTTTCTGCTGATTCATGAGGGATTCCCAGCGGTGGGAGAGAAGTTTTAGTTCCTCCTTCCTCAGATGGGAGACCCTGGAATTATCAGCTGCTGTGTCTCTCCCTTTCCCCCTGTGTTTTCTGCAAGCTCAGGGCACAGCGTGAGTTGCAGGCAGTGCTGGGATTTTCAAAGGACATCCAAGTTCCTGTCCAGGAAAGGGGCTCCCAGCTCTGCTCTCTCCCACAGCACAAACCAGCTGGGCTCTGCTGATAACCAGTTTGAAACTGGTGTTCATGGTGGGAGTGTAGAAATGTTGGGTTAATGGGAATTATGGCAGCAACTGGCAGGGAAATGCCTCTTTGAACCTGTTAACTCTGCAGAAACCTGTGTGGGCTTCATTGTCCTCCCCAGCCGTGCTTAACCCATCCCTGCTTGTCCTTTTCCTAAGAAAGGATTTCTGAGGAGATTTCTTCCTTGCTTGAGGTGAATCCTCTGCCATCCTTAAACCAAAACCAAGCTTTAAAAACCCACCTTGATTGGGGACAGCTTTTTCAGTGCCCCAAGGCTGAGAGCCAGGCAGATGATTGGATGTGTGTACCAGAGGCTTTGCAGGATCTCATCGTAATTATTGCTTTAATTGCTCTCCTGAAGACTCTCAGCTGCCAGAAGGTTCTGAGAGATCTTACCCAGAGCTGCTGTCCATGAGGAGTTTTAGTTCTTCTGATGGGGAGGGGAGGATGGGGCAATGCCCCCCTGCACCTCTGCAAGGTTGTGTGGGGTGGGAAAATGAACTGCTGGCATTTGCAGTTGAGCCAGCATTAAAAAATGCGATTAAAAATTACAGTGTCCTTCAAAAAAAGGTCTTTTAAGGCAGAGAAGAAAGCAACAAGCTCCTCTCTGTGTAAAAATCACTGGCTGTTCTCCTCCTGGCTATGGCCAGACCGGGATGGAGAAAGTTGGGATGAGGTTTTCCAGTTCTCCTGGCTCATTTAGGATTCTCCTGCGGTTTTTATAAGAACCAGCCCAAAGCGGTGAGTCCTGAGCTCTCCTGAGGCTCTCTGGAAGCCCCACAGGGAGCTCAGCAGCAGTTGTGCCCTCTGTAAAGTGCTCTCTCCTTGCAGGTCATCGTGGGCAGCATTTTCGAGGTCATTTGGGCAGCAGTGAAGCCGGGAACCTCCTTTGGCATCAGCGTCCTCCGCGCCCTGCGCCTGCTGAGGATCTTCAAAGTGACAAAGTAAGTGCAGCTCCCTTGGTGCTCCCAGCCCGTAAATCCCAAGGGAAAATCCCTTTTTCCCTTCTAATTTAAGACCAGGAAAAGGCATCACCTGCAGCTCCCAAGGGGAATCCTGCATTATCCCAGTGCCTGAATGCACCATGTCCCCAAGTGCCACCTCTTTTCAATCCCTGCAAGGGATGAGGACTCCCCTACTGCCCTGGGCAGCTTTTTCCAGTGCCTGACCAGCCTTTCCATGAAAAACATCCAACCTCAACCTCCCCTGGTGCAACTTGAGGTCATTTCCCGTTGTTCCTTCAGAAAGAATTCCTGTTTATTTGTCACCTAAGGCTCTTCCCCACTCATGTTCTCCTCTGGCTGCTCTGATCCAATGCAGGTACTGGAATTCCCTGAGGAATCTGGTGGTCTCCTTGCTGAACTCCATGAAATCCATCATCAGTTTGCTTTTCCTGCTCTTCCTGTTCATCGTGGTCTTCGCTCTGCTGGGGATGCAGCTCTTTGGAGGACAGTGAGTCTGAGGGATCTTTGTTCTGCCTGGAAGTGTCCACAGCCCCAATTTCAGGGAAATAATTCCCATTCCAGTGTTCTCCCTGGAGCTGAATTCTTCCCTAAAGAGGAATGTCCCCAGTTTGAAGCTCCCAGTACAGCCAGAGCTGAAACAGGACTGGGGGAGGCAGCACTTTGTGTGCTGGTGCTTTCCCTGCTAACCACAGTGCCACAATATTTATCCACTCGGAATATTTTCCTGCTGGAAAACACAGTTTTGTTGGATCTGATTATTCTCATTAGGAATGCCAGCTGTGGTGGATTTTGCAGCAAGAACCATCACAGTGTTATTTAAACTCCAGCATCAGCTCTGAACTGAAATAATGAAAGGGTTTTGTTTGATTTGCCCAGTCAATCCCGATTTTATCTCTAAAATATTAAAAAGAAATTATCTGCTAAGAGGGGAATTTCAATTTGGGCTTTTTACACACTTGAGGATGAAAACTTCTTGGAATGGTTCGTTCTGCAGAATCGTTGGGAGATTCTGATTGTTCATTTTAATTGGGGATGGAAATGGATTTTCAAAGCGTTGGAATTTTCTCTGGGAGTAAAATGGAGTTTTTGCTGATGGTTTTGTTAAACACCTCCTGAGAACAAATGGTGTTTATGGGGTGGTTTATGGGGTGTTAAAGGCTATTCCAAGGCTGCCTGGAGCTGCTTGTCCCTCCCCACTCTGGTTTTGATTTCTCCCTTCTCTGCAGGTTCAATTTCCAAGATGAAACTCCAACCACCAATTTTGATACCTTCCCTGCTGCCATCCTCACAGTCTTCCAGGTAAAGCCACGCCTCAGCCTGGGACACTGTTAGAATTGAAATTTCTGGGTATTTCCTCCTGCTTAGGGAGGGCAAAGAAGTCCCCAAAATCCTGTGGAATTTAGGAAAGGGGAAGCTCTTCCTTCTCGCTGACCAATCCATGCATCACTAAAAATCCAATTAAAAATCAATGCTGTGGTATTAGGGAAAATGAGAACAAAAGATTTATTGATGGGGAAAAAAACCTGATAAAACAGATCTTTCTGTGCTGGATTAAAATCTGTGTGTGGCCAGGCTGTGCCACATCCATGTGTGCCCTTTGTGTTCTCCAGCCCCTGCCCAGGGAGCTGCAGCTCTGGCAGATGCAGTGATTGGATTTAAAAGCTGAATTTTGCAGGTTTTTTTATACCTTTTTTTTTTAAAATCAGTAATTTAAAACAGTTTAAAATTATTTAAAGTTGTTTAAAATAATTTAAAATAGTTAAAAATAATTTAAAATTTATTTAAATAATAAAAAAATAATAAATAAAAAATAATAAATAAAATTTATTTAAAATTTATAATTTAAAATTATTTCAAGTTATTTTAAAGCAATGATTTCAGGTGTTTCAGCAGAGAGTTGAAACTCTCACTCCTGCTCCAGGTGGCCCTCACAGACCCCAGCATTTCCAGCCTTATCCTGCACATTGTGGGCTGGGCAAAATTCCCCAGATCTCATCAAAGTTTGGCTGATGTATTTCAGTGTCACAACTCAAAAAGGAGATAAAAAGGAAGGGAAGGGGGGGTGATGATTATTTCTGGATTAAGAGAGGAAAAGAATCTCATGGAAAATGCACTCTGTCAGCAGGAGCAGCTGCCCAGATGGGAGGCAGGTTCTGGGAGATTCATTTTTGCATGAGATTTCAGTGCTCATCAAAGGAAGGGATCAGAGACACTTCCAGGTGCTGCCACGGAGCCACAGCTGGGAGCAGCTCTGGGTCTGAGCAATGGGAATGCTGGTGTTGGGTGGCTTTGGGGCTGGAGCTGCCTGTGGAATACTCAGCTGGGATATTTCCTGTTAGTGATGGATAAACACCCTGCAGCGTGGAAAACACTTGGGTTTGAGACATTTGTCTGGAATGTCAGAGGTAGGAATTACACCCAGGGAAACCCACCAGCTGTGGTCCTCCAGAGGCTCTTTGATACCCTCTGCTCTCCTTCCATCCCATTCCTTCCCTGAGCTGCCAACTCCAGCTCAAGGTTTCTTCCCTGTGGGCTTGGGATTCCTTCCCAAGCTTTTCTGCCACAACCTCAGCCAGGCTGAGCAGAGCAGCACTGTTCAGTGGCAGCTTTCAGTGTGCTGAATAAAGAAATTTAGATACACCCTGCCCACCCCTGAGCCCTTTGGAGATTCTCTGTGTAAGAATAATCTCAAACAATTGCTTGTGCTGTCTGATTCAGCCCTTTTTTGTCTCAGCAGCCCTGGCTGGGTCATGGTCCTGTCATTCTCCACCCAGGCTGTGTTTAGTCCCTGCACTGGGAGCTCAGGGTTTTCCTGGGGCTGTGGGAAGTGCCCTGCATGGCACTGATGAAACCTGGGATCTCCACATGCCTTAGAAACAGAGAGGAGAGAGAAGTTTTGCTGGGGTGAAGTGTCAGAACGTGGATTTTGTCTCCTCCCGCCTGTGTGGGAACCCCTGGTCAAGGTGGGCAGGTGACCCAGAGGGGCAGGGGCAGCCAGGCCAACCCCAGCCCCACCAGCCCCACCCTGGGCATCCCTGGCAGCGCTGCCCAAACGCTCCTGGAGCTCTGGCAGCCTCGGGGCCGTGCCCATTCCCTGGGGAGCCTGGGCAGTGCCCAGCACCCTCTGGGGGAAGAACCTTTCCCTGCTCTCCAGCCTGAGCCTGCCCTGGCCCAGCTCCAGCCGTTCCCTGGCTGCTGTCCCTGTCCCAGGGAGCAGAGCCCGGAGCTGCCCCTCGGGAGGAGCTGCAGCCCCCGGGGAGCTCTGCCCTCACTCTGCTGCAGCTGAACAATCCCAGCGCCCTCAGCTGCTCCTCACGGGCCCCTCCAGACCCTTCACCATCCCCAGGTCCCTCCTCTGGACACTTCCCTCACAGCTTTGGGTCTTTTTCTGATCTTGAGGCACCCAGAACTCCCCCAGCCCTGGAGCTGAGGCTGCCCCAGCCCCGAGCAGGGCAGGACAATCCCTCCCTCACCCATCTGGTGACGCTTGGCCCGGTGTCCTCACATGTTCATCCCATTCCCTGGGGACATTCCTGGATGGCTTCTGTCTGCCTGCCTCCCCCAGCTCTCCTTCCTGTGAGTGACCCTTTTTCTTTGTCCCTCCCTGCTCTGGCCCTGCAGATCCTGACGGGGGAAGACTGGAATGCTGTGATGTACCACGGCATCGAGTCACAGGGCGGCGTCCACTCGGGAATGTTCTCCTCCATCTACTTCATCGTCCTCACCCTGTTTGGGAACTGTATCCTTCCTTCCATGGCTGTCCTGGGTGGCACACTCCTTCCCAGGCTGCCAGAAATTCCCAGCTTTCCCTAAATTCTCACAGCCTTGTACTTTAAAAACCAAATTATTGCCGTGACAGCACTTTGGGGTAAGAGCTGAAGGTAAGTTGTCCACCTTGGTGTCACTTTTCTTAAGGCAACATTTTAATTGTTACATTCTGCCTTGAAAACGTTCTGTTAAGGGTTAGCCTTGAAAATGTTCTGTTAAGAGTTAATTTAGATTGTGGGAGAAAGAATCGAGGACAGGTCAGAGCAGGACCTTGAATATTTTCACAGAGAGTTTGTTTTTAGTCAGGGGAGGATTGAGATGGGTTTGGTGGAGATGAGGCTTTATTGGTGCCTTTGTCTGGGGCAGCTTAACCAGCTGGGCTCTCCCAAATGCCCCAAATGATCTCATCTCCACATAATTCTTCAAATTTAATTCTGATCTTAAGTTTCAGCCTCTGGGAGTGTTCAGTGTTCCAGGCCTGGCACACAAAATGTCTGGTTTGTTCTTCTGAGAGATGGAAATCTCCTGAGGGAAACAAGAATCTGGGAGCTTTGATCCCCCAGTGCCCCAGGGTGTCTCATGAGTCTCTCCATGGGATTTATCCCATTCCTGGAGCCACAGCAGCCATGCTCAGACATCTCCTCACAGCAGCCAGCATGGCCCTTCCAGAAACACCAGGCTCTGGAAAACTGGGTCACTGGAGAGCAGGGAGGGCAGGGAGAGCTCTGAATCCTCCAGGCTTGGCATTTGGAAATGAGATTAAGCTGTAATCAGGCCTGGCAGCACAGCTGAGGGAGGGACTTTCACCTCAGAGCAGCTCAGATCCAGCGTTTTTGAGGAAAAGGGCATTAATTCCCTTCCTCACCTTCCATTCCAATGGGAATTCTCCTTTGGCCTTCGCTTTTCATTAACAGGGAAAAGCAGGGGGTGTTCAGGAGGAGGAACCTGCTGTCCCTGCCACGGATTTGGGATTTGGAGAGTGCAAACCTCATCCACCTTCTCCTCCCTAAATCTCATCCTGGCAGGTGCAGCTGTCTTGTTTCCCTCCTGCTGCTGAGGTGATCCAGGGGTGCCTTTCCTGGCTTCTTCCAGACATCTTCAGTGCCTTTTCCGTGCCCTTTTCTCACAGCCCCATGCTGCTGGCACAGCCTGAGCTCTTTGGAAGCATTTAGGATGTGCCAGGTGGGATTCTTTGATTTTTCCTGGATCCTGCAGGTTGGGATGACTTTGCTGCAGGTGGAGTTCTGTGAGCACAGAGAGAGAGGGAGAAACTGGCTGACAAAGAGTAGTAACAGCCAAAAAAACCACTTCTGGATTGTCCTGGGAGGTTTTTTTCACCAACTCCTAAAGTTTTCCAGCTTTAAAGAGAAGCTGTGGCTGCCCCTGGATCCCTGGCAGTGCCCAAGGCCAGGCTGGATGGGGCTTGGAGCAGCCTGGAACAGTGGAAGGTGTCCCTGCCCACGGTGGAACAAGATGAGCTTTAAGGTCCTTCCAAACCATCCTGGGATTCTGCAATACTGAGACTTCATTTCTTAAGTTGGACTACTTGCTTTTATTTTCTGATTCATTTTATTTTCTGATCTCCAAATCTGAGCCCTTTGTGGGGTGCTTAGCCTGGGTTCCTCTGCTGCCAGGGGGTTTATTGTCACTTTGGGAACTTTGGGAACTTTGCCATTTGGTGAGGCCACTTGTAAGAGTTTGGGGATGCTGGATCAAACCTCCTTGGAGAACTGGGATGGGCAATTTGGGATCAGCTGGCAAAATCTGCTCTTTTTAAACCTGAGGGGCTCATTTCTCCTCCCAGAGCTGCTCACAGCTCTGGGATTATTCCTTTTCCTGAGGAAGAAGGGTGGGATGCTGCTGGATTCTGCTGCTCCTTGCTGCACTTGGCTCCTGGAATGCATTTTTGGTTCTTTGAATCCATCTGCTTTTTCAAGGGATCACAGCAAGGAAAAGTTTGTTTTGCTAAGTGTGCTGTTTCCATTTCCAGAGAGTCTGTGTGGAACCAGAAATGGTTTAATGGAAGTTTTATGATCGAAGTTAACAACAGGATTTGGCCCATTTTCCAGGAAATTACACCATGCCTGTGCTCACTGTTATCCACTTAATTGATAAATTGAGGCATCTGTTGAGGCAGAAAAAAAAGGGGGAAAAAAACTCCAGAAAAACTGCAGAGGAGCCTGAAGGGAAAAGCAGGAAGTGCCTGGAGGATGCTGCCCTTCCCTGCCCCTCCAGTGCCAGGCAGGAGCTGATTCCTGGCTCCAGGCACTGCTCATCCAGGTTACACAGCCTGAGCCAGAGCCTGGAGTTTGGGAGAAATCTGGGAATCCCCCAGCTCTGCAGAAAGGACTCAGGGACCTTTTTTGGGGCAGAAACTCCCAAATCTGCCAGACTGTGTCTGCTTGGAAATAGATTAAGCCAGGCTGATCTGATAAAAAGGAATTAATTCCATTTCCAGGGGTTGCTTGTGATACACGAGCCACTTCCAGCTTTTGTGTGGGAGGCTGGGGCAGGGAGACAGTTTTATTGTTGAGACATTTATTCCCAGAGGAGGAGGCTTGGAAGTGTTTCCAGCAGGTTGGAAGCACCTCAGAGGAAGAAACCCAAACACCCAGCACAGACCAGGAGCCCAGGGGTGCCCTCAGCCCCCCACCCTCAAAGGAAAGGAGGAATTAAAGGCTTTGGAAAGGAAAAATCTGTCTCTCTGTGGGAGGGGTGATGATTCCAGCATCATTTTTCCCTGCTGTGCATCCACTGGGTTCAGTGGGATCGAGGTGCTCCCAGCCACTCCTCGCTGTCCTGCTGGGGCAGGGGAGGGAGCAGGGGATGGGTGTCACATTCCAGACCTCTCTGTGCCAGAGGAATCATCTTCCCATGGGAAAAACCTCCATGGCATGGAGAAATCCTGGTTCCTGGCTGGAGAAACTGCAGGGCTCTGCACCCTGTGCCCTGCAGGAGACAGGGAGGATGCAGAAAGATCCAAAGGTTTGAACCCAGCTCCTGCTTCCTGCAGGCTGCAGATCCTGCGGGCATCCAGGCTCTGGAGATGCTCCCTCAGTGGGAATCAGAGCTGGGAATGGCTGCTGCTGAAGCCTGAGCTGGATTCTGTTTGGTAAAACCCTGGAGAGGGAAAGCCAAGGGGCTTTGAGCCTCTGGGTTGGGCCAGCTTTGGTTCCTTGGGAAGTCTCCTGATCCGTGGGTGTGGGACCAGGCTCTGGAGCATCCCAAGCAGGGTGGAGCTGCAGGGACACCGGGGGTTCTGTCTGGGAGAGGGGGATCAGCCCTGCACCACTCCTGGCTCCTCTGCCTGGCAGCAGAAGCCCCAGGTGCTGCTCCAGACAGCCCTCGAAGGAACGGGGAAACAACGGGAAGGGCCCTGAGGCCATGGGTTCCCAAAATCTCCCTGCAGGCTGACAGCACCCTGGGAGCTCAGCCCTGGCTTTTCCTGCTCTCCCAGGAGGGATTTCTGCCTCCTCCCTCTCACCATCCTCACCCCAGTCCTGCCCTCGCCCTCCCACCCCACAGCCCAAGGCAGGGGAACGTGAACCCCAAAGAAAATCCCAGGAGGTTTGGGTTGGAAGGGACCTTAAATCCCACCCAGTGCCACCCCTGCCATGGGCAGGGACACCTCCCACTGTCCCAGGCTGCTCCCAGCCCCAGTGTCCAGCCTGGCCTTGGGCAATGCCAGGGATCCAGGGGCAGCCCCAGCTGCTCTGGGCACCCTGTGCCAGGGCCTGCCCACCCTCCCAGGGAACAATTCCTGCCCAAGATCCCATCCAGCCCTGCCCTCTGGCACTGGGAAGCCATTCCCTGTGTCCTGTCCCTCCATGCCTTGTCCCCAGTCCCTCTGCAGCTCTCCTGGAGGAGCCCCTTGCAAATACCTGGATTAATTTCCTAAAACTCCTGCAGTGCTTTCACTGGGTTTATGGACCATTCCCGTGCTCATTCCTATTTGGAGGAGCAAACAGAGCTCTGGGATCAGCAACTCTGCTGTCCCCAGGTGATCTGCAAGAGCCCAAATGCATTTTCTCCTTGGGAGAATGGTTTTGCTCTGCTTGCCCTCCTTCCCTGTGCAAAGGCAGCTGATTTATGGCTGCTCTGGGGCCATTTTGCAGCCACAGGGCTGGAATAACAACAATAAAATCAGCAATAGCTGAAATCATTAAGTGGAAAAATGAAAGTTAAATAGGAATAAATAATTCCAGGCCAGGGTTGTGTCTCAGTGAGCAAATGCAGAGCTCTGTGAGAAGCCTAAGCTGGCCTGGGCACTGCCCTGGTTTAGCTGGGCTCTGTGCAGTTTAGGCTGGGCTTAGGGGCTGTTTTATCAGCAGAGCTGATTAATGGGGCTGGCTGTGCTGCTCAGGGGTGGCCTCACTGTCATCCCAGCTCCAGTGGGATAAGCCAGGATCGTTTCCTCCCAGCAGCAGCCACCTGAGCTGCACTTTTCCATGCACTCCAAGCCTTTATACAGCTCTGTGCATATAAACAGGCACACCTTGGCTTAAAATGACCAATTTCCTTTTAAACAAGAAGGGAAAATGAGGGTGAAATCTCCATTTCTGGGCTGGAGGGATGGAAAACCAGGGGCTGCGGTGTCTGATGTGTGAACCCTGGTGGGGTGAAGCCCCTGCAGAGGTGGCTGAGTTGGGAATGGTGGCAAAGCTTCCAGGGGTCCATCCAGGGAACACCTGATGCCTCAGGTTGTAACTTTTATATGTTTTTCACCCCCTGCCCTGCCTGGTGTGTCACTCTGGAGTTGCCTGTTCCCTGTTCAGTGCTGCTCTCTGTGCTGGGCACACACAACAAAGCCTCTCCGGGGCTGCTCTCCAAGGACACCCAGCCCAAACTGGGCCCAAAAAGTATCAACCAAAAGCCTCTGAGAGGGGGGCAAGCTGAGGGGAAATGACACCATTAAACTGAAGCTTGAAGTGGAGAATGAACCCTGAGCTGCAAATGAACCAACCCCATCAAAGTGGGAAGAACTCGTGGCCTGTCGTCCATCTCGGGGCCCATCTGGGCAGCACCTCTGGCTCCCCAGGGTGTTCCTTTGGAGGCCTTTCCAATAAATCCCCACCTTTATTCCCTTATTTCTGTCTGGTCTTTCAAGGTATCACCCCAAGGGGGAGAAGAGGGGTGGCAGGAGGGAATGATCCCTGTCTGTGCTGTGTGAGGGGTTTTTCCTGAGCTGCTCCCACAGATACTCTGCTGAACGTCTTCTTGGCCATCGCTGTGGACAACCTGGCCAACGCCCAGGAGCTGACCAAGGTGGGTGGGAGATTCCCAGGTGATTCCCAGGTGCCTTGGAATTGCCTCTCTTTAGGGCAGACAGATAACTTTCCAACCTCAAGACCAGAACATTTCAGCTCTCCCCACTTCTGGATGGTAATTTGGGATTATTTTAGGTGGTGTTTTGGCTGTTTCTGGGCTTTGGGACCTGCAGGGGAAGTTCCCAGGGGTGTGGATGGATGGATGTATGGAGCTCAATCATCCCATGGCTGTTACAGAGCTCTGCAGTGCTCAAGGGTGACTCATTTTTGGGGGGGAAATAAAGAATCACCACCTTTGCTTCCAATCCATAAAAAAATCTGCTCCCAGCTCCCTGTCCTGCTCCTCCTGTTGTGGCCTTGCTCTGACTCAAACTCTGCCAACCCAATTTTTAGTGATTCCTGGGAACTCTCCTGAATCCATTGGGTTCCCTAACCTTTAGTTTTTCCAATATATTGACAGGTTTTTCTTCCTGTTCACTTATTCCAAGTGGAATTTACAATTTCCCCCAAAATTTGCTTCTAAAATCTCTCTGCTGCTCATCCAAAATGTCTCAGGGGACAGAAAGCAGCTCCTGCTTCATCCTCATTGATCTGGAGTGTAAACCCACCACAGCTGATGCTTTATTTTCCTAAATATCCTGAAGCAGGACATGTTTTCTCATCTCTGTCCACTGCCAGTGAGCCCTGGAAAAGCAGGAGAAAAACATGTGTGAGGGATGTAGTTTTTTATAGAATATTTATATTCTATATTTATTTATATTTACATTATCGATATATTACAAATTATAAATTTATAAATTATATTTGCATTATCTATACTCTGTTTATTTCTATTTTATAGTATATTATTTTAGAGAAATGTGTATAAAGTTCTTGGGGAATGCCCAGAAATCCTGGACTGAAGGGATTGGCCAAACCTAGAGCTGAATATCCATAAATCCCCCAGCTCCTGCTGCTCCTCTGTGGAAAAACTTTACCTGGGTGAATGTATGAAAGAAAATTCAGTGTTACTGATGCACATCATGATGGGTGGCACCAGAAATGGGTTTTATCATGAGAAAAATTGGTTTAAATAAAAATTTAGAGCTCTAGAAAATAGAAAGGGAACATAAACCAGGGATATCCTTATTGGCAAGAGCTTTATCTGTCACCCCTGTGAAATGAAGATAAAAACACGTGTGAGTGATGTGTGAATTTTATAGAAATTTGTATAAAATTCTTGAGGAATGCCCAGAAGTCCTGGACTGAAGGGAGTGGCCAAACCAAGAGCTGAATAAAATCCATAAATCCCCCTGCTCCTGCTCCCCTATGGAAAAGGCTTTAATTGTATTAATGCATTAGATGTATTAAAGAAAATTCAGTGTTAATGATAGGTGGCACCAAAAATGGGTTATACCACGTGAGAAAATTTGGTTTTAATTAAAATTTAGAGCTCTAGAAAATAGAAAGGGAACATAAACCAGGGACATCCTTATGGGCAAGAGCTTTATCTGTCTCCCTGTGAAACGGGGCTGAGAGGCTGAGCTGGTGTGAGCTGGAATATTTTAAATATCAGGCAGAAAATGAATTCATTTCTGGAATGGTTGGCTACAGAAATATTGTAAATATTGCAAAGCAAACATCAGCTGAGGACTGAGCTCGCTCTGCGTTGGGAATGGCTGCGTTCTGCTGCTCCTGCAGGATGAAAAATGCAGCAGAGTTCTGGGGGCAGCAGAAGCCCCAAATCTGAAAGAGATTTTAAAAACCTGCACCTGCTTTAGGGGCAGAGAGAGAAAAATCAGAGAGGAAAATCAGCAGCCTTCGATTTTAAGGCTTCTGGAGATCCCTCTGAGGAAGGAATAACTTGAATATACTTGGGAGGGGGAAAGGAACAACTTAAAGGGTGGTTTTTTTTTATTGGGGTCTTATTCCTTTTAAAACTTGTATTGGGAGGGTAAAACTTGTGCTGGATTGGGATGGGAACAGTGAATTTTCTCCACAGGAGCTGCTGTGGGATTTGTGTGGCAAACAGGGATTGGTGTTGGAACTGCTCAGGGATGTTTTGCTGCTGCTGAGCAGTGACCCCCCAGAGTCCAGGGGGCAAAGCTGGGGGGGCACAAGGATTTGGGGACAGCCAAGGGATATTCCAGACACTCAGAGGGACAACGTTTGTCTGTCCCAGTCCTGCTCCAGGGAACTCTGCTGTCTGGGGATGGCAAAACCTGGGATGGGAAATGTGGGATGAGTTCCTTTCTCTGCTTGTCCCCGTGGCTTTTTCTTTCCCAGTGTAAATGGAATTTATCCCGTGGTGTTTTCCCACCCCACCAGGGTGACAGGACAGGTGCCTGGGGCTGAGCTGTGGGCCAGGATTAAACCAAACACCCTTGACTTGCAGCAGGCTCCCAAACCTTTGAGAAATCCACTGGAAATATTGACTTTGTGTAATTGCTCAGCAGCTCTTTTATTCAGGCCTGGTTATAGACTTGCAAATATTTGCAAAGGGAAAAAAAAAAAAAAAAAAGGAGAAACTTACACAGTAACGATTTTTTACAATCAGTTTCCCATCTTTTTTTATTATTTTTCCTGCTGTAGGAGAAAAAGAAAACAGTTTTCAAATGAGTTCAGCTGAAGCAAATGCCAGCAAGGGCAGAGCGAGGAGCTGTTTATGCAGATGGTATTCAGGGTGGATAAATCTCCATCATTTCCTCTTCCAAAGCTGCTTCCATTATTTTAATCCTGACTCCTTCCAGCATCACCCTGGGAGAGCAGAGGCAGACCTGAGGCATTCCATAAAGCTGGGCAGAGGAGGCTGGGACTGCTCTCAGGGTGTTTTTCCCTGGATTTGTGAGGTGCTGAGCTCTGTGCTTACCCTGCCGTGATTTGACTTTATTTTGGTTAAAACATTACAGCAAGGCTGAGCCTTGATCAGCATGGAAGGGGAACCAGACTGGTTTTTTGTCCTCTCATCTCAATGTTTAAGATGCTGTAGTTTGAATTTTAGTGGTGCTTTTCATGCTGGGTAGGGAGAGAGAAATCCCAGTTACAATTTCAGGCACTTTGGAGCCAACAGAGGTTAAAAATCCTCGTGATCCAGGGAGATGCAGGAAGCAGGAACATGACTTTGCTCCACAAACCACATTTAATATGGTTCCTTTTTTTTTTCTGACTCCTCAGGGACCTGAGATGGGTGGGAATATCTGGGCTGAAACCGATGGGAGCAGGACCAAGCCCAAATCCTTCATTTTTTGTTGTTGTCTCAGAGAAGTCCCATGGGCAGGAGCTGAGCTCAGGAGGGATTTAGGAGCCTGTCCCTGTGTTTCAGCAGGACATTGGCTTTGGAGGGTTATCACCCACACAGCTCTGGGATAAACGGGGATTGTCCCACCTGGAATTGTCACATTCCTGCTCAGGTCCCTCCCTGCTCCATCAGAGTCTCCTTCCCCTGTGCTGAGTGCTGAGAGGAGACCTGGGAGAGCCAAGGCAGCTTTGGGAGGGGAAAAACCCCTCTTGAGCAAACCTCACCTTTCTCACCTCAGCTCACACCAAACCTGGGGCTCCCTGTGAGAAAATCTGCAATAAATTCAAATTCCTGCATCCTCGCAGCCCACCAGGGACAGCCACCCACAGCCCTGCCTGCTGTTACCCCACGATTTACCCCCTGATTCCTCTCACTTTTGTGCCTCAGGACGAGGAGGAGATGGAGGAAGCCACCAACCAGAAGCTGGCCCTGCAGAAGGCCAAGGAAGTGGCCGAAGTGAGCCCCATGTCGGCGGCCAACATTTCCATCGCTGCGTAAGCACCCTTTGATTCCTTGGGAGAACATCCCGGCTCCCAGCCGGGCTCTCTGAGCCCTCCTGCACCTGAGCAGGAGTTTAACAAAAGGTTTCTTCCAGTTTGGTTCTCTTGGTAATGCCTCACCTTTGAAGAATTGTATTTTAGGAGGATTTTTTTTTTTTTTTTTCCTGTCCCCCCTGGATAGATTTCACCAGGTGAAGTGTTAACATCCCACTTTGGATTTTTGATGAGGAGAGGGGTGTGTGCACAGAATGAATTTATTTTTTCATGATTTTGCGTATTCAAGTGCAAAGGAATCCTCTTAAATAGCTGAAAAATGTGCTGCAATTCTCCTTCCTTGCTGTTTAAAAGAGCTGGGTTCATAAAAAGAACCGGTTTGGAGGGAGGAACATCCATGTGGCATTTTCAGATGCCTGGGTTGGGACAAGCACAGCCTCTGTGATTCCAAAATCCTTGGGAAGCTTTGCCTTGGGGCCCAACTTTTCCTGGATCCCAGAGGTGCAAAAATGAGGTGAAAGTGGAAATATTTGTCCTTTGTTTGAGACATCCCTGGGAAGTGTCTGAGCACCCTGGGATGGTGGAAGGTTGGGGTGGGATGGGATCTCAGCTCCTTCCAACCCAACCCATTCCACGATTCCGTTCTGTGCTACCCCGCCAGGACTGGCTGAAAAGGTTCCTTGAACTCTTCTGGAATTTCAACATCAGCACCAAAATTCCTGCATTTTACTGGGAGCTGCTGATGTTTTCCAGACCCCTTTTCCAGGGGAGACCTCCAAGCATTAAAAAAAAAAAAAAAAAAAAAAAAATTTCCTGCCCAATTTTATTGGCAAAAACCCGAACTGGAGGCGGATCCCTGCTCGTTCCTTCAGTGGAAATCTCTTTTTACTGGGAGTTTAATCCACTTTAGCAAACACAAAAGGCCAAGTGGAACCAGTTCATACCATATGAAGGAAAAGAATATTATTAATTTGAATATTTTATTCTTCTCACCATTTCATTTTGTCGTTACTGCTGTAATCAGTTCCTATTTATGCTCTGGCTGTTTGATAGTTTTAAATCCCAATTTTTTTCCCTCACAATTATTTTCTGGCCAGCCTTGAAAAGAAGTCAAATGAGGATAATTGCTTTTGCTCTCTGATGAATTTCTTGGTTCTGGTGGTTTAAAATGCAAGATGATGATGGTGCTTATTTGCCTCTGTTTTAATCAAAGCATTTTTCTGATTTCTGTTTTAATCAAAGCATTTTGCATTTGGGGAAGATTTCTTAGAAATCAGCAGAAAAAAAAAATCAACCCAGTTCCATGGAGCTGAGGTTGAAATGGCTTAAAATCACCTTTTTTCCAGGATTTTTCAGCAGGTTTTCAAGAACACTGGGAGAGTTTTGTGACAACAATTCGAAATGAAGGCAAAATTGTGGACTTTTGCTTATTTTGCCTCAAACTGATTCTGCCCTGCCCCATTTGTGTGCAAATTCCCACAGACAAAGTTCATGGTTCCCACATCTCCTGGATGACATCTCCCAGGGCTCACAAAGCTCATGGGGCTTTGCTTTGGGGATAAAAAGCAGCATTTTGGTGCAAAGGTTGATGCCCAAAGGTTGATGAGGCCCTAGAGGAAAAGGCAAGGGAGGAGTTGGGTGTTCTGGGAGATGGGAAGAGGGGTCTGGATGGACCTTGTGATCCCTGAGATTTAATGAATCCATGTCCAAGCAATTTGTTTTATAAATAAATCCCAGAATATTCTGAGCTGGGAGGGACCCACAGGGATCAAATCTCAAGTGAGCAACCCGTGCAGGGATGGAATGTCCATCCACAGGGAGCTCCACAGGGGTTTGGCAGCCCCTGAATCTTGGATAGGGGGGTGGTTTGCAGCATTTATCCCTTGGATATCTCTCTCAGTGCAGCACAGCTGATGTAAGGACCTTTTATTTAGGATTAAAAGTGAGCCTGGTGCATTGGTTTGGAGCTCCTGCTTCATCCAGCTCCCAGCATTTTTCTCCTCCACCAAAGGGATTTGTCTGTTCCTTTTTCATCTGGTGAACTCTATCCTGAAGGATTTATTTTGTGGCTTTTCAGGATGAAAAGTGAGGGTTGGTGCAGTGGTTTGGAGTTCTTCCTTCATCCAGCTCCAAGCATTTTTCTCCCCCACCAAAGGGATCTGTCTGTTCCTTTTTCACCTGGTGAACTCTATCCTGAAGGATTTATTTTGTGGCTTTTCAGGATGAAAAGTGAGGGTTGGTGCAGTGGTTTGGAGTTCTTCCTTCATCCAGCTCCAAGCATTTTTCTCCCCCACCAAAGGGATCTGTCTGTTCCTTTTTCACCTGGTGAACTCTATCCTGAAGGATTTATTTAGGATTAAAAGTCAGCCTGGTGCATTGGTGTTTGGAGCTCCTGCTTCACCCAGCTCCCGGAATTTTCCTTTTTTTTACCTGGTGAACTCTATCCTGAAAGGGCCTTTTTTATTTAGTGGCTTCTCAGGATGAAAAGCAGAGTTGGTGCATTGGTTTGGAGCCCCTGCTCCATCCAGCTCCCAGCATTTTTCTCCTCCACCAAAGGGATTTGTCTGTTCCTTTTTCATCTGGTGAACTCTATCCTGAAGGATTTATTTTGTGGCTTCTCAGGATGAAAAGCAGGGCTGATGCATTGGTTTGGAGCCCCTGCTCCATGCAGCTCCCAGCATTTCTCTGCTCCACTTAAAGGATTCACCTGAGCAGATCTGTCTGATCCTTTTTCACCTGGTGAACCCCCCCTGAAGGATTTCTTTTGGATGCAAAGCGAGGGTGGTGTGTTGGTTCTGTCGCTGTTTGCAGTGTGTGTCTGGAATCAGGAGATGTGTTTGGAGCCCACTGTTTCATTCTTCTTTTCTTGTGACTTTTTTTGTTTGTTTTCCGTTTAGCGTTTTCCTTGCTTTGTTGTTTCTNACAGGGAGCTCCACTGGGGTTTGGCAGCCCCTGAATCTTGGATAGGGGGGTGGTTTGCAGCATTTATCCCTTGGATATCTCTCTCAGTGCAGCACAGCTGATGTAAGGACCTTTTATTTAGGATTAAAAGTGAGCCTGGTGCATTGGTTTGGAGCTCCTGCTTCATCCAGCTCCCAGCATTTTTCTCCTCCACCAAAGGGATTTGTCTGTTCCTTTTTCATCTGGTGAACTCTATCCTGAAGGATTTATTTTGTGGCTTCTCAGGATGAAAAGCAGGGCTGATGCATTGGTTTGGAGCCCCTGCTCCATGCAGCTCCCAGCATTTCTCTGCTCCACTTAAAGGATTCACCTGAGCAGATCTGTCTGATCCTTTTTCACCTGGTGAACCCCCCCTGAAGGATTTCTTTTGGATGCAAAGCGAGGGTGGTGTGTTGGTTCTGTCGCTGTTTGCAGTGTGTGTCTGGAATCAGGAGATGTGTTTGGAGCCCACTGTTTCATTCTTCTTTTCTTGTGACTTTTTTTGTTTGTTTTCCGTTTAGCGTTTTCCTTGCTTTGTTGTTTCTGGAGGTGAGTTCTGCCTTTGTTCAGCCCCCTCTGTGTCT
This sequence comes from Rhipidura dahli, assembly GCA_013399225.1. Taxonomy (NCBI): domain Eukaryota; kingdom Metazoa; phylum Chordata; class Aves; order Passeriformes; family Rhipiduridae; genus Rhipidura; species Rhipidura dahli. The sequence goes on from VXAC01001659.1 coordinate 1,016,195, forward strand.
TTGGCCCCGCTCAGCCTCTGCACCTGAGGGACTCCACAGAGCCAGGGGTCTTTAGGGCAAACCATTGGTGCAGCTTCCTTGGCAGCCACGACGGAGGAGGGGGGACAAGGGGACAATTCCGAGGCCCTGGGTGTCCAAAGCACTTTTTGGTGCCGCTTCCAGAGGAAGGAAGAGCCCTCAGGCTCATTGTGTCTTTGGAACACAAAGACCCCACAGCAAACACGGGGTTTTTCCCTGGTTTTGCCTGACCTGATGCCTGAATTCCCCGTGTTTGGGTTCCTCCTCTGCCCATCCCATCCCAGCCAGAGCTGCACCAATGGCCCGTACAAAAGGGGCTGCCACGAGCACACCCTGCCCCAGGCAGGGACACAGCCTGGGGCTCACCTGGCACCCACAGCCCAGGCACTCCCCAGCGCCCTCTCCTCACCTTTTCTTGGGAAAAGCCTTAAAACAGGGATTTTCCAGCAATGCTAAATTTGTAGGAGCCTGCCAGGCAGTCAGGCATGCTTTGAGGAGCTTTTTGCACTCTGTGATTTACAAGGTTTGGAGTTTGTTAATTCCATGAGGTAATGGATTACAACTGTAGCCAGATCCAAGGAATAATTTAATCCTGGGTTAATGAGGGGTGAGTTTTGGGTGGGAGGAGAACATTGGGTGGTGGATGGAATGTTGTGGGCAGTGGCAGAGACAGCTCCTGGACGTGGGCACCACACCTAAGCACAGCTTGCCAAATTGCCCACTGCTGCTTTCCAAAGTTACTTGTGCTTCCCAGGACAACTTCCCAGCCTCCAGAGACCTCCTTCTGTCTCCAGGACTGGTTTCTGCTGGTGCTGGTACCTGGGGCTGTTCACAGCACTGGTGTTGTGACTGCAGTCCCACAGGGGGACAGTGCCTGTCAGTGCGAGCAAGGCAGAAAAGCCTCGAGAGGAGCACCTCAGTCCCTTCACCCTGACTTCTCTGTCCCTTTTGTACAGGTCTGGGGATGCAGGGGAGGGAGGGGGGAGCTGCTCTGTTTCTCCAGGTTCTCCATCTCGGAGGTTTTCCATGTTTTCCTTCTGTCTTGGGAATACCGTGGCTGATTTCCGCATCTCTGTTGGGCTGTGGGGACCCAACAGGACCCAGCAAGAAGCTGCCTGAACACCCAGCCCGTGACCTGTGCTGTGCTGGGGGGGTGTAGATTAGCAGAGGTGTTCTTTTTCTCTTGCTGGCTGTGGTTTGTTCCCTCTCCTCCTGCCCCTGGAGTGTGTCAGTGCGTGAGGTTCTGTGATTCCTCCCGTGGGTTTTCCTTCCTGTCCTTGCTGTCACGGCCACTTGGCCATACCCAAAGCCACTCTCTGGGCTCTGTCCCTCATTCCTGGTAAGTAGCACCTGGTGAAAATCAGCTCCTGCTGTGGCTTTGCCCCGGAGAAGGAGGCTGGGTTGGCTTTGTGGTTCCACCCACGGCGCTTCCAGGGCAACGGGTGATTCCAAAAAAGCAGATCCAGCCACGGGAGCAGAGCAGTGACCCCGGAGCGCTGCAGGACCTGTGTGACACTCAGGGACAGAGCGTGGCCTCCATCCTGCTGTGCTCCACACAAGGCAGGGACACGCACAGAGGTTCCCCCAGCCTCCCCCTGAGGGCTGTTCAGCAGCTTGCAACAGCTGAACCCAAAAGCTCCACACCCACTGGGGGCTCGGTGCCCGCTTCCAGGTAAATCCGGGCAGCCCCCTGCCTTCTCCTCCATCCCAGGTTTCCCACCTGTTTTGCCAAAGGGATTTCTTGGTTCTGCCTGAGGAATTCAGGGCCTTGCTCTCTGCAGGTTTTTGCTGCTGAGGAGTAAAAAAGGTCCTCAGCTTGAGCAGCCTGGAAACAATCACTTTCTTGGCCAGCAGGCAGGACCTGCCACCCCCACTCTGTTCCTGCCCCTGTTTCATTTGGCACCAGACAAATACAGAAATCCTGAGGTTTTAGGTCAAATCCTTCACCTGGATGCTCAGCAGATTATTTGCTTCAAGCAAAAACTTTTATGATGCCTCCCATAATATCTCTAATGTTCATTGCAGGTTTCTGACCCTCTGGATTTTGTGCTGTATGCATTACCTGAGCCAACATTTCTGTCCAGAACAATCCATTAATTTTAACAAATGTATATTTATTATACATTTATTAAAATGTACTTCTACCATACCCAAAGAACATTTGATTTTAACCGGGCCTTCTGGTTTGCTACAATTGATTGTTAACAGATTGAAACACTCATGAAAGCAGGAGGAAAAACCCTGTCTGAAAAGGCAAAGCAGAAGGTGAAAGGATTTTATTTTCAGTCTTGGGGAGGGTTCTTGGAATGCTGTAGATTGATAAAGATGATCATTTAGAACCAGGGAAAAATTAATGCCTCGAGCCAAGCTCCTTTAGGATACTTAGAATCCTGGTTTTCTGTGGATTCCCTGCCTTTTCTGTGTGATTCAGTGATTTCTGTATTTAGAACCCTCCATGTCAATGGTATGGAGGAGATGGAGGAGAATCTACAAAGTTCCTTGAGCTGCAAGAAGCTCCTTTAACCCTGGGCCCTGCCCTGCTGAAGCTGCAGCAGAGCTGTGGGGTTTTTTTGCCCATTTTGGGGCAGTCTGAGCCAGGCACATCCCAATCCCTGTCCGAGGAGAGAGGTAGGTGTCTCTGAGGAGCAGCTGCCTGCCACCAGCTGCTTGAGCTCAGGTGGATTTTTGGAGCCCAAGGTCCTCTCCCCAACTTCCTCCTGGTGCCAAGAGCAGGGATTAGCACCCTGCTGCACCTGGAGACGATGGTTTGCAGCCCAGTCCCCACGTGGCTCCACTGCCAGAGGTGACTCCTGCAGGACGTGCGCGGTGTGAGTACCAGGGAGGCGAGGAGCCATCGTGTTGCCTTTCGGTTCCCCTTTCCATTCTGGCCCCCTTTTGGTTCCATTTTGGACTCTTTGGTCGTGTCCCTGTTCTCCAGAGGGTGGTGTGTCCGTGGCTTCCACGATCCTGGAGCTTGCCTGGTCTCCTCCCCGTCTGCATCTGCCAGGACATGGCCTGTTCAAGTCTCCTCCCAATGTCTTCTATGGTTTCTCTGCTCGTTTGGTTTGGTTTTTTGGTTTGGTTTTGATTTGGTTTTGGTTTGCTTTTTTCCTTTCTCACTTTTTGTTTTCTTTGTTTGTTTTGTTTTTTTGCATGTGCAGTTTTGTAAAGCAAACTCGAGGTACTGTATCTCGCAGCTCGTCAGTCTCCAGCGTAAATTCACCGTGAGTTGCTCTCTGTTATGATATTCACTAAATGGATTTCTCATTTAGAGCTCAATAAACCTTCCCCTTCTCCTGGTGCCTTCACTCTCCCTGTGGTTTGGTTTTGGTTTTTTTGCCCCGCCAAAAATCATTCCCATCATTGTGGAAAGCCTCCAGACCAACATCCAGGGAAAGGACTGGAAAGTGTCGTTGTCATTTGCTGCTTGTGATTTGTGAGCAACTCTGTTGTGTTCCATACATTGACTGTGACTTTTCCCCCCCTCTTCCTTCCTTCATTTTTCTCCCTTAATTCCTTTCCATCATTCCTCCTGAGCTGTTTTCCTCTCTTCTCCCATCTCCCCTCGTTTGATGGTTTGTCCTGTTCTTGTCTGTATTTATTTCTGTTCTCTGTGTTTGTTCTGTGCTGGGCTGTTGGCTTTGATGTTCCACCAGTGTTTGCACTCCGGGTTCAGTGGGAAGAAGCAGGAGAGCCCTCTTGGAGGGAAAACTGGAGGAGGACTTCAAAAGGATTCTGGGAACAGGGTCCAAGTGAGACTAAATTGGAAAACTCCTGAAAAGCTGATTATGTCTCTGCTCTCTGCCCTTCACGAGCCGGAGCTTAAAGCGACAGATTTTGTCAGAATGAGGCACTTGGCAACTCCTCTGGAGCTGGAGTTGAGCAAACACAGTGGAAAACTTCCTCTCCTTCCATGTGCTTCCCAGCAATCCAATCCTGCTGGCTGTGCTGTGAGTCAGGGTGTGCTCTGACACCGAGGCAGGTTGGTAAGAACATCATTCCTGCTGCTGACTAACCCCAGAAACTCCTCATGAGCTCCTCTCCCGCCCACGTGAGTGTCCTTTGGGTTGTCCTTTAACTCTGTGACCTTGTCTTTCTTCTTTAATGCTCTTGGAGACTCAAGTAAGTGCAAATCCAATCTGGGGGTTTGTCCCGGCCCCACAGCAGGGACCAAGGTACTGTGAAGGTTTTCCAGCAGGTTTTCCTTCCTGACTTTTCCCTGGGTGTTTTGGGAGTCCTCGTGCACTGGTGGATCTTAGACAAGTTGGGATTTGATAAATAAGTTGATGCTTTGTATGAGTTTAATTTGAGCTGTTGTGACTGCCAGGGTAGGTGTGCCCTGTCTGTGCCAGGTCTGAGGGCTCACGGGGAAAATTAGGGAGTAAATCAAATTAAGGCATCTTTTGGATTGGTTCTTCCAATGTATTTCCTGGCTGCTGGGAGCTTGGACGGGCAGAGAGCTGCAGAGAGGGCTCAGTTGCCCTTTGGGTGCCTCCCACCCTGCCAGGAGGGAGAGGATGGAGAGAGGGAGGTGCTGAGAGCTGCCTTCTCCCCAAAAACTCCCAATTTCCTCCAGCAGAAATTACCCCAAACTGCTCCCAAGCATTGTTTTCCCAATTAGGAACAAAGCCTTGAAAGAACACAGAATTCTTCCTCTTTTCCAAATATCCAGAGGCGTATTTGGAAAAGAGGAAAAGGAGTTGCCTTTTATAAAAGGATGAAACTAAACTGCAGGTACCAAAACCCATTTGGAAGGAGGATCTGGCCACATTTTAAGGCATTTTTCATCGAGTTTTGTTGTTAACTCCCCACCAGAACAGAGACCCTGGAGTTTAACTTCAGTTTCTAGCTCATATTGGGAGAAATATTACGAAATAATAACTTTTGTCTCTGTAAAGCTGCAATATCAAAACAATCAAATGTATAAATGTAGAAAAATAGATAAAATTCATAAATCAATCTATTAAATTTGATATATTAAATATTAATGTATTAAATTTCATACAATGATCTAGTAAATGAATGCAGTTTATTATCTATAAATTGTAATTTCGAAAACCAAAATCAAATTCCAGAATAATTTTGGAGGGTTTCAAGAATAATTTTGGAGGGTAATTACCTCAAACCAAGATAATTATTCCCCTCAGAGATAGTAACACTTTAGAAAGTGTTTTCACCTTGGTTCTGGTGTCTGTGATGCCCCAGCTCCCTGGGAATGCTCGGAGCATCTCCCAAGGGATCTCGGGAAGGAGATGGAGCTCAGGAGGATTAAAAAGGTGCTGAAGCATCCAAGCAGCAACTGCAGGGTCACCGGCAAAGCACATTTATTTCAACACCAGTGCTGAGTTCAGCTGAGAGAAAATTGTTTTATCCCATCCCAGAGAGATAAGACCAACCCCAAAGTGAAACGTTCCATTGTGTTCTCCAAGCGCAGAATGGAAGCGTGGGGAGTTGGTGAGTTCATGAACAGAAAATAGGATTTGAGTGGAGAGGTTCTGCTGCATTTTAACAACAAATCCCCTTTGATGTGAAACACAGAATTTCACACCCACCATGTAACGTGTGGTTATTATGTCTTTCCCTTGGCAGCTTCCATTCATTATTAACTGGAGCAAAAGTTTAAGGATTTCAGAGGTTATGGGAACAAAATCTTGACTCATTAAGGAGCACCCTAAAATTAGAACCTGACTAAAAATACACCTCCCTTTCCTAAACAAACCACACAGTGCTTGCATTTTTAATTGATGCCAATATTAGTCATTGATTCATTAATTTGGATTCTCTGGGAACTGGGGTTTTCTTTCTAGCCACAGGCAGCAGTTGTTTGGTGCTGTCTTAATCCAAGGAAAACCAGTGGAGCTTGGGACCAGCAGTGGTGTCTCCAACATTTCCAGGATCTGGGAATGGAGCAGAGCCTTCAGAGAGTTCCAAATATTCCAGAAAATAGGACTGGGGAGTACAGCAGTGAATTACCAGCAGTGTTTGTAGGATGTCTGCAATCAGCAGTGATTTACAGGGCAATTTTCTTAATGGCTTCGGGAGGATATTAAGCAGCCAGCAGTGAGCAGGTTTCAGATAAGGAGTTGGCTTTATGGGGTTTTTTTTTTGGTTTGGAGTAAATATTTGTTATCACAAAGGCTCTTTTGGATCAGTTTTTGATCAATTTAGACAAGTCCTGCTCTGCTTGTGCTGTAGCTGGGCTGTGCCTGTCCCGATTAGTGCAGAATTCACTGCACCAAACCAGGGGGGAAGCAGAGGAATTCATTTTTGCCCCACTGATGTTTTTCCATCTCCTCTAAAACCCCTCCTGATGCTGCCCTCCTCCCAGGCTGGCAGCTGGACCGAAGCCCTGCTTTGTTTTAAGGGGTGCCATAAATCAGCTCCCAAGCTGTCCCCGTGCCCAGAGAGCACCAGGAGAGGAGCTCAAATCCCTGAGCCCAGTGGCTGTGGGGACTCAGAGAGAGCCAGATATGGATAAATCCGGATTTAAGTCTGTATCCAAGAGGACACAGACTTGAGCTGTGCCAAGGAAAATTTAGGTTGGGGATTAGGAAGAAGTTTTTTTACAGAAAGAGTGATAAAGTTCTGGAATGGTCTGCCTGGGGAGGTGGTGGAGTCACCATCAGCCAGTGAAAAGCAGAATTTGACTTGGAATCTTTAGGAGGAAAAGTCTTCCCTTCGTGCCCTGGTTGGGTTTGTGGTCACTTTGAATGCGGTGGTGAGAACTCAAGTGCTGTGCTGAAAAATCAAACTCAGGGAAGGCCACAGGAGGTGTCCTCGGCATAAAAGGTGACAGAGATGAGCAAGTGACTCCAGGGATAAAGGTGTTCCCACCTCAGCTTCATCTTGGGATACAGGGATGGTGAAGGGTCTGGAGGGGCCCGTGAGGAGCAGCTGAGGGCGCTGGGATTGTTCAGCTGCAGCAGAGTGAGGGCAGAGCTCCCCGGGGGCTGCAGCTCCTCCCGAGGGGCAGCTCCGGGCTCTGCTCCCTGGGACAGGGACAGCAGCCAGGGAACGGCTGGAGCTGGGCCAGGGCAGGCTCAGGCTGGAGAGCAGGGAAAGGTTCCTCCCCCAGAGGGTGCTGGGCACTGCCCAGGCTCCTCCGGGAATGGGCACGGCCCCGAGGCTGCCAGAGCTCCAGGAGCGTTTGGGCAGCGCTGCCAGGGATGCCCAGGGTGGGGCTGCTGGGGGGTCTGGGCAGGGCCAGGGGCTGCACTGGGTGATCCTGGTGGGTCCCTTCCAGCTCAGGATATTTTATGGATCTGTGTGTGACTCTCCATTCCCTGGGCTCTTTCCCTGGTGCACGGGACACTTTTCTTCCCTTACCTGTACTTTTCCATTCTCCAGTGATGTGTGGGCTGCTGGTCCATGCTCACCTGGAAGGATGCCGTGGGTTTAGAGCACTTCTAGACCTGTCCCATGATCCAAGAGGGCAGCACAGCTGGAAAACAACCCCTGGGGCTGGCTGGAAGGGGAAGGGGCTGGTGGCAGGCTCGGATCCTCAGGTTTCATTTTCCCTGCTCCTCCTGCTGATCTAACTTCTCTTGCTCACTGCTAATTTCCTCATCCAGATGTTTCCAGGTGGGGAGAAAAGCGCTGCTAACTTTGGGAAGCTTTGGGGGCTGTTCCAGAGCTCTGGCTGGGCTGTGTGATTTCCTCATGCTGACGTTTTAATCCTTCAGACTATTCCCGAGGCTTCCACATTTCCGAAATGCAGAATAACTCCTTTCCAGAGGGCTGACCTCCTATTGTGTGGGCAAACTAACACGGATGATCCCGCTGGCTTTCCCTGCTCGTGTTCTCTCTCCATCATTGTTACTCCTTTGGTTCAACCCTCTAATTCCCCACCTCGGCTGAAAATACCCTGATTTTTTGTGATTTTTTTTTTTTTTTTTTTTGTTGGTTTTTNTGAAAATTCCCTGTTTTTTTTTTGTTTTTTTTTTTTTTTTTTTGGTTGGTATTTATGGAATCGGCTCGAATTCGGGTGCTGACTTCTCCCGTTTCTCCCGCCCTTTAGCAAGCAGCAGAATTCCTCCAAATCCAAGTCGGTTTGGGAGCAGAGGACGAGCCAGATCCGCATGCACAACTTCCGAGCCAGCTGCGAGGCCCTGTACAACGAGCTGGACCCCGAGGAGCGGGTGCGCTACGCCACCACCCTGCACATCCGACCCGACATGAAAACCCACCTGGACCGGCCGCTGGTCGTGGAGCCCCGCGGCGAGGGCAGGAATAACATCACCAAGCTGAGCCCCGGGGATGTCCAAGAGGTGGTGGAGCATCCCAAAGTCACCTCAGCCGACGGGGCAGAAGCGCCACGGAAGCACCACAGGCACCGGGATAAGGAGAAGCTGGCGGAGCAGGAGAAAGGGGACGTGACCAAGGATGAGGGCGGCGAAAGCGGGGTGGGCAACAAGGAGGAGCGGCACAGGCAGCACCGCAGCCGCAGCAAGGAGGTGGAAGGCGGCAGCAAGGAAGGGAAAAGCGACCGCAGCAGAGGGCAGGAAGGGGGGAAGAGGCACCACCGGCGGGGCTCGGTGGAGGACGGCGCCGAGAAGGAGCACCGCAGGCACCGCAGCCACCGGCACTCGTCCGACCGGCCGCCCAAGGAGGGCAACGGCACCGCGAACGGCGCCCGCGGCGAGCGGCGCTCCCGGCACCGCGGAGGGTCCCGCTCCGGGAACCGGGATGGAGAAGCCGGAGCCAAGGGGGACAACGGAGAGGAGCCGCACCGGCGGCATCGCCTCAGGAACAGGGCGCTATCCACCTACGAGTCCGTGGAGAAGGACGGCGGCGAGAAGGAGGGCGAGGCCACCGAGAAGGAGCATCGCAACCACCAGCCCAAGTGAGTGCGGGAGCGCTGCCAGAGTTCGGGGTCACAGAGCCCCCGAGGGGTCAGGAAATCCCCTCTCCTCCTCTCCGTGGCGTTCCCTGCTGTCCCTGTCCCCGCACAACCTGCAGCTCTGGTTTGCCTCAATCAGCAATGACAGAGGCTCCCAAAGACCGTTTTGGTTCCTAAACCAGCTCAGGTTTAAGGCAGGAAATCTCCTTGCTGTAACCTGCAGGACACCAAGTGGAGCAGAGAATTTCCCAGCTCCTGAGGGACATTTTTTAAATTTCAGCCAGCCTTGCTTACAGCCCTTTGATTTTCATTTTTCATGGGGAGCCTTCAGCTGCACCACCAGTTGTTCCAGCACGGGGCCTCTTCCATTAAGAGCAACGATGGCCCCCATTTGCTTTAATTCTTATGTAAGTCAAGTGAGAAAAACAGCCCTGCCGAAGCATTTGGAGTAGTTAATAAAGAAGGATAGATTGCCTTTTCAGCTTTATTAGTCTGATGGAAAAGAAATTGCACTGGGATTCTTTAGAATAGAGTTCATGTCACCGTGGAGAGCTGTGAGTGGCACTGAGATAATAATTTTCCTGTCTAAATTATCTTCCTTTCAGCTGAATTTCCAAACACTCTGCCTGCTGCTCAGCGTGCTCAGCTCCTCCTCACTGGAGCCGAGCTGCTGCTGCTGCAGAGGAGAGCAGGAGCCATTTAACTGCTGCCAGCCACGTTCCAGAGTGCTTCCAGGCTGGAAAAGAGAATCCCCACATTTAAATAAGGCCTTGGGAGAGCTTTAGGGAGCAGCATTTTAGGATTCATCCAGCAGCTGAGCTGGGAGTGGCTCGTGGCACTGCTGCATGCAAGTGCCACATGGTCCTGGCTTGGGAGCGACATCAGAGTGACCCAAGGGATGTTCAGTGCCCCTGACACTGGGATTGGGGGTTGACTTGGGAGGTCTCAGAGGAAAAGGTCCCAGATTTTGCTACCTGGGGGTTGTCCTGCAAAGGAGTTCCACGGAGAAAACAAACCCAGCACGAGGTGCAGCGTCAGGGATGCATCCTCTGAAGCCTTCCCGGGCTGTTTTGAGCAAATCCTGCTTTTTTCCCTAGGGAGAACCAGTGTGAGCTGGAGGCCAGTGGCAGTGGCAGTGTCCCTGGCAGTGTCCCCGTGCACACCCTGCCCAGCACGTACCTGCAGAAGGTGCCCGAGCAGCCGGAGGACGCCGACAACCAGAAAAACGTGACGAGGATGATTCAGCCCCCGCTGGACAAAACCACCACTGTGAACATCCCTGTCACCATCACGGCCCCCCCAGGGGACACCACTGTCATTCCCAGTGAGTGCCTTTGTCCCCTGCTTTTCCTGCTGCGGAATTTGTGCCAGGAAATCCCAATTCCCAAGGAGTGGTGGGGGCTCTGCTGGGCGCTGCCATCCTTGAGAGAGGCAGCCAGGGAACTCGGTGAGAGAGGATCTGTAATTCCCACACAGCCTGCAGGAGCTCAGCAAGGGTTCCTGGCTGCCTGGTGCCTCTGGAAAACACCTGAGAGTCTCTGCAAATGGCTCACCCAGAGCACAGAGAAAGGGGAAGGAGCAGGGAAAGCAACATCCGTGTGTGATCCTGCAGCTTTGGGATCCTCTGTGACATTCCAGAGCTTTTTAAAATCCCCTGCATCGCAGTTGGAGCAGATCCACCCTCCCTGTCCTTCTCCAGAGCTCTCTGCCTTGGGTTTATCAGCACAGATTTACAGGTGGCCCCAAGGTCCTTGTGCCCAGCCACCACCAGCCTGTTCCCACCACCTTGGGGCTGATCCCTGGCAGGGTGGGATCAGCCTGGAGAAGTCTGGAGAGCTGAGGAGAATCCCTGTGTGAAATCCAAGAGGTCCACCTTGGATTTCAGGCCATCAGGACTCTCTTTTCCAAGAGGCACAGCCAAAACCTGCCAAGGTCTCTGATTTTCACTCTGCTGTCAGCCACAAGATTTATCTTTTCTTTTGTTTTCCTTCTCCTTGTTTTTCCCCTCCTCAGTGATAAGTTTCCTATATTGCCATGCTGAGTTCCTGTCAATCACAATTTATCAGCCTCCCCCTTTTCCTGGCCTTTTCCTCGGGATCTGAGTGGAGATCCAATAAGGAGTTTATTGAACATGTCACTCAAACACAATGAAATGTCCTTTTCTTGCAAAATAAAATCAAAAGTAATAAAAGCCCTGCACTGAACACATTTCAAAGGGTGGGGTTGTTGGACTTCAGGTCCTGGGAATTAATGGAAGAGCTTTATGTGTGTCTAAGAAGAGAATTTGCAGCATAAAATGTTACCCAGTTCATAGATGGGAAATGATCTTCAGTCAGTTATCCCTGGAGGTGAAGTTAGGATGAAAACTGGGGAATTTCCAACCTTTGGGAGGGAGGTTTGGGACAATCTCAGAGAAGGAGATCTTCAAACCTGAAGGAGCTGCACACTTCTGCACATGGAGAGCTCTGACCAAACTGAGGTGCGCGATGCAGGCACAGCTCTGAGGGGATCCAAGAAGTAGTTTTCCAGGTTTTTTTCCCAATTCTAGGACCTTCAGCGGTCTCAACCCTGAGATTATTAAACCTCATCCATGAATTTGCTATTCTGTGTGTTCCACAGCCAGCTGTGCTGCTGATCCATGGGAGAAAACACCAAATTACGAGGTTGCTCAGAGTCCCTTTTCCTTCCCTCTCAAGGATCCTGAGCTGATTCGTCTCCCTAAGAATTTGTGCTCTTTGGCATGGCTTTTCCAGCCCCACTTTGGCAGCTCTGGGATAAATAAGCTCATGGTCTCTTTGCATTTCCTGGCTGCTCTGTGGCTCAGCAGCAGCTGAGGGGTAGAGCTGCTGCTAACCCAGTGCAGAGTGATGATAACCCAGTGATTGTTCATCCCGTTTAATCAGCACTTCCCAAGGCTGTTTGCTCTCCCAGCTGCAGATCCGCTTCTTAACCCTGTCCTTCTTTGTGTTTTCCCTGAATTCCCCTTCCCAGTGAACAATGTGGAGTTTGAAAGCAAAACAGAGGAGAAGAAGGACGTCGATGACTTGACCAAAAACGGGCCCAAGCCGATCCTGCCTTACAGTTCCATGTTTATCCTCAGCCCCACAAACCCGTGAGTTCCTACAGCACCAAGCGTGGGTTCCACGTGCTTCAAAGGGTGGGATTTTCATCTCTAGAAACACACTGGGACACAAAATAAAAGCTCATTTCTGTGGGCCAGATGCTGCTGTTCAGCTGGGTTTTTCTGGGGGAAATGTTTTAGGCAGACCCTACCTGGTGTAGATCCCAAAAAATGGGAGCACAGGTGTTGTTGGGAAAAGACTTCATCAGGAGTAACAGGCTGAGCAAATTCCTGCAGGTTCCTCAGCTGGAATCCCTGTTCTTTCCATAAAGTGGCTCTGCACCACTGCAAACTTTGAACTTCTGGGAAAACCTGGATGTTTTTTATTTGCCAAGGCTGGGAGTGCAGCCTGTGGGATCTGCTGGGATTGGAGCATTTCTTCCCCTTCAGGCAGCGCTGCCTCCTGGGGAGCTTTGGACTCAAAGCCTGGAAATGCAGAATCTGTTCCTCTGGAGGGCTGCAGGACCAGGGTGGGGAGGGAGAGGGGTTGGAAAAATTGTGGTGTGAAGGGCTGTGAGGCATTTTAAGCCTTTTAAGGGAGGGTGTTGGAAACTTCTGGAGAGCCCCTCAGAGCAGAGGTTTCTTTCTGGCTCAGGTGAACTTGCAGAACTCGAAGTTTCTCTCTGCCCAGATACCAGAGGGAACTCAGACCCTTCTTTGGCAGCTGGATTTAAGAGGAAAAGGAGTTCCCCTGCACCTCCTGCTGCTCAGGTCTGGGACATTGTGCAGTCATGGAACAGAACAGGCTCCATGCTCTCATATTTGACATCCAAAAAGCCCCTGTGGTGGAAACACCCCCAGACACTGGGCAGGCTGAACAGAATCCCAGAATATCCTGAGCTGGGAGGGACCCACCAGGATCCCTGATCCACCTCCTGGCCCTGCACAGACACCCCAACAACCCCACCCTGTGCATTCCAGGCTGTCCTGGAGCTCTGGCAGCCTCGGGGCCGTGACCTGGGGAGCCAAATTAGGATTATGGAGCTTGGCCTCTATCTGGTTGCATAAGGAAATGGTGTTTCCCTAACATTTGGTCTTTTTGCTGTGAAGTGACCACCAAAAGTGAGCTGGGAAGGGTCTGCCCAGGCAGCACTGCTGGCTGGGTACGAGAGGGTGCTGAGCCCAGGGCTCTGAGCTGGGGCTGGGCTGGGCAGGCAGAGAAGCAGCAAAACTTCCTCGTTCCCTATGGCTGCTTCTTTTCTCTGCCCTCATCCTGCAGCTGGGCCCTTCTGAGCCTCAGAGCCTGGGATCTGGGAGTTGTTTCAGTTTTCTGCAGTTTTCTCCAGCTTACACCCTCCCAAAATAAAACCCCTGTGCTGAAAAACCACTGGAAAAACAAAATTCACTGGGAGAAAAAAAAATGTGTTACAAGCAAGCCAGGGGGGGAATAACACGACAAAGCCCAAACTGCTGGAACATCAGCAGCTTGTTTTTCCTCCTCTGGGCAAGATGCAGAGCCAGCTGCATCCCCCCAGGTGCTCTGGTGGTGGGAACATCTCCAGAGAGCTCTTTCTGCTCACTGGGCTTGGAAGCTTTTCCCATGTCCCCTCCAAGCCCTCCTGGGCATCCATGACCCGGCTGCTGCCAGAGGGGAAAGCAGCTCAGGGAAGCAGAAGTGAATTCCCTTGTTTTCCCTCTCCAAGTGCCACCACCCTCTTGGAGCACACAGGGCTGTGGAAGTGACTTCTCAAGTCCCACTGGCAGTTCACAAATGCTCCCAATATCTCACTGCTGGTTATGAATGGTGAGGAGCTAAAAATAGGGGCTTGTTACTGCTTTGATGAATTGAGTTTGATGCGGGAGTTGGGGCTACAAATGTTTACTGGGAACGCTGCCTTTCACTTCTGTGGCACCACGGAGCACGGAGGGGATCATCTTCTCCTGGCACATTGAAAACCAGAGCTAAGGGATCCACAAAAGCACTTCTCTCCAGGTTATTTTCTAGCAAATTTGCTTGCCTGGTCTTTGCAGCTCTTTTGCAGAATACTTCCCTGGTATTCTGCAACTCTGAATCCATTAGCAAGCCAAAGAAAAGGAAAATGTAAGCAGACTTGAAAAGCAGACTTTAATTCTCACTGTTCAGATATTTGCTTAGAGAAAATGGGATGGAGGAGCTGAAATACATTCTCAGATAACAAAGTTGCTGGCGAGTTAAATCTGTAATTTGATTTTCGGGCTAAGTCCTTTATCCTGCTGACAAATAACAGTGCAAATGCAGAGCTCTGTGTGCAGTTCAGGATTTGGGAATTGTGGTCAGACAGAATTATTGGTTGCCATCGTGAAGAGCTTTGGATTGCTTAAAAATGGGAATTTTCACCACTTTCCTCGGACGCAACTTGGGAATAAAAAGATGAGGTGGAAATAATCAAATCTACTCCTGGAAAGTATTTGTGCTGTAAAGTGCGACTTGGAGTGAAGTGCAGACAGAGAGGGATCGCTGGGAGGAACACTCAGAGCCACAAAGGCAGATTCAGCTGAGACTCTCAACATTTTAAAGGGATTAGTTGACATTAAAAAGGGTTTCAAAGCTTGTTTGGAACAGGCAGGGCATTAACCTGGGAGTTGGGAGGGACAAGGATGGGGGAGTGCCAGAAATGTAATTTGTAGAGTTGTGTGGATGCTTGAAGGCTCTCAGTGCTCTTTTGACAGATGGGTAGAGAGATAAATAGATAGGGAGATAAATAGTGAGATGATGATATAGGGAGATAAATAGATAAGGAGATAAATAGAGAGATAAAGAGATGAAGAGATAAAGAGATGATGTTGCTTTGCAGAGGGCGTGGAGAGCAGTGCAGAGACGTTGAACTCCCTTATTTAAATCTCACCAAGATCTGCTGCAAACTGGAATTTAAACCCTGGGCGGTTGTTTTTCTTCCCATGACTCCAGCAGGAATGGCAAAGGTGCTGTTGCTGCTGGATTTGTGCCTGTTCTCCACCCTTCCCAGCCCCGTGACCCCTCCCCTGTGCTGCTGTTCCCGCAGGATCCGGCGCCTGTTCCACTACATCGTCAACCTGCGCTACTTTGAGATGGTGATCCTGATCGTCATCGCCCTCAGCAGCATCGCCCTGGCTGCAGAGGATCCTGTCCAAGCTGAGTCTCCCAGGAATGATGTGAGTGCCCCCCAAAATTCCCAGCATTCTGGCTTTCCTCCTCCCGTTCCCGTCTCTGCAAACAGCGCAGAATTAAAGCTTTGATAAGGCACCCAAATGATCTTTGTTATCAAAATGCTCCTGGTTCCTGTGCCTTGCTGCTGCTTCAGCCACAGCTGGCTTGGAGAATTTGGAAATTGTGTGGTTTTGGTGGAGGAGCTGTAAAGCTGCCAGCCCATCCCACAGTGGGAGAAGCTGCTGGATAATCTCTTCAGGAAAGGATGTTCAAACATTTAATTTGGAAATATCCTTTGCACCTTGTTAAACCTGCCAAAAGTGCAGGTGCATTGAAGGCAGCCTTGGGTGCAGGCTGTCAAGGACTGGGGAAATGCTTTAACTCAGAGGATTCAGGTTTGTGCCTAAATTATGGGAAAACTTTCCCACCAGCTGATTTTTGTCCATCCCAGCAAACAGAGCATTGCTCAATGAGCTATTTAACCTTTCCCCTGTGCAGGTTATCTCAGTGTGTGGCCTTCCCTAACACACATTTCCCTCTCCCATGTAGGCTCTGAAATACCTGGATTATATATTCACAGGAGTGTTCACCTTTGAGATGGTGATCAAGGTGAGAACTTTTCCCAGCAGAGTCACCTCCTCTTTCACATTTATTTATTGGTGAGAAACGGGAGAAGGGGTGGAGCAGGACAGAGGTGGGAAGGATGGAGAGCTTGAACTTGGGAACAGCTCTTAAAATCAGGTGCAGCAGCTCTCCTGGTTTCCTTAATCTCGTGTTTTCTGGAGGAAAATCAGGATGTCTTTAGGAGCTGTGTAAGAGGATGAGAATTGGGAAGACACAGGAGCTGCCAGACCTTGCTGAGACACTCCTGATTCTCCCTTTCCCTTTGGCACTGAGCAGGAATATTATCAATATTAATAACAGCTGATTCTTGGTTTGTCACGTTTCAAAAAGCTGAGAATTTATCTTTTTACTCAGCAGGGTTTGGCCAGGCCTATGGGGCAGTAACTTCCCAGAGAGCACAATTCCATAAAGTTGGGATGCAGTGCTGGGATAAGGCAGGAGCTGGGTTTCCCTGTCAAAGCAAGATGCAAAAGGGATGCAGAATAAAACCAGGATTAATGTATTTGTGTGGAAGGAATCCTCAGGAGCAGCTTTTGGTGAAGTTTCATTGATTTGAGCTGCATTTTTGGGAGAGTTTTCCTGCCTATTTGAGAGGCTTGGCTGAGGGTCTTGGTGCTTTGTGAAGGGTCCTTTGGTGCAGAACCTTCTCCTGCCCCTCAGCACGGTGGATCTGGGCCATGTTGGATTCAAACTCTTCCCTTTCCTGGGTTTTCTCTGCAGATGATTGACTTGGGGCTGCTGCTCCACCCTGGCTCCTACTTCCGTGACCTGTGGAACATCCTGGACTTCATTGTGGTCAGTGGGGCCTTGGTGGCTTTTGCCTTCTCGTAAGTTCCTTTTCCTCCTCCTCCCAAATTCCAGGGAATGGGTGACACAGGGGGCAGGACCTGGGATGTTTGTGGCTCCGTTTCTCACTGACTTGTTCAGTTTCTGCCCCTTTTTTTTCCTCTGGGGCTTGAAGAAAAGGAACAAACCCAACTAAATTTGTGTCGTGGAACCTCTTGAAAATCTTCCCAGCTTGAGGCTGAGCCTGTTCACTACTCATTAAAACATGAAGCCAAGGTTTTTGGGACTCTTTGGCCAAGTTCTTTTCAGGAATTCCCTGTAACACTTTGTGGGCAGTGGTTGTAGGAATTGCTCTCATTATGAAGAAACAGTGAAAGGAATCAGCTGGTAACTCTGTGAACTCTTGGCAAACCCTTATTTCCAGAGCTGTGGGTATTTCTGCTTCACAAACCTTTGCTCTTTCTCTCCTTTTCTCTCCTTTGTCATTCAGGAACTTGTATTTCCACTTTTTTTTCTGCCTCCCTTAATCCCAGCTCTGGATTTATGACTTTAAGTAATACTCCACATTATTCTTTAATACCACAGAGGACTTCGAGCAACACCCAGAGAGGAGTAACTCTTTAAAAATGAAAATTAGCTTCCCATTTGAGCCTTTTTTTTTTCTTGGAAACAACCACAGGAAGAGCAAAGCAGCTTCTTCCAAGCTTCGGGAGCTGAGCTGGAGGATGGAAAGGAATTTCCCACTCCTGAGGCACTTTAGGCACGGGAATTGTTTGCAAATGCTTTGCTGAGGAACAACAGGTGCCCTACAAACAGGCAGCAGGACTTGACCACTTTAATCTTCTGCTAAATTAGCCCTGAGCAATTCTGGGAGTGTTCAGCAGCCCAAGCTCACCTGTTTGTCTACAGGATGATTAGAGGAGAGGAAATTGTTTAATTTGCTAATGAGAATTAGCAGCGTTTCACTCGCTAACGAGGGAAGCACCCACCTTTGTCAGGCTGCTTTAAATGGCAGCACTTTGGAAGCAGAGCCGAGTCCCTGCTCCTCCCTTAGCTCTGCACAAAGAAAAATGGCACAAAATGTTGCCTTTCTGGTAAAATATTCCTCGGGAGTTTTTTATTTTCAAGATTTCTGGAGCATCGAGGCTGTGGGATTTGTATTTTCAAACTGCTTTTCTTTACTTCAAATGCTGAATAGGAATAAACCCTCCAAGTTAAATCAACCACAAAGTGGATGGACAGGATTGATATTTTGGGGGATGTTGAAATCTGGGCTGTGCCTGATCCTTCACCACATTATCCATTTCTTGGAGGAAATCATACTCAATACAATTTTCTCAAAGGGATGCTGCCCTCCCCTCTTTATACATTTTGTCCCTCATTAAAAACCAGTTTTTTGGAGGAGCTCAGTGCTCTGCCATGAGCAAAACTGGCTTGGTGAATGTCCTGCTAACCTAAAATTTAACAGCCAAAACCGAGCTGCATTTTAAGCTTGACTAGGTGTGTGTGGAGTTTTATTTCCCAGCACGTGGAACATCTCTCAGAACTGGATTGACTTAAGCCAGACTGAGTTAAGCAGGAGTTCAACTTTAAAAACCCCATTTAGCAGCATCAGAACTTAACAAAGCTCTTCTGAATTGAGGAGAGGTGGAAAAGTAAAATAACAGAAAACCAACATAACCCAAAGTCTGGGGTTCCAGGAGAATTTCCCTTTTCCATCAGGAATTCCAAATTCCAAGGGGCATTTTGGGAGCCCTTCAGAGCAGCTGCCTGTGCTGGGAGAGCAGACCTCAGGCTCTGCCTTTAAAGCACCTTCTCTTTGAACACCATTTTCTTTTGAAGGAGATTTTCCTCGCTGGAGTTATGGATTAAAAGGAATAATTTTTAATCTTTCTGAGCCTTTTCCTGCTCAGGTTTTCCTATGTTGCTCAGGTTGGGCTGTGAATATCTAAGAGCACCTCATCAGCCTCTGAATAAATCACTGCTTCATCCCCCTGCTTGTGCTTTGTAATGAGCACCCCAAGCTGCTTTTATTTTCCCCTGGGAGTGAGTCTGGAGCAGGGTTTTATGGGCAGGCACTGCATAAACCCAGCCTGGTGCTGTCTCCCACATTAAAGTCAGACAAGCTTCTTTGGAAGCCTTGGGGAAATGGGAATTTCTCCCGTGGTTTTTCTGCTTTCTGTAAGCCCAGCTTCACATCCACATTTCAGGAGGCAACATCCAATCCAGGGAACGCCTGCAGCCTCCCTGCTGCAGCCCAAAACCTGGGAAATCAGTCATTCCTGGGAAATTCATTCTCTCTGTTCCAGTTCTGAATCCTGACAGGGCAGGAGGTCGGGACTCAGGCCCAGCTCCTGGCTTGGTTAAACCAGATGGACACACAGAGCCAGCTGAATGTTGATAATCCCCAAAAGGAGCTTTTGGAGCCTCTTTGTTGTTCAATCAGTTGGATTTTTCCAGCCAATCCCACAGCCCTGTCACCCTCCTGAGTGGCACTAAAAATGGGATTGAACGTGGCTGTCACTGCCTTGTTTGAACCCCTGAAGGTGATGGGAACCAACCTATTGCTGAATTAACCCATCCCTAAAATCCTGGGAATCACAGAGCTCCCATATTGCAGCAGCCTGTTGTAGTTTAAGGATTTGGGATGTTATCAGTCACTGCCACAAGACTGATAAGCAAAGCAGTTCTGGGTTTCCTTTCTGCCTATGGTTAGGGAAACAAAATAAAAAAATTTAATGAATTTAAAACAACACCCCCAGAGCGATGCTGGGAACAACAATAATAATAATAATAATGAGATGATGATGATAATAATAAACGAATGTTTTCCATTTAGCAGAACGTTTCAAAGAGAAATCCCTTTCTTTTTCTGGAGATAAACACACCACAAACACCCAGACACGTTTGAGGCCTCAGGGAAATCAAAGCAAACAACAAACCTGTGGAAAATTGTCACCAAAATCTCTGAGCCCCCGGTGCAAAACGAATTTGGGAGGAACAGCAGCAAAGATTGGGCTTGGAAAAATGTGGATCAGAGGAAAGGGGGCTGAGATGCTCAGAATTTCAGGATGCTCTTGGAAAAAAACCCAAATAGTCGAGGTTATCCCTCCCACAGTGGGAGAGAAGAGAGGTTTGGAGGTGTTTTTCCCAGTGGATCCAGCAGGGAATGTGGGATTTCTGCTGCCCAGAAAAGCTTTCCCTGCTGGTTTATGGAGTTGGTGGGAGCGGGCCAGGGGCTGGGGGATCTCTGGGATGTTTCTGTTTGTCATTGACTCTGCTCTTTCTTTGTCTTCTCCTTGCTGGAATCTCTCTCTAGGAGTTTCATGGGGTAATATGTTCTTCCTGTCTCTCACTGCTCTGTTTTTGCCTGTCCAACCTGTGTCCCCACACTCTGCCACTGTGGAAACAACCCAGCCATGTTCCACCCATCCCATCGACTCCCCCTGTCCCTCTATCCCCATTTTCCAGTGAATATTGTCCCTTAACAATCCTCATCCATCCCGACTTTTCCCTCAGCAGAGGTGGGAACAGAGTCAAAATCCAAGGCAGAGAGGCAAAAACCACACGGAGGTGAATGTGTAGCAAAAAGGTTTGGGGGGCTGACTCGGTGGGCACTGATGGGTGAGTTATAACCTGTGAGGAAAATCTGAATAACCAGGCTGAGAGAAGAAATTTCAGCCTCTTTCAGAGGATTTCACCTCCAAAAAGCCCAGCTGGAAGCTCCAGGCCTAATTCAGTGCAGTGTGGGCAAAGGGACCCTCCTGGGATCCAGGCTCTGGTGCTGGGGGATGTCTCTGACAGGGACACAGAGCTCAGGGAGCTTTTTGCACAGGGAATTGGTGGAGAAGGAGGTGCCAAAATCTGTATTTAACCCTCTGCCAGTGGCAGTTCTGCACTCAGTGCAGGGGCAGGATGGGAGGCAGGGCTGTGTCCTCTGTCCCCACATTCCAGGAGCTCTGGGGGAATCTCCCCAGCCAGGGAAAAGATGCCAAGAGAAGCCTTTGATGTGGCCCAGGAAATTTGGCACCGGATTCTTCCTTCTCTCGAGGAAAGCAGAGCATGTAGGGCAGGACCAGGGTGCCTTTGTGCTTGGCCAGGGTGGGGTGACCTCATTTACTCTTCCAGGGTGGAATTCACTCTGCCAGGAGGATTCCAGGCAAGCACAGGCTCCACTTTACCCTGAATTTTTGATGCCCTGGCTCTGAGAGGTCCCTGTCACCTGAAATCAGAGCTGCTGGCAGCAGCAACAGCAACAAGCAGTTTCCATTTGGAAGAACCACTAAATTTTTAAAGGCTCTTTTATTTATTAAAGGGAGAAAAGGCTCTGCAAAGCTCTTTTAAAATATTCCTGATGTTTGAAATAAGCAGGCAGCAAGCTGACACAGAAAACAACAAAACAGCACTGGCCTAATGCACCCAAAGCTGATCTAATGCAAATTTTTTTTGGTGGTATTCTCTTTTTTTTTTCCTTTTTTTAATTTTCTTTGCTGTCTGCCTTTATCCTGTGCTTCTCTATAGCTCTAATTCAAGATTCAGCTCTCCTGAATGTTGCAGTTGTTGTTCTGCAGGCCATTAAAATCTCGTCCTTGCACAGCAATTCCTTTCTGGCGTGAGGAATATCCAGGTCAGATGTGTGCTTGGATTCACCCTTTGACTGAATCCCAGTTCCATCTGGAGCTTTGATTTTCTGGGACATCTGGCTTTGTATGAAAGCAGTGAAGAAACCCCAATATTGGCAGAGAGGGTTCTTCAAAACACCCAAACCCAACCCTTAGGGGTTTATTTGACAGGCAGAGGATCCTTTTAATTAAAATGCAGTTTGCATCACTTGGGGTCAGAGGACCAGGAAAAGCTTTTCCTGTAGCAGGGACCTTACTGTGACAAGAAATGGGAATTTTTTTTTTCCTCAGGATTTGCTATATGGCTCAGAGCATAAATCCCATTAAGATTTAATTGGCTCACACTCTTTATTTGCTTAAGTGCCTGAATGGAAAAAAAAAAAATCAGTCAGCCCTTCTTAGTGTCCTCTGCTGAGGCAGAAGGAATTCTGTGTGACTGGAGCTGTCTGCCCTCCACCTCCCATTCCAGGGAAAAGCAGGAGCAAGGATTTGCTCTGCCTCACGTCCCTTTAACCTTCCTGAGGCCTTTTCCTGGTCTAAAAATCAAGAGTCCAACAGGGTTAGAAGGGAAAAAGGGATTTTCCCTTGGGATTTATTTGCAGGACCCTTAGGTGCACCACGGCCAGGTCGAATGCACCTCCCTGCACCCCGCAGTGCCCCTCCTAAAAGCTCTGCTCTGACACTGGAGGTGTTACTAATTAGCAGATCTAGCAAAGATTCCCCAAGGAGAGGCTCCAATGAGCCCCCTCCCCAAGGAACCTTCCCCTGGATGGTTCTATCTCAGGTTACAGAATGTGTTCTGGAGAGGCCCTTGGGCTCTGGGCACACTGATCCCTCACTACAGAGCTTCTCAAATGTTTCCTCTCCCAGCTTGGCAAACAAGTCCAAGAATGGAGGCAAAAAGCACCAAGAATCCAGAAATTGTAAAAAGGTGTAACAGGGGGATAAAAGAAAAGGCAAAAATCATCCTGGCATCATTCCTGGAAGTATTAAATCCACAGAAATTCTTGCTTCAGGCGTGGAGCCCACCCTGGGAGAGCAGAGCAGGGAAATGTCTCTGTTCTCGTTTGCACGAGGCTTCGTTAGTGCAGTCGTTAATTGGCACTGCAGCAGCACCCAGGTCTCCTGGAATCAGGAGCAGGGAACATTCTGGGCTTCTGAGGGAGCCCAGGAGAGCAGAGCTGAGCTGTGATGTGCGCTGGGGCTGCTGGGGAACGGAGCAGAGCTCTGGGCACGGGGTCCCCGTGTGCCACCCCCCTCTCCTGTCCTGTCCTGCTGCCCCAACCCCGTGGCCTTGAAGAGTCTCCCCCTCACTCCTCTCTGACCCCCACCTTCCTCAGCTCCCACTGCTTCCCTGGCTTTCCTCAGGTGGCAGACACAGAGCAGGGGAAGGGATTTGCTTGGCCCTGCAGAGGGGCCAGCCCCGGGCATGGGGTGGCCACCAGCCCTGGGGACAGGGGGGATCTCCTGTGGCATCTCCTCATCCATGACCTGTTCCCCTTTTTGCTTCCCTCCTGCCCTTCCCATCCTCCTGGAGAGGCTGAACAACCTGTCCTGCAGCCAGGGCACTGCTGAGGGTCAGCCTGGGCACTGGGGGAGCTCCAGCTCAGCTGGTGGCTCTGGTGACACCGAGGTGCCCATGGCAGCTGAGAGCAAATATGCAAAGCCAAGCCCAGGCCAGACCTACAGCTCTGCTAAAATCAGACAAGAGAGGCAGTAAAAGCTCTGCTGGCAGCACCTGCTTCATCTAGGGCATCAAAGGTCTCTAATGAGAGTCAAATATTATTTTTTTAAAATATCTAATGGTGTTTTTGTGGCTTTAAATCAGTCCTCTAGCTCTGGGAGTAAATGCAGTGCTGGGATTCAGGGCTGTGCCAGTGGTCAGGGTCCTGCTGGGATGGATTAAAATGGCCCTAAAACAGCCCTGAAGGATGGGAGAGGGAGAGGTCAGGGACCTGTCTGTCCTGTTCCCCCTCTCCTCCACTTCTGCTAAACCCTGTGGCAAGGGAATTTCTCCTCAAGTTACACATCCCTGGGATACAACCAACCCTCCAAAAATTGCTGTGTCTCCCTCTTACTGCATTTCCAGACAACTGCAGTGCCTGATGATGGGGGAAGGGGCTGGAAATGAGGCAGGAATGTGGGTTTGGGTTGTAGATTCCAGTTCAGCATTAGTTGTGGGTTCCCAGTCCTTTGGAAGTGGCTGGATTTCCAAAAAGCCCCTTCCCAGGGCTGGTTTCCTCCACCCTTGGTGCTCCTCCCTGAGCACAGGGTGTAGGGCAGGGAGGGGGAAGCTCTGTCCTCTTTCCCAAACCTCCGTGGGTCTCTCGGGTGTCTCGTCCTTCCATTATCTCCCTCCTGGAGAAGGGGAATGCCCAGCAGCCTGGCAGAGCTCAGGACAGGAGTTCCCAGCACGTGTCCCACCCGCTCCTCATCCACACCTGTGTTCCCTCAGCGCAGCCTCAGCCTCCCCAAACCTCCAGCCATGAGTAAAACTCCAGAGTTCCATCCCATTTTCCACGTCATCCGAAGCCAAGGGAATGTCGTTGTTTTGCCGTGGGGTCGGAAGAAGACGCTCCTGCTGTCTCCTTCTGCTTATTTATTTTGGAAGTGCACGAGGGAAGGAGCTCTGTCCTTCCCCCAAAACCCCTCTTGATGTGAACAAGAGGAACGTTCTCCGGCCTTGCACTCGGTTTTAACCAAACCTAGACCCCAAACGTGACTGACAGCACCTGCATGCCTGAGTGGGGAGTCGTCCCAGCACTGCTCCAGGCATGTAATATATTGTCATATTACATGGTCCTGCATGGGATGGGTGGCATGTCCTCCTCAGGGGTGAGGGAACAGGCTCTGACCCCCAGGAGAGCTCTGTCCCTCACCTGGAAGGCTCCCAAACCCTCTTGGCACAGAGGATTGCACAGAGAAACAGCCCCTGCTTCATCCAGCTGGGAGGGAAGAGCCACGTGTGGCTTTGTGCCTTCTCCTGCTGGGAATGGGATGGAGGAGCTGAGCCTCCTGTCCCGGGGCTGCTGCCCTGCCTGGGAGCCTTGTCCAGTGTGGAGTCGGGGCAGGAAGGGCCCCAGGTGCTGGTGAGTGGCTGGGAGGTGACAAAGCCTGGCCATCCTGCGGCTGAGCCCTGCCAGGACCCTGTCCCACCCCCCAGCCCTCTCCTCGTGCTGCTGGATCCATCCCAGGTGAGCCCTGCTGAGGATGGACACAACACCTGCCACAAAAAAAACCGACCCCAAACCCAACCAGTTCCACCAGCAAAGCCACCCTGGGTGCCCATGAGCTCTCCCTGGGCAGCAAACGATTCCCTCTGTCGTTGTTGTGCCTTTTTCTCCCCTGCAGAGGAACCAAAGGCAAGGACATCAACACCATCAAGTCCCTGCGAGTCCTGCGTGTGCTGCGGCCTCTGAAGACCATAAAGCGGCTGCCAAAGCTCAAGGTCAGAAAAAAAAAACCCAAATCTTTCTTCTCTGGAGGTTTCTGACTGATGGGAAAAGCTGGTGGGCTCCAGTGAAGCCAAGTTTGTTTGTGGTGCTTTTATTTTTATTTTACTTATTTCGTTGTGATGAATCTCTGGGCCAGATGAGCACAACCAGCTGGGCAGCTGTTGAGCAAATGTCAAACATTGGGGTGCTTTTGCAAACCTTGTGGGTAATCTCCAGGAAAATTCCAGGAAAATCAGACCTCTACAAAGAGAAAAAAAAAGGCAAATAAATTAAATTACAGTTCCTAAGTGGGATGGTCTTTGAAGTGATACAGGAGAAAATGGGGTTGGGAGGGTTTGAGTTTCCCTGGAGAATTTAACACGAATATTGCAAGGTTTTTCACAGGCTGTCCAAAGGGATTTGTCATTGCTGTGGGAAGGGCTTGAATTTATTCATCTTTCTAGTAAAGAATCCACAGTCCAGTTCTTTTCATCCCTAGAACACTGATCCAAAAACCAAAATCAATTTAATGGTCTGTGGTCACTCACCCAACACCAACAATTTGAGGTGCAGCCAGGCCCTGCAAAGAGAGAATGGAAGGAGTTTAAAATTCCATAATTCCTGAGGTTTAGGGGCTCTTCAGTTCCTTTTGTGGGCTGTTGATGGTGAAAAAGCTGTGGATGTTTTGAAAGCTGAAAATGTGTTTGACAATTCCTGTTTTCACATCAAACTGAGGGTCAGCCCTCTGCAGATTTGCTTTTGTCTGAGCCCACAGTTGGTGCGTCAGTAATTTCAGTTTTATGCACACGGAATTTATCTGAAAAGAAAAGGAATGTTCATGTTGGACCACACAGAAATTTCCTGTTGGATTCCTGGGATGATCACGGGGATTTCCATCAGGATTCCAGGGCTGATCAGAGAGATTTCCATTTGGATTCCTGGGCTGACTGGAGAAATTTCCATCGGGAGTTTTGGGTTGATGAAAGGGATTTCCATCAGGATTCCTGGGCTGATCAGAGAAATTTCTATCAGGATTTCAGGGCTGATTTTTGGGCTGATCAGAGAGATTTCCATCAGGATTGCAGGGCTGATTTTTGGGCTGATCAGAGGGATTTCCATCAGGATTCCAGGGCTGATTTTTGGGCTGATCAGAGGGATTTCCATCAGGATTCCTGGGCTGATCAGAGAAATTTCTATCAGGATTTTTGGGCTGATCAGAGAGATTTCCATTGGGATTCCTGGGCTGATTGGAGAAGTTTCTATCAGGATTTTTGGGTTGAGCAGAGGGATTTCCACGAGAATTTCTGGGCTGATAAGAGAGATTTCTATCAGGATTCCTGGGCTAATTGAAAAGAATTCCATCCGGATTTCTGGGCTGATCAGAGAGGTTTCTGTCAGGGTTCCTGGGCTGATTGGACAGATTTCCATCAGGATTCCAGGCTTACATCAGGAGTGTAATTCTGTGAATGCTTCACTTCCATTCAGAGGAACAGGAGCAGGATTGTACAAAAGCTGTGCTTGGGCAGGGACTGCTCAATTTCTGGTATTGTGCCAAACTTCTGACTAAAATGAAACTGCAGATCACTTGTGATGAATCAGGGCCTCATACCCACCTGAGAAATGGATTTGGGAAGTTCTTTGCAGGGAGTTCAGGAGAGCACCTGAGTCACGCCTCCTTCTGACAGACAGCTCTTTAGAAAAACATTTATTCAAAGCATTTGGTTGTTTTGTTTTCTGGTAGTTTTTTCCTTATTACTCCAACAGTTTTTGTGCATCCACTGGAAGTAAAATCAAAACAATTTTCGTTTCATAATGAAATGTTTGCTCAGGACTAATATTGTCTCGACAAGCTGTGTAAATGTTAGGAGCAGCATCAGGAAATTCAGTGGCACAGCCAAAGTTGTGGATAAAGCAGGAGATGAGGGAAGCTGGAGTTGTTCCTCACAGCTTTGGGAAGTGAAAATCCAGGAAGCATTCATGGGTTGTGGGATGGGGAATGAGTCCCAAATGAGAGAGATTTCGATGGGATATTGGGCAGGAATTGTTCCCTGGGAGGGTGGGCAGGCCCTGGCACAGGGTGCCCAGAGCAGCTGGGGCTGCCCCTGGATCCCTGGCAGTGCCCAAGGCCAGGCTGGACATTGGGGCTGGGAGCAGCCTGGGACAGTGGGAGGTGGGAATGGGATGGGATTTAAGGTCTTTTCCAACCCAAACCCTTCTGTGACTCCCCGAGTGGGGTTAAAGGATGCCACCATTTGGGATGAACTTTTTCCTTTCTCCCCACCCCCTGACCTTGCTGCCCTCCACTCCCAGGCCGTGTTTGACTGTGTGGTGAACTCCCTGAAGAACGTGCTCAACATCCTCATCGTGTACATGCTCTTCATGTTCATCTTCGCCGTCATCGCCGTGCAGCTCTTCAAGGGACGCTTCTTCTACTGCACCGATGAGTCCAAGGAGCTGGAGAAGGACTGCAGGTACAGCTGGGAGCAGGGAATGTGCCAGGGAGCAGCTTCCTGCAGCTCCCCAGGCTGGCCCCAAGTCAGGGATTTGCTGAGTGGGAATAGGCTCCTGGGAATAAGAGCAATAATTCAGCACAGCTACCCTGGAGGTGGATTTTTCCTTGTTTTATTGTGTCCCTCCTGGCTCTGATCTTCAGGATGGAGGGCAGGCAGCTTCTTTCCCAGGAAAGCTGGGTGTGATTTTGAAGAGAAGGGTTTTTGATAGTGTGACTCCTCTTTCCACCTGTTGCCTGGATTCTTGGAGCTCCCATGAGTTAGGAAAACACACTGAATAAATAATAAGAATCGTGGCACGTTAAAGAGCTGCTAATTAGTGAGGATCTGAATCTTTTAAAAGCCCTGTCATGCTCTGTCCTTCCCAGCAGGCTGCCAAGGTGTGGTGCTCCACAATGTGCATCTCATCAGCTTTTTCTTGGCACCCAAAGCACCTCCTCAGCACTGTCCTGCTCTGCCTGTCTCTCTCCTGCTGCCTGGCACGGGCAGGGCACGTCCCCACTGGGATCCCAGGGGCTGGCACTGCAGTTCTTCCTTGGAGAAATGCAGATAAGTTATGGGAAGGAGTGTGAAAGGACAGAAACGGGTAGGTTGGAGAGGGTTCTCCACGTGCCAGGCCCCTAAAAGCAGGACACATTCAGAAGTTAGATCCAGCCCTGGAGAAGGAGCCAGAAATGTTTTTTCCCTGTGGAGCAGAGGTTTTCTGTGGGGTCAGACAGTTTAGGGGCCAGCATGGTGCTGATGGCTGGCTTTGCCTAATGAATGAGTAAATGCCCTGATTAAAATCCCTTTCATTTTCAGTCCTCAGGTCCAGTTCCAGTGGCTAAAAGTAGCTCAAAAATTGGCTGTTTCTTCTGGCATAGACTTTGAGGGAATCTCTTTGTCTGTAATCCACAGCAGAGTCCACACTGTGCTGCTGGGGCTCTCCAACACTCCTAAGAAATGCCTGATCTGCTTTCATTCTCTCACTGGCTCTGAATCTCTTTTCTCCTAGGGGTCAGTACCTGGATTATGAAAAAAATGAGGTGGAGGCACAGCCCAGGGAATGGAAAAAATACGAGTTCCACTACGACAACGTGCTCTGGGCTCTGCTCACGCTCTTCACCGTGTCCACAGGGGAGGGGTGGCCAACGTGAGTAACGGGGCTGGCAGGGGCTGATGGGGCAGGTAAAGCAGGTCCCCAAAGCTCTGAGGGACAGCAGGAAATGAGAAGAGTCTTTTACCAGCTCAGTTTTGTGGGATTCTGGGGTGAAGCAGCAGGCAGAGCTCTGTCTTTTCCTTGCACAAGGATGCTCAGGAAGTTTTCCGTTCTCACTTCAGGCTTTTGGACTCACACACTTCCCTCAGGGGTAAAATTGGTAATGGAAATGTAAGAAAACAAGGGGGAAAAAGTATTGTGAGCTCTGCTGGAGGTCTGCTGGGTGTGACAGTCCCCAAATGACATTTCCTGTTCAGCACGTGACTTTATTTTGGCACACGTGGAGTGCCGTGTGTGGCCAGGGCTCCTCCGCCTCCACATTCAACTCTTTCATAAAATAAAGACTAAAACAGCATCAGCCTCCCTCTTCCAGTCCCTCACTGTGTTCCCCTATTGGATGTCATCAGTACCTCTCTTTCCCCACTTCTCTTCCATCCCTGTTGAGCAGAGAAGAGAAGCCAGATCCAGCTGGATCCTCTCCCCTTGGCCAGGGGGGATCAGTGGATCTGGACACAGCAAATCTCCACCATTCTGCACAATGGTGAGAACAAAAGGGTTTCCCTGAAAAATATCCTCAAGGAAAACTTCTCCCCAGCCACAGGGATGGGGAGCAAGTTTTTCCTGAGCATATGTGGAGAACCCTGCACGTGAGTGGAGGCCAGGGAGCGATTCTCAGGGGGTCCTTGGTGCTTCCCAGGGGTTGTGTTGACCTTTCCTCTCTCTTTGCATTTGCTTGCAGTGTGCTGAAGCACTCGGTGGATGCCACCTACGAGGAACAGGGGCCCAGCCCTGGCTACCGAATGGAAATGTCCATCTTTTACGTGGTGTATTTTGTTGTCTTCCCTTTTTTCTTTGTCAACATCTTTGTGGCGTTAATCATCATCACCTTCCAGGAGCAAGGAGATAAAGTGATGTCAGAGTGCAGCCTTGAGAAGAACGAGGTACCCACCTCTTCTGACTCCAGAGTTGGTGTTGCAGGGGCTCAGAGCACCTGGATACTGGTGGAAGGCCACTCCTCGTCCCCCTCTGTGCTGGGGGGACTGGAGAGCAGTGGTTTTTGGAGGGTGTGTGGTGTAAAGACCAAAGAAATGAGTGACAGTTTCAGCTTCTGCATAAAAACAGCACCAGGGAGAGCCCCAGGGTGCTTCCTGTAAGGAACCACTGGCACCCATCCCCCTGGACCACACCAAAGTGGAGATGGATGTGCCCTGGCACAGGGTGTCCAGAGAAGCTGCCCCATCCCTGGCAGTGCCCCAGGCCACGTTGGATGGGGTTTGGAGCACCCTGGGACAGTGGGAGGTGTCCCTGCCATGGCAGGAGTGGCACTGGATGAGCTTTGAGGTCCCTTCCAACCCAAACCATTCCATGGTTTTATGTTTGCTCGAGTCTGGAGATGTGGGAGGACACAAACCTTGAGGCCAGACCTCAGAAACCAAACTGAGCTCCAACTCCTGTGGCTCCCCAGAGGAAAACTCCTCTCCACAGGCTGGTTTTGTGCCTGGCTGGGACTTTTCCTCCTGGCAGCAGCCAAAAGGAGATGCCTTGAGAAGACTGTAAGAAGCTGTGAGGTTTTTCCCTAATGCCCCCAAAAATCCCATTGTTTTCCACTCAGGGGCCTTCTGAGCTGGTTTTTCTTCAATTCCTGGCATCCATGTATCTTCCTTAAATGGGTGTATCCAGTTTCCTTCTCAATGTGTGCAGATTTTTGGCATCTGCAGCATCCTTCATCCAGGGTCCCACAGCCTCAACGACCTCCTGTGGGAAGAACCATCTCTTTTCATGTATTTTGAAACTGGAATCTGATTTTTGATGAAAAGAGATGGATTTTGAAGCGACTCTTAATTAGTTCCTTGTTTGTCTATATGAACAAAATGTCCAAAATAAAGCAGAGTATTTAGAGATGCTTTTTTATTTTCCTACTGAGCAGAAAGTGATTTCAGACTTGGAATTCTTATATAAATCCAAGATGAGAAATCACTCCAGAGTCAAAACTTCTTATGGGTAGAAACTGATTTTTATTATAGTTTTATATTCATAATAACAGTGATCAGAAATAACCAGTGCAGGGGGGCTTTGAGGGCTCCCCCAGGGCTTTTGGTGGATAATTTATTGGTAAATTCAGTTGTCATTTTATGGAATATTCTGGGCTGTCCCAGTGTTGCTGTGGTGAGGACACACCTGAGTTCCACAATACTTTTTGAAAACCACAGAGAACATCTTTACCAATGCTCTGGTTCCTACAAACACCCTTCAGGAGGACTTGGAACTGTTTCTAAAAGTGGGGAGGGATCAGGACCTGCAAGGAGCTGAGCTCCAGTGGAATGCTGTAGCACTGCAAGGGGCTTAGGATTTTGGTAGGGGAAATATTCCAGGCAAATTGATGAGGATTTGGGCATCCTGTGCTGCATTTTACAGGAACAGTCAGTCCTCATTTGGTGTAAATGCTCTGCTCGCTCTCCCAACCACATCCCAATGGATGAAGACTCCCAGCCCTTCTCCTGTCACCTCTCCATCCCCTTTTTTTGTTTTGTAGAGGGCCTGCATAGACTTTGCCATAAGTGCCAAGCCCCTGACCCGCTACATGCCCCAGAACAAGCAATCCTTCCAGTACAAGATGTGGAAATTCGTGGTGTCCCCTCCCTTTGAGTATTTCATCATGGTCATGATCGCTCTCAACACCATCGTCCTCATGATGAAGGTGAGTGGGAGCTTCCTGAAGCTGGGAATTTCGGGCTGTTGGTGCAGAGAATCTCACCCTGAGAGCTGGTGGGGGTTTCAGCAGGAGCAGCCAGCACTCCTCATGTGCCTGCTGGGATTCCTTTGGCTCTTCCTTTGGTTTAGCTGGGATGGGATCCCAGCAGTGGGATTCCCTGCAGAGTGTTGGCTGGGCTCAGCCCCTTTGGTTGTGTGAGCCTTGGATGGGACCTGGGACCTGCAGGTGCTGATGTCCAGCTCAGCCTGGGCTTCCTGCAGCCCAGCAGGGTCTTGGGGCTGCTCAAAGCCCAGTCAGGCCATGGAAATTCAAACTGAAAGAGAGCAGGTTTAGATGAGATATTGGAAGAAATCCATCCCCATGAGGGTGGGAGGCCCTGGCACAGGGTGCCCAGAGCAGCTGTGGCTGCCCCTGGATTCCTGGCAGTGCCCAAGGCTGAGCTGGACAGGGCTTGGAGCACCCTGGGACAGTGGGAGGTGTCCCTGCCCACAGGGACTGGATGAGCTTTAAGCTCCCTTGCAACCCAAAGCATTCTGTGATCCTGTGAAATTACCCAAGTTTGGAACAGCATCAGGCTCCTGGGATGTGATCCAGAGTGGGGGAGGAGGTGCAGGTGGATGCACAGTGTGGATGATGTCCCCTCCTATCCCTTCCCTGGCTTAGAGCATCTTCACAGTCAAGGGGTCCCCATCTTCTCAGGGTTCTCTGGAACAAAACCCAGCTCTGGGTTTGAAAATGTCCTTCCTCCCTCCTGGGCTGTGCTGTGCTTACCAGGTGATGCCTTGAGAGGCCTCCTAGAAACAGAGACCAGACAGAAATAAGGGAATAAAGGTGGGGATTTATTGGAGAGGCTTCAAAGGAACACCCTGGGGAGCCAGAGGTGCTGCCCAGATGGGCCCCGAGATGGACCCTGAGAGGCCACGAGTTCTTCCCACTTTGATGGGTTTGGTTCATTTGCAGCTCAGGGTTCATTCTCCAATTCAAGCTTCAGTTTAATGGTGTCATTTCCCCTCAGCTTGCCCCCCTCTCAGAGGCTTTTGGTTTACCATCCCTCAGCAACAATCTCCAGCTCTGGGGATATTCCAGCTGCCCCCTCAGTATAGGATGGAGACAAGAGAGACAGGAATAACTGTGTTGTAACCCCAAATCTCACTTAAAGTGAGCACAGAATCCTGACTAAAGTGAGCAAATCCACTGGGAAGGGTTTTACTGTGTCAGTGATTTTCCCTAATGGCCTCTCTCCCATCCTGCTTTAGTTCTACGATGCTCCAGAGGCATACGAGGAGATGCTGAAATGCCTCAACATTGTGTTTACATCCATGTTTTCCATGGAATGTGTGCTGAAGATCATTGCCTTTGGTGTGCTGGTAGGTGCCTCCCTCCCTCGTTCCCTGCCACCTCTTTTCCTGTCTCGATGAAACGCTCGCGTTTAAAAACAAGCAACCAAAAAAAAAATAAATAAACCCCCCCGACCTTTGCTGGCAAAGAGAAAATAACCCCTGGACCCCTCTATTCCCCTTGTGTTCTCATTTGGCAGAATTATTTCCGAGATGCCTGGAATGTCTTTGATTTTGTAACAGTGTTGGGAAGTATTACTGATATTTTAGTAACAGAGATTGCGGTAAGTACAGTTTGCTCAATTTCCTTCCTTTATAACCCATTTCTAAACCAAGCTGTGCCCTGTCAAGACACTGAACCTTCTCCCTACCAGCCTTATTCCCTGGAGCTGCCTCTGGAAGTCACAATGGCCTTGGCTGACCCTGTTCCACAAGCTCTGCTTTTCCTGAGCTGAGCCCAGCCGTGTGCCCCAAAGAGGGAAAGCTCTGATGGGAACCACGGTGCTCGTGACTCTGCCAGCAGGCAGCTCCCTCTCTCCTTGCAGCCAACTACTCCATCCTCAGGCCTTTTCTGCCTCTTCATGGAAAAATCCTGCTGGATTTAGAGAGGGAAAAGACCAAAGGGATTCTGCTGGGTTCGTGTGGGAGGTCCTTGTCTGGGTCACGGGGCAGGGTGAGGGTGGTAAGAGGTGAACAGCGTGGACTGGGGGGATGCTGCTCTCACAAAAGCTCCGTGGGGCAATGAATAAACAAACAGCTTTCCCACAGGATTTCTGGCCAGCCCTCCAAGGGCTGCTGTCTCCCTGTAGGTCACACAAAGTGGGCAGATTTGGCATTAAATCTGAAGGATTTTTCCACAAGGGCAGCAAATGCCTGTCTCAGTCCCTGACAATCTGATCTTACCCACTGAAGAAATTGCTCCTGTCCTCTCCCAGTGCATGCTGGAGCTGATGATGTATCTGTGTGATGAATTTGAACTTGACCATAACTTTTTTCCTCAGTCCCAGGGGTTTGCCTGTAGATCTGTTCTGTGTGTGCTCCCCATGTTCCTTTACAGGTGCTGGTGAAGACCATGGGACTGTTCCTAACAAAATGCACTTTTATTTAACCTCCTTGGTACAAAATAATGCACAACCCCCCCAAGTTTTTCCTCCCCATGCAAATGCTATTCATGTACCTGCTGGTGAATCCTGTGTTGTAGGGTTTTGTTCTCAGTGCAGCCAGGCTGAAGTTACTCAGCTCACCCACCCTGAGTGCTGCAGGTTGTTGTCCCCACTCCCTCTCCCATGGGATGTGTTTTCTTGCCAAGGGCACCCAAACATTTGCCATGGTTTGAAAAATCTGTGAAACCATTTGCAAGTCAGCCACAATCAGACTGAAGCTTTCCCACCCCTCCTCTGGCCACTTTTCCTGGGAGAAAGCAGCACTGACAGCTCTCACGGGGTAAGGGAGCCTCTGGTCTCTCCCAGATTGGTGTCTTCTCCTTCAGGAAGGTTTTTCCTTCTCAACACCAAGCCCACATGCTGCTAAAATCCTCATTTTTGGAGCTGTTTTGCAGGCAGGGAGCAGCCCCAGTGTTGCCCCTTCCCTGCTCAGTTAAAGGGACATTGCCTCTCCCTCCAGCTCCCATGGGATGGCCCAGCCAGGGATTGGATCAGGTTGGGCTGTGAGACATTTCCAGCATCCAAAACCTTTGCAGAGGAGTGTGAATTCCCAATAAAACCCCAGTGCCTTTCCCTTCTCCTCCCCAGTGGGAAAGAAGAGGTTTTTTTGGTTTATGAGGAGTTGGATCCATTCAGTCC
This sequence comes from Rhipidura dahli, assembly GCA_013399225.1. Classification (NCBI taxonomy): domain Eukaryota; kingdom Metazoa; phylum Chordata; class Aves; order Passeriformes; family Rhipiduridae; genus Rhipidura; species Rhipidura dahli. Next base: position 1,050,305 of record VXAC01001659.1, read on the forward strand.
TTGGAGAGGATTTTCTCAAGGAGCTCACTGGATTCCCCTGGGAGTGTCCAACATGGAGCTGACCACAAACCTCTCTCATATAAAATCCAGATGTCCCCAGGACAACTCCAGCCCTGAGCTCAAGCTTGGCCCTGTGGCTGTGCCTGCAGAACTTTCTGAACATTCCCATTTGTGGGGCCTGATCACTTCTCCCACACAACAAGCAGCAAGGCAAGAGGAAACAGCCTCCAGTTGCTCCAGAGGAAGTTTAGGGTGGATATCAGGAATCACTGCTTCATGGAAAGGGTGGTCAGGCACTGGAACAGGTGGAGTCCCCAGCCCTGCAGGGATTTAAAAGCTGTGTGGATGTGGCACTTGGGGACAGCGTTTCATGGTGGCCTTGGCAGTGCTGAGGGAATGGTTGGGCTCAGCAATCTCAGAGATCTTCTCCAAGCTGAGCAATTCTCTGATTTCTGTGCAGCCACCACATCTCCCTGCTTTTCCCTTCACACAGAGTCCCCAGGGCTCATCCCCTGCCACTTGGTTTCTGGACTTGGTTTCCAGCACTTCTTTGGTGCAGCTCCTGTCTGGTCTCTCCGCAGCAGCACTCCCGTTCCCAGCAGCATTCCCATCCCCACCTGCACACATTCCTTCACATTCCACACCCATCCCTGTCAGCCTCACCCAGGAGCCACGGGCAGGGAGCAAAGGCAGTGGGCACAGTGCTGTGAGCAGCTCAGTTGGCTTGAAGGGGGCACTGATGGCCAGCTCTGAGCATCCCTGCTTAGCTGGTGGCTGCTGGCAGGGGTGCCCTGAAGATCACACTGATAACAGGGTTGATAAGAGGGTTGATAAGAGGGTTGGTAATGGCAGCTGTCAGGATGTCCCTCATGGAATTCATTCCACCTCAGCCTGTGGAGATGTGCTCTCCACTGGCACTAAAACCTTCCTGCCCTCAAAGCCAGGCTGGGCTGTTCCACTGGGACAGTGGAAGGTCCCTGCCCATGAAGGAGATGAGCTTTAAGGTCCCTTCCAACCCCAACCATTCCATGATTTTATGATTCTCCCCTTCCAGTCCTGAGGATGGATAAGAAGCAGAAGGACTCAGCCCTCTGCTCCTGCCCCGTGTGGTTGGCTCCACATGAGGTTGCTTGTGGGTTATCCTGATCCACGGGGCACCAAGGGGGCACCAAGGGCTCCCAAATCTGCCTGGCAGTGCCAGCACTGCTTTGCTGCCTGCAAAGTGACACAAGGCCTCTTTATCCTGGCAGAGGTACACTGAACCAGCTCTGGGATATTTTGTTAAACTGCAATTTCACCTAAGTGATTGAAATATTTCTGGTATTGAGAGCCAGTGTAAAAAAAAATGAACCAACAGATCCAGTTTGACCCAGTTTTGAACCAACAGTTCCAAAATAGAAGCCATTTTAGAAAAAATGTAGGAAAAAAGGGTTGAAAGAGCTGATGTAGAGATGTGAACGTGCAGGGCTGGAGCCAAGGAGCAGGGGGTGCCCCATTCACAGAGCCCAGCTGTGGCCTCTGCCCAGCCTCTCCTTCCCTTTGGAATTCCAGAGCAGGAAATAAGGCTGGGGATGAGCTGAACCAACCCAACCTCACCCTCCTCAGGGCCCCACTGGGGTGCAGGAGCTCTCTGACAGAGCAGGGAATAACCAGAGAGGAGAGCAGCTCTGGGATCATCCCTCCCAGATGGGAATGGCCCTTTCTCCATGTGCCTTCCTCAGCTCCAGCCTCCCCTCATCCTCTGGCTCTTTGGAGCAGCCCCTTCAGTCCTTGCAGCCCTCCTGGCAGCTGTTCCCGTGGAGTTTCCTCAGCTGGGAAGTGCAGGTGACATCCACAGGGTGACCCTGCAGCCATCCCTGTCCCAGGCACCCTCCAGGTCCCCGTGCAGATGTTTTCTAGGTGGGCCACTGAGCTCAGGCTCACAGAGAGTTGCCAGAGCACCATTTTCCTCCCTATTTTCCAGCTAAGATTGTTCTCCAAAGGTAAATAACCCTGGGTGGCCTCACCTTGAGAGACTTGGCTCCCACCAGCCTTGTTTGGTACCTTTAACCCTCGGAGAAGTAAAGACAAAAGGAAAAGAACTGTGTGGATTAATTGCTTTGTTTTAATTTTCCCGGTCGTGTCACATGTAATTTACTTTGTGATTGTAGTGGAATATCTCTTTTCTTTTTTTTTTTTTTTTATTTCCTCAGGCAAAAGCATGAATGTCAGTTTTTTTCCCCCCTCAGTAACTGAGGGAGAAGAGGTGGGATTAAGGACGAGGTGTCCTTGTGGCCACAGTTGGCCTCAGGAGGCCGAGTGGGTGGGTGGCAAACTGACATCAATTTCTATGCCTGGAAATAGAAAAAAAAAAAAAAACAAACCCACCCCGAGAAGTGTTTGTGAATTGTCTCCAAATTTGCATTACAAACTGAAATGCAAATAACAACTGCACTGTCTGTGTCACCTCGAGGGTCTCCGAATCCCTCTGGGTTCGAAGCATTTTTAATTCCGGGAGTTCCCATAAAATAACACCTCCCCCCACTCCCCACGGTAGCCCGACGGGGTTTCTTTTTCTCCCAGTGAAATTTTTCAGAGTTTCCTTTTTGCTTGTCCTGATTACTCATTTTCTCTTTTTTTTGTTTCCTGTTTTTGTTCCTTATTTTCCTTATCTACCTGCTGAATCACGCCATCCAATCAACATACAATGCGAAAACCATGTCTCCGTCTGTATGTTGTGCACCTGCTGCTCAAAAACCAAAAAAAAAAACCTAAACAATTTGTAAATAATCTTGCAAATATCCATCCATGACAACATCACATATAGGACACGGTTGGTTTCATTGAATTTAAACAATTCTTTAAATTCTCTCTGCTTTGATTTTCTCTCGTTTTCCTTTTGAGTTGATCCGTTTTTGGTTGGTTTTTTGTTGGTTTTTTGGTTGGTTTTTTTTTTTAATTTGATGAGAGTTCCGATTGCACTGGTGGAAAAGCCTCACTGCAGCCCTGCACCTCCCTCCCTGGGCTCATGGGTGACAAGGAGTTGCCAATAGCCCGTGCCCTGCTCCCTGTGCCACCCCCCGTGCCAAAGGGGACACTGCCACCTGCTCTATTCCTTGGGAAGTGGGAGGAGAGGCCGAGGGAAGGGTGTTCTGCACCTGGGAACGTTGGGGTTTGGAGGTGCTGGTACCAAATTCAGCTCTCCAAAGGTGGGTTTGGGTTCTTTTAGGAGGAGGTGATGGAGATTGCTGCTGAAGGAAGCACCTTCCAGCTGTTTGAATCTCTGTATTTTAAAGCAAGACTATTACTGAAGTGATAACAGACTTGATTCCCTCAAATCAAAAATGGTGGGAAAGAAGGATTTTAAATTTGAAAATTCACTGTGACATCAATCCATAGTGGAACCCATTTTGCCACCACAGTGGACACAGAGTCGCTGGACCCAAACCCAAAACCCCAAGTAAAATGCAGAAATCATGTTATGAGCAGAGCTGAAAAGTACCAGGAACCAGTGCCCAAGGCCAGGCTGGATACTGGGGCTGGGAGCAGCCTGGGACAGTGGGAGGTGTCCCTGCCATGGCAGGGATGGGATGGGATGGGATTTAAGATCCCTTCCAACCCAAACCAGTCTGGGATTCTATGAAAACAACCAAAGAAAGGGAAACAGAGGAGGCTCCCATAGTGGGACAGCCTTCAAGGGCAGCTCTGTATCCGTGGTGTCTGTTCTCCCTGATTCCCCACTGCTTCCCAGTTTCCTTCCTGAGGGATGCATTGTCCATCTCCTGCTGTGGGAAGTGGTGCCAGTGCCCGGCCATGCCCAGACCCCCAGACCCTGCCCTGGCTGCTGCCTGGGTTCCTTCAGTGCCAGACCTCTTGGAGGAAAACAGCAACAGGGAAATGATTTTTCCAAACAGCATTTGTTATTTCTCAGATGGATGATAAAATCCTAAAGCTCTGCTGCCTGCTGTGAGCACCGTGAGCATCTGTGCAACAGGAAAGTGTAAAAAACCTGGAAAGGATGACTTTGATAACTGATATCTGTCAGATGAGTTTGATAACTGATATCTGTCAGATGACTTTGATAACTGATATCTGTCAGATGAGTTTGATAACTGGTATCCATCAGCTGTGTGTCACAGCACAGAGGTGGCTCAGTGGCAGGAGAATTGATGCCAAACCCTGTTTTACCCAAGGAATACAGCAAGGTGGAGTTTCCCCTTTGGCTGCATGCGATCCCAGTCCCTGCCTGGAGAGCTGAGGCGTTGGAGGATGGGATTTCTCCCTGGGGTGCCAAGGGTGCCACACACGTGAAGCCCTTCCAGGCACCACCAGCGTGGGGAACTTCGCCTCTCTCCGGGCAGTGCCCAGAACTCTCCTTCCACCAGTCCCAGGGTGCCGGGGATGGGGGATTTTCCTGGGTTGGGAGTGATCCACACAGAGCCAAGGCTTGCACTGCTCTTCAGGAAGCGGCAGTGTCAGAGTCAAATAGGGAATGTGGGGGGAAAAAAAAAATCTATGGATTGTTTGTCCATCTAAATCCCAGGGAATGGGGGTTACAGATGTAAGTTCACAGTTTTGAGCCCCTTTTCCCATTTACATCCCTTTTCCATGGGTAGCACTGGGGCAGGGAGCCCAGCCCAGAGCAAGTGTTAAACACCCTGCCAGCTGTGATGAGGAGGTTTTAGCAAAGCCCGAGCAGGACAACATTCCTGCTGTTGGGCTGCAGGGAAGAGGGAGATCCCTCAGAGCTGGATCCTGTGCCCTTGCTCCTCTGCACAGGAAAGATGAGGCTTGAGCTTGATCTCAAGTTCAAATCAGCCTTTGAGGCCAAAGTGCTGCCAGCATCACCCATAAGGTCTGAGCCAGGTCCCACTGGTGGAGAGATTCTCCTCATTAAAAGGGGCTCAGGGTTAAACCTCTGCCCATCCCTGGGGCTGCCTCCCAGTGGGAGCAGGGCATGAAGAACCCCATTAGTGATGCCCCAGGGGCCTGCCCTGCTCAGGTGAGTGCAGCTGGACTGCTGAGGAGGGAAGGTAAGTGCTCTGAAAACCAACCTGGGGCTGATGCCCGGACAAAGTGGACATTTCCAGTGCCTGTTCCACTGCCCAACCCAGGGGAATCCTCGCTTGTGCTTTGCCTGCTGCAGCTGGGTTCTGTTGCTGGCTTGAATGAGCTCAGTGTTGTCTGCTCTTTCATTGAACATTCCTGTGCTTTTCTCTTTTTCTCTTGATTTGAAGATCGAGTCTGATTTTCGGTCTGTGCCTAACTCTGAGCTGCTTGTGTTTTAAACCTGAGAGAAACCGAGTGCATGCCTGAGACTGAGTTTCTGGAACTCTTTGATGGGATTGGTGGAATGCAATGCTAATGGCCCCAAAACCGAGCTGGCATTGAAAGAATCCATAGATCCAACAAGCCCCCCAATTTTAGCATGAGCTCTGTAGCCAAATGAGCAAGAAACGTGGGTCAGCTCAATGTGACTTCTGGTAAAATAATCCAAGGGAAATCCTATTTTTGCTCATCTTTACCAAGCAGAGCTCCTTATGATTTATATTTGCTGCTCCACTGCTCAATAGTTTAAAGTGGGACGTTTTCTCTCTTTAGCTCACTCAGTCAAATAAGTGGCTGTGATCAGAGATCCACAAATAAGTGAATTATGGAAAGGGGGAATATTTTTTCATCTCCTTAAAACAGGAGGGCAAGAGGGATCTGGCTTTTGCATGTTTTGTTTTGGAAAGAACCCTCTCTAGATTAGCTCATTGGGGCAAGAATCCTCTTTTCCTTGAAGGAAAGAAAAAAAAAAAAAAAGGGGTGAGGGGTGGGGAAAATCCTAGAAAACAAATGGCAATCAGAACCTGCCTCCAGCAGTTCTTTGATCCACCTGTGAAGACACATTTAATGAGAATTTGGAAAACCAGCAGGTTCCTAAGGCATCTTCCTGCTGGTGAAAGCTCCAACCTCCCCAATTGACTCGCTGCCCTTGATCCATCTTCCAAACAATCTTCTGGTGCCGTTCCTCCTTGAAAAACCTGTCCAGTTACACGCTGAGTAAACACTGGAAACCTCCCAGTTGGAAAACATCCTCATTCTTCCAAGGATGTTTGAATCTTCCCTGGCCAGTGCCTTTCTTTGTCACGCCGTCCCTTGCGAGTGTCTTGGCTTCAGTTCCATTCCCTGCGGAAGCAGAGCTGACCAAGACTTCCAACCAACCTCATCCCTTTGCAAAACGAAAATCCGGCACCATCCCCTTCTCCCTGAGTGTTCAGAGGGAGAAAATCTGCCTTGCTCAAAGCAAATCAGCCCCCCCTGGACAGCGTGACGGGGCCTTTTCCTTTCCTCTCACTGACCCACTAGCAGAGGGGAGGGCTCTTGTGGAGAGGGGTTTTCTCATTCTTGCTGCATGTGGAGTGATCTGCACTGACGAATGTTTCTTTTGGAAGGTTTTCTGGTGGCCGATTTGCTGCTTAGATCGTGAAGCTGGTAATTTTAATTTCTTTTTTGCGGGCTGTGGTTTCGGATGGCGGTCGTTTTCTGAAGGACACAAAACCTTGACTTTCCGCAGGACAACTTCATCAACCTCAGCTTCCTGCGGCTCTTCCGGGCAGCCAGGCTCATCAAACTCCTCCGCCAGGGCTACACCATCCGCATCCTGCTCTGGACCTTCGTTCAGTCCTTCAAGGTGAGCCCCGGCAGGCAGGGGACAGGCTCGCGTGTGGGTTTCCAGGGGGTCCTGTTCCATCCTGGATGGTTGGGACAGACAGGAGAGTTCTCTGGGATCAGTTCTTGGAGCAGGAGGTTTATTGTTAAAGTGTGTGGGTGTCAGAGACCTGCCAGGGGCTGCCAGACACAGCCCAAAGCAGCTCAGAGAAGAGACAGAGAGAGAGAGAGAGAAGGTCCAAGCCTCAGGTAAAGGGTGAGCGCTGAGAGCACCAAGGATGCAGAGAATAAAGGATGCAGAGAGTAAAGAGAATAAAGAGAGCTTGGTTGCCATTTACAGTACAATAAATCGTCTTCTGTGTTGAATATTCTGATTTTCCTTAACCAATCTAGAACAAGCTACACATTTACATGCAGCCTGTAATAATCATTGCATTACCATAAGGAGTTATATTTTAATCCCTAAAAACTGCCCTTTTTGGACCCTTTGCCAAGTTGGCAGGGTCTGCTCTGACCCTTGGACCTTTCTGCAAGCAGAGGGTATTGTTTCATCAAGTAGGAATTACCTGCAGTCAGCCATGCCATTGTTTTCTAGTTGTTCAGTGACTGGGGCTCAATATCTCAAAGCTTCTCTTCATTTCAATCTCGCTCATGGTTTCTGTGTTCTTGGCATCTTTTGCCAAGTGATCATATTTATAAGGTTTTCCTATTTCATCTTCCCCAACACTCACGCTTGGAGCATCTCCCAGTGAGCATCCCGGAGCTTCCCTTGCCTTGGAACGGCCTCTGTGCCCCTCCATGGAGATTGCAGAAGTCAGCAATTCCTCAGAAAAGAGGATTGGTGAGCACTGCCCAGCCCCAGGAGTATTAATTCTACAGAAAAGCAAACTGGTTAGCACCAGGAATATTAATTATTAATTAAATTAGCATCCCGAAGAATACTAATTCTGCAGGAAAGAGAACTGGTTAGCACCAGGAATTTTTTAATTAATTATTAATTAAACCAGTTAGCATCCCAAGGAAGATTAATTCTGCAGGAAAGAGAACTGGTTAGCACCAGAAATATTAATTATTAATTAAATTAGAATCCTGAATAATATTAATTCTGCAGGAAAGAGAACTGGTTAGCACCAGGAATATTCATTATTAAATTGGTTAGCATCACAAGGAATATTAATTCTGAATAAAAAGCAACTGCTGAGCAGTGCCCAGCCCCAGGAATATCAATTTTCTACAGAGAACAGAGCAGGTGAGCACTGCCCAGCCCCTGAACGCTGCATTCCGGAGGATGAGGAACTCCAGCAACTGCTCAGCGCTCGGGCTGCCCTTGAAACTCCCCCAAAATCCTTCTGGCAAAGCCGGGACAATCAGGAATTTGCATAAAGAGGCGGTGATAAGAGACTCTGATAAGAGACTCTGATAAGAGCTCTGCTCTTCACCTGCAGCCAGTGGAAAGTGAAATTGCCTTCCCGAGGATTTGGCTGTGGTGGGATGTGGCAGAGGTGAAGCCCAGCTCAGAGCCAAAGGCTGGGTTTGCTGCCATGGGGAATTAAAGAAAAGGAGCTTTTGCTGAGGTTTTGTGGGGAGGCTGAGGCAGTTCCTTTGCCTCTGCCCTGCCCTCCCAGCAATGCTCAGCACCCTGAATTTGCTGCTTTCCAGATCCAAAGAAGAGCCCCCATGTCCCAAAGCTGGTTCTTTCCGCAGCTCTCAGCCGGTCTGCAGCCCCTTTTTCATTGTTTTGTGCTTTAACTCTGCTCCTGGGGTTCTGCAGTGCAGGGGCAGAGCACAGCAGGGCTGATGTGGCTGCAGAGTCCCCGTCCCTGCTCTGTGCAGGTGTAAAGCGTTCCCAGGCAGGACACGGTGGGTGGATATCGGGAGAAGGGGCTCAGCCACAGCCGTTCCCAGCACCATCCCAGCCCTTCCCAAAGCCAGAGTGTCCAGAGCCTGGCCCTGCAGTGCAGCCAGGCCATTCCTGTGCCTCATGAGGAGCTGTTTGGCTGTCTGTCCCTCAGTGCTGGGCTCTCAATCCGTGTCCTTCGTGCAAAGGTGTCCAGCAGACCCCACATCAGCCCCTTTTTCCCCCAGGTTATCCCCAGAGGTGCCTCAGACCCAGCAGGGAGGGATTGTCCTGCCCTGCTCAGGGCTGGGGCAGCCTCAGCTCCAGGGCTGGGGGAGTTCAACAGATCAGAAAAAGACCCAAAGCTGTGAGGGAAGTGTCCAAAGGAGGGACCCAGGGATGGGGAAGGGTCTGGAGGGGCCCGTGAGGAGCAGCTGAGGGCGCTGGGATTGTTCAGCTGCAGCAGAGTGAGGGCAGAGCTCCCCGGGGGCTGCAGCTCCTCCCGAGGGGCAGCTCCGGGCTCTGCTCCCTGGGACAGGGACAGCAGCCAGGGAACGGCTGGAGCTGGGCCAGGGCAGGCTCAGGCTGGAGAGCAGGAAAGGTTCTTCCCCCAGAGGGTGCTGGGCACTGCCCAGGCTCCCCAGGGAATGGGCACGGCCCCGAGGCTGCCAGAGCTCCAGGAGCGTTTGGGCAGCGCTGCCAGGGATGCCCAGGGTGGGGCTGCTGGGGGGTCTGGGCAGGGCCAGGGGCTGCACTGGGTGATCCTGGTGGGTCCCTTCCAGCTCAGGATGTTTGGTAATTCTACAATTCCTACTGGGCTCCCCTTGGCCTGCAGAACTCCTGCCCCAGGCATCACAGGGGCTGGCCCGAGGGTGAAACTTCTCAGTTTTTTGAGTTATTACTAATTAAGAGGCATTAATTACCCATTCATTTAGCCCAAGTGGAAAATAGCTGTCACTCTCAGCCTGGCTGATATAATTACATTGCAGCCTTCACTGATTTCTTGCTGAAAGTCAGAATCTTTTTGTCCTCCTGGGATCCCAAACTGTGCCTGTTTGGGACTCGTTTCTGGGATGGAGATTTCTTTTCCTCACGCTGAATTTACAGCAAGGTCATGAAAAATGAACGTTCCTACAATTACGCACGCAAAGTGCCTGCTGGCAGCTCCAGTGTTTGCTGTGAGCCTTGGATTGGGTTTTCCTTGCTTGCTGCTCCCAAGGATACAGAGAGAGCCCTGGGAAAGCCCTGAGTGTTGTGGGATCCATGAATATCAACTCCAGGGGGTTGTGTCCTGAAGGCTGCCAGAGCTGTTGTTATTCTCTTCCCACTTCCTTCACCTGGAGGACAAATGCCACACTACTCAGTCTGTCCTGCCTGGGAATTCCATGTTTGCATTTGCTGTCATTAATCCCCCTTTTTCCTTCCCCACAGGCCTTGCCTTATGTGTGTCTCCTCATTGCAATGCTCTTCTTCATCTATGCCATTATTGGCATGCAGGTAAACCCTGAATTCTTTCACTCTGGCCACGGGTTTGTTCAGGGGGGCAGGTGGGTTGTTGCCTCCACAGCAGGAGCAGCACTGATTTGGGATGAGGCAAAATCTCTTCTTGTCTGGTGTCAGGCAAATTAGAAATGAAAAAAAAAAAAAAAAAAGGCCTCTTTTTTCTACTTCCATTGTCCCCAGTGAGCTGAACAAAGCAGCTGTGGGCACCAGCCTGGGTCACATTTCCAGCTGCAGCACTGGACATCCCTGAATCCCATGGGAAGAGACATCCCCTGGGAATGGACACATCAGGAGGCTGAGAGGAGGGAGCAGCCCAGGCACTGCACCATCCTGAGAAGAAACAATGACCTTTTCTGGGCCTGGGATGGAGCTGAAGTGCTGGGAAGGACCTGATTGAACACCAGGCACATCAATCGTGCCATATTTGAGCTCCATACCACATTTTTTATCTCCCTTTTCAGCACAGAAATTACTCCAGCTCTTGAAAGCCCCTAAACCAGGACAGATTCTTTCCCTGCCTTATTTTCCAACCCCACTTTGCTGTGCTTGGCTGAGTCCCCCCTGTTTCCCGTGGCAGGTATTTGGGAACATTGCCTTAGATGATGAAACCTCCATTAATCGGCACAACAACTTCCGGACCTTCCTGCAAGCCCTGATGCTCCTCTTCAGGTAAGGAGAGGACAAAACACCCTCTGGTTTGGGTGGGAACAGCAAAACCATCTTGGTGCAGGTGCCAGCTGAGCTGCTCAGATTCCAGCACGCTTTAAAATAGGGATTTGTGTGAATTATCCATTCCTGCTTCCTCCTCCTCCTCCTCCTCCTGGGCAGATGGGATTCTACCCCTTCACAAAGCGTCACCCAGAGCTGGGACAACCCAGGGCACCTCAGGCAGAAGCTGAATATAGGACAGAACTGCCCTGGTTGTGACTGATGGGTTTCCTGTCCTGAAGCTTCGTTTCTTTTCATTTTTGAACAGAGGATCCCTTTCATTGGTCATTTTTTGCATTACAGGCGAGTCAACAGCTCCTCCACCAACACCCTCCTGGTGCTTCACAATTCAGGTGTTTCCCTCTGAGTTCATCCTGCCTGGAAATGCAGAATTTCCAAGTGAAAAAAACCAGTCAATTCAATACCACATTTTCATTTTAAGACCTGGCAAAACAGGTGATGCCAGGATGATTTTTGCCTTTTCTTTTATCCCCCTGTTTGACCTTTTTACAGTTTCTGGATTCTTGGTGCTTTTTGCCTCCATTCTTGGACTTGTTTGCCAAGCTGGGAGAGGAAACATTTGAGAAGCTCCGCAGTGAGGGATCAGTGTGCCCAGAGCCCAAGGGCCTCTCCAGAACACATTCTGTAACCTGAGATAGAACCATCCAGGGGAAGGTTCCTTGGGGAGGGGGGCTCATTGGAGCCTCTCCTTGGGGAATCTTTGCTAGATCTGCTAATTAGTGACACCTCCAGTGTCAGAGCAGAGCTTTTAGGAGGGGCACTGCGGGGTGCAGGGAGGTGCATTCGACCTGGCCGTGGTGCACCTAAGGGTCCTTCAAATAAATCCCAAGGGAAAATCCCTTTTTCCCTTCTAACCATGTTGGACTCTTGATTTTCAGACCAGGAAAAGGCATCCCAGGTCCTGCTCCAGCCTGGGGCAGTTTGGGGGTGATGCTCCTCATCCAGCTGTGGGGACCCCCTCCCAGTGAACAGCAGTCCCTGCCAGGCCTGCCAAAGCTCAGCTCCGAGGGTTCTGGGGTGTTGGGAACTGGATCCTTGCCTGGGATTTGGTTTCCATGGTTTCTGTGAAGCCAGGCAGAAGTGAAATCAGCCCTTTCTTGCTCAGAAGAATCACTGGGCTCAGAACTCTGAATTTTAGTAAAACTGGGTAATTGTTCATCCTCGTGGTCCCTTCCCAGAACCTCTGCAGGGGGAGTGAGGAGCAGGGGCAGCAGGATTGGGATGGGCACTGGTTCCTGCACAGTTCCCCCAAAGGGAATGGGCCTTCAGCACCCAGGCACCAGTGGGGGAATCCGCTGGGATTCGGAGGAGCCGGGAAGTTATTCCAGTTTGGATGGAGCACAGAGTTTTCCCAAAGAAACCAGGACCAAAGTCTGTGTGCTGGCTGTGGCTGTGGGAATTCAAGGCAAATGAGCCCTGAGGGAAGCAGGAATTCAGAGTAAGGGCACGTGGAGAATCCCTGACTTCCAACCGAGCGTGCACTTCACAGGGACTGCTTTATTCTGAGGACAAACCCTCTGGGACTCCCAAGTTTTTCCTCTTGGTTCTTTTCTCTCAGTAGCAGAAGTTAGAGAGGGAGGAGGGAGCTGATGAAAACCACCCAGGAGACTGATGAGAAAGAGACCCAAGTCCCACCAGCCCCTGCTGGAATTAATCTGCCTGCTAAAGGAAGTAAGAGATTCCAGTGGAGGAGCCTGGTTTCATTTCCCATCCTCTCCACTGGGTTTAGAGCCAGCACTAGGTTCAAAAGGCAACAATCTAAACTCTGTTTACTTAGATTTGCACTGTTTAAATCAATCTGGATTTATCCTCCACGAAAGCAATAAAGCTTTCAGCCTACCTGAGCCTGGCTGGTTTCTTTTACCCCCCTGGAACAGAGGGAAATGTCCTTTCTCCTTCCTTTTCCACGGGTAGCTCCAATTCCCAGTGCAAACACAGCCTCTCCCTTTGGACACAACCTCCCAGCTAATGAACTGGTTAATTTGCTGCAGCAATACTGTGAGGTGGCTGGCATGGGGAGGGGTGGATAAACTCAGCCTCTGCCCTCCCACTGCAGGAGTGCCACAGGAGAAGCCTGGCATGAGATCATGCTGTCCTGCCTGAGCAACAGAGCCTGTGACCCCCTGTCTGGCCTCACCAAAAAGGAGTGTGGCAGTGATTTTGCCTATTTCTACTTCGTGTCCTTCATCTTCCTCTGCTCCTTCCTGGTAAGTCAGTCCTGATCCCCCCCAAACCCTTCCCAGCCCAGCCCTCTGCCTCCTCCTGAATTATTAAAATGTGGACATAGATCTAATATTGATATCCACCTGAGATGGACAAAGACTCTCTAACTTGTTAAGGTCAGACAGTGGATGTTTATTTCAGCTCCAGAGAGCTGCAGGGACAGCTCCCAAATATCCAGCTCCCAAGTAACAATGCAACACAAGACTTATTTATCTATAACAATAATGCATATTTAAAATACAGATACATATTCATAGCATAGACACCTCCCATTCCCCACTTGGTATGGAAATTAGCAAAAGGTCATTAAGCATGCACAATTCTTACAATGGAATTTGGGTCGGTGGTCATAAAATGGGTCTGAGGGCTGGTAATGAGGAAGTAATAATTGTCTTCCTCACTTTGACCCTCTTGCTTATCTGGTTTTTAACAATACATTTGACCTTGGAAAACGCCCAAAGTTCTCTTCCATTGCTTTTGAATAGGTTGCATCTGGATAGAATTTGTAACTGTCCAGGCTCTCCTTTAAATGTCTTTTTCTAAGATTATTAATTGCCCATTTTAGACACAGCTGAATAAATATCAAATAATCAGGGCTTATCCTCCATTTAATCATTAATTTCTTCCCAGCTAAGTTCTATATTTTTTATTCTAGCTAATTTCAACAAAACTAACTTATTTAAAACTACTACATTTAAGTGTCTAAAATAAAACCCGATGTTTCACTCCTCCTCCCTAATTATCATTTGGACACCACCGAGCCAGCTTTGCTAAACCCCATTTATCATCCTGCTGATAAAACCCCCGAAGAGATCATTCAGTCATGAAAGGGAAAGGGTTTCTCTTTCTTCTCCCAGTGGGGGATAATGTTTGGAATTAGGCGTGACTGGGGTTTGTCTGGATTTGTAACATCCGAAGGGAGGAGGGCGCTGGGGAGGGCAGGGTCAGCAGCATTTCCTGGGAGCATCACACTCATTCCACAGAATCCCAGGATCTGCTGAGATGGAAGTGACCCACAAGGATCATTTGTTTGCCAAACAAATGCAAAAATCACTTTTTNCTCTTCTCTTCTCTTCTCTTCTCTTCTCTTCTCTTCTCTTCTCTTCTCTTCTCTTCTCTTCTCTTCTCTTCTCTTCTCTTCTCTTCTCTTCTCTTCTCTTCTCTTCTCTTCTCTTCTCTTCTCTTCTCTTCTCTTCTCTTCTCTTCTCTTCTCTTCTCTTCTCTTCTCTTCTCTTCTCTTCTCTTCTCTTCTCTTCTCTTCTCTTCTCTTCTCTTCTCTTCTCTTCTCTTCTCTTCTCTTCTCTTCTCTTCTCTTCTCTTCTCTTCTCTTCTCTTCTCTTCTCTTCTCTTCTCTTCTCTTCTCTTCTCTTCTCTTCTCTTCTCTTCTCTTCTCTTCTCTTCTCTTCTCTTCTCTTCTCTTCTCTTCTCTTCTCTTCTCTTCTCTTCTCTTCTCTTCTCTTCTCTTCTCTTCTCTTCTCTTCTCTTCTCTTCTCTTCTCTTCTCTTCTCTTCTCTTCTCTTCTCTTCTCTTCTCTTCTCTCTCTCCTTTCTCCCTGCCCTTCTCTTTTCCCCTCTCCCTTCTCCTTCTCTCTTCTTTTGTCCTTCTCTCTTCCTTCCTCCTTTCCCNTTGGCCATGCAAACACTCAGAGCTGCCGGGCTTGGTATTTGCCCATGGCCATGGTGAGGCTGAGCTTTAGGAGGTGCCAGGGCCTTCCTGAGCATCCATAACCACCTCCCTGCTCCTTGGGTCACTCCCCAGCCCTGCTGGGACAGAGGAATGGAAAAGCAGGGACTGGGACCCTGGGCAGGATGAGATGAAAGCTCGGCGGGTTTGTTTGGAAATCCCACATTTGATGTTCTATGCAGCCAATCCCTGCTGTCCTCAGAACCCTTCCAGCAGGAAAAGGAGCTCCCCGTGGCAGTTTGGAGCTGGATATGGACACACCAACTTCAATGCCCCCCTGCCCTCGAGATCCTTTCTGTGGCTGCTGTTGTTCCTTTGACCACCCGTGGATTATTTCTTGTATGTGTATTAAAAACCTGCAGCCCTGAGAGCTGATCCAAAGTTAATGCTCCATTTACTGATCCCTTCAGCATTCTGGACTTTAAACCCAAATTCTTCCCTTCCCCCTTCTGTTTTCCTCCTCCCCCTTCCCATTTTCTTTCTCTCTTTTCTCTTCTCTTCTCTTCTCTTCTCTTCTCTTCTCTTCTCTTCTCTTCTCTTCTCTTCTCTTCTCTTCTCTTCTCTTCTCTTCTCTTCTCTTCTCTTCTCTTCTCTTCTCTTCTCTTCTCNGTGGCAGTGATCATGGACAATTTCGAGTACCTGACCAGGGATTCCTCCATCCTCGGGCCCCACCACCTGGACGAGTTCGTGCGGGTGTGGGCTGAGTACGACCCGGCAGCCTGGTACGTGCTGGGACAGGGGTGGGGACCGAGGGGACGCTGCTGTACCTGGGCGTGCTCAGAGCCTCTTTTCATGGGAACAACTCCAGGATTTGAGGTTGTATCGGTGTTAAAATCTCCAATTCCCTGAGCGCTGGAGAGGAACAAACCTGGTGTCACTGCAAGGACGTTTCCTTCCCACCCCCAGAAGGCCAGGCTGTAAAGCCCAACACGAGCAGATTCACGGCCTCAGTTCCACTGCTCCTGCCCAAATGACCGTGTAAAAAAGCTATTTAGCACTTCCAAAAGGAGCTCTCGGGTCCTGCATGGCAGGCCGGAGATGAAAAGCCGCAAATCTCCGGCTGTTGGCAGCACTGGAGGGACTGGGAGAGGTTGGCAGCTCCTTTGTGCAGCCCTGGTGCTTCCCCAGCTGCTGCGGCAGCCTCTGAGCCATCACCGGCTCTCCCACCCGCTCCCAGGGGCAATGAGGTGATGTTCCCTCAGCCTTCCTGAAAATATGGGAATTTTTGAAACAGCCTTTCCTCATTGAACGCAACATTTTCCCCTTGGAAGCCGCCTTGGAATGACATCAAACTCCAACGTGGGAATTTTGCTCTTTTGAGCGATGTTTTAGCTCTGGACTTTCAGTTGAAATTTAGGACGTGGAAAATAATCAGGATAAAATGAAATGGGCTGGAGTTTGGAGGTGTTTAATTCTCAGAGAACTCTGATAAAATATTCCTGTTTAATTCTCAGAGAACTCTGATAAAATATTCCTGGTTTAGGAGGGTTAAAGGAGAGGATGGTTCTCACACACTGGACAAGGAGATGTTTATTTGATGGTGGGTTTGTTTATTTCTTTTATTTCTTCCAACTCACAGGGGAAGCTGCACGCTGGGCTTAGGCAGGGCAGCAGCAGCACAGACCCAAAAAAAAGGAATTTTTAAAAAACTGAGGCCAAATGGCCCTGCCCAGAGATCAGTTCTAGAGCAGGACTGATTAATAAATTGCTTTTCTGTATTTCTGCAGCACAGGTGACGGGGTTTTTTTCATTTCTAGATGAAATGTCCCAGCTCCCAATAATTCCCTTGATAATTCCTCCTATTTGAGAATTTGCCTTTTTGTTAATGAAAAGCTCTCCTCATTTTGGATCCCCTTTTCCTCCCCCCGAGTTCCTGTGCCATGAATCTCCTCTGGATTTGTGATGCCTCCAGCTCCTCCAATCCTTCCCCTCTTTTTGTGTTTCCCTTCAGCAGAGACAGAGGCAGGAAGTGTTTGGATAACCAACATCTCAAACTCCCTGCTAGGATGCAGTTAAACTGCTTTAAAAGCTCCCTTCCAAATGATTTTTTTAGGCCAACTTTAAATGGAAACTTGTTCCAAAAACCCCTCGATTTCTCTGAACTGTGGGGGATTTTAACTGCTCCAAGCCTCCCCTACTACCAGCCTGAATATTTACTCCACAGTTACTACCAGCTTGTAATCTCCAGGCAGATTTCCATCCCCACGAGCTCTGCGACACAGCAAATCCTCTGGGGGGATTTAACAGGCATAAATAGCTTTTCTTCTTCCCTCTTCCCAATCCAATCCTGCCTCTTCCCACTGGAAAAGCTCAACGAGGCTGAAAACTCGGCAGTGCCTGGTTTAGAAAGCGGCCTCGGCTCCGCATCCGTGGGAGGGAGGAGGAACACGCCTGCAAGGGAGAAAAACCTGGGATCGATGGGGATTTTTAATGTTTATATTCAGGAACTTCCCGCCCAGCTGAGTTTCCAGGAAGATTTCTCGCTCTGTTAACTCTGAGTCACTCAGGGGCCAAACCCTTCCACTCCCGGAGCTGTTAAGGCAGAAAATGTCAGATATTGAGATGCTAATTCTGCTTTTTTTTTTTTCCTCTGACCCTGTTCCTTTTTGCTCTGGTGGGAAGTTACTGAGTGTAACTTTTCAGAAGTGGCGCTGAAATCTCCACAAATCTGAAATCCTTTCACGCTTTAAGGCCACAACCGATCCTTTAATGATTTTGATTTAAGACCTTTCTGACCTTAGAGGTCTTTTCCAACTAAGAATGATTTTATGATTTGATTATTCCATGATTTGAGCCGAATGTGGTCACTCATTGATCACTTCTCCCAAGGTCTCTTCCTTGATTATCCCAAGGAAAAGGGAATTACAGTGTTTATCTACTTCCCATAGCTTGAGACCCTCGATGGGAGATAATCCACAATTTTTATATTTTTATTATTCAGATAATATTTTAAACACAAGTTAATGTGTCTTTTACCCCTATTTCTGAGATCACCTTTGGATTTTTTACAAAACCCAACTCCTTGGAAATTTTCCTGGGGAAAAGCATTCAAAAGGAAGTACAAAAGGCAGTTTTTAGGAGCTGTTATTCCACATTCCCTAGAGGTGAAATGTGGGAAAACTGCTGGATTCAGGGGTGACAAAGCCCTGAGCTCACAAAAAAAAAGAGGGATTGAGAGAAATGGGGAGCACAGGGAGGTTTGGTGGGAGTTAATTAAGAAAAGAGGGAAAGCACAGGATTTAAGGATGAACTGGGAAAGAAAACAGAACTGGATTTGGAATCTTATTTGTTCAACACAGAGAAAGTGAGTTCTTGATGTGTTTTATTCCTGTCCCAGTGCACACCCCCCGTGGAGACACCGGGAATGTCACTGCTCTGGCCATCCCATTCCCTGGGGCTCCCGAGGGAGCTCGCTGGGATAACGGGATGCTGAGGAACAGCAGATTGAAACAGGAGGCTGTGGCTGCTCCCCATCCCTGGCAGTGTCCAAGGCCAGGCTGGAGGGGCTGGCAGTGATCTGGGAAAGTGGAAGGTGTCCCTGCCATGGTCCTTTCCACCCCAGACCATTCTGGAATTCTCTGAACCTGGGCAAGGATCCCTGCTTGTCCTCCCAGTGCAAAGCATCTGTTGCTTTTCCAGCCTTCCACGGACTCTTGGAGAGCTCAGGGAAGTGTTCAGCCGTATTTTCCACAGCCTGGTTTTCCAAAATCCTTCTGGATTTGTAAGGAAAGCGTAAAGTTGGTGCCTCAGTTAAAGCAACACCTTTTTATCCCCCACACTTAGGCCTGGAGCCAAGACTTGATCTCCCTCTGAATTCACAGTTGGGATTTGATTGGGGAAGGCTTTGAATAGACCTGAATTTTCCACATCCCAACACTGAGGGAGTTCTCCCCAAATATCCCAGCCTTGTTTGTAGAATGCACCAAAATAAGCACAGGGGAGGCCAAACCATCCCAGTTTTCTTCAGAGGTGATTTTGTTTTTTGCCTGAGAGCTGGGTACTCATGAAAGATAAATTAATATAATCCTGCTCTTTAATTAGCTAGGAATTAATGAGAGTGACCACCAAGCTTCTAGGAGGTGTCTGATTTCTCCCTCTGCTCAGGAAAGCTGGATTTTCCCTGTGCCAGTGCCCACCACAGCTCTGGAAGTGCCACTTTGTGCTCTCCCAGCAAATTCCTCATGGCCCTGCCAGGGTTATGTAGGAGGTGACAGTGGCAGGGAAATATTCCCAAGGTTTTTGAAGCAGCTAATTTGAATCCTGGGAATAATCCATGGATCATAAAATCCTGGGAATGATCCACTGAAGAGGCTCTTTGTGGGCTGCAGAGCCTGGGTGTCGGGAAGCAGAGCCTGCAGGTCGATGCTCAGGCCCAGGGAATTCAACCACGAGTGGGAAAGGAAATCCAAACGTTTGGGAAGCCTTGCACATGGCACTGAAGGCTTCCCAGAGGAAAATCCGAGGATGTGAAGTCGGGTGAGCAGCTGGAAGTTCCCTCTGTGTGGAAGGGGCTCCTTCCTTTCCAGACTAACCTTTCTTTTCAGCCTGTTCTGCCCTTCCAGCTTCTCCTGTTTGCCTGTGGAAAAGCTGATTCTTCCCTGTTTGCCTGGGGAAAAGCTGATTCCTGTTGGATTTTGCTGTGGTAACCTCTGGTGTTTCCTTTCCAGCTGCAGGATTCATTATAAGGATATGTACAATTTGTTACGTGTTATTGCTCCACCCCTGGGCTTAGGAAAGAAGTGCCCTCATAGGGTGGCCTACAAGGTTTGGAATTCCAGAGATCCCTCCAGCATCTCTAGTCCTGGTTCTGTTTCTTTTTATCCCCTCTTCCCTCCCTTCCCCCTGGGTAGAGAAAAGAAACTGGAACGTGAGGAATCCCTTGCCTGAACAAAAGGAATGACTGACTTCGTTCTCCTCCCTGCATCCCTCCCCTGTCTCCTCCCACACCCCAGCTGGCTGCTCAGGCAGTTTTATGAGACAGGGAACCCTCCAGCTTCCACCCTGCTGCCTCCAGCAGGGAATTGTTGGGGAAAAGCATCCCAGCACCCCAGCACTTCCATATATTCCAGAGAGAAACATCATCCCGAGGTTTCCAGGGAGCAGAGGGTTTGGTTGGCTTTGCAGCATTGTTGCTCCTGTTGGGTGATCAGCTCTGCCCTTTCCTGAGCTGGAAAATCACTGGATCTGGGCAGAGATGAGGGATGAGCTTTCCATGGTGCCACAGATGGCCTGGGGGTTAAATTATGTCCCTAAATTGTGGTGGGCACCCAGGGAAACCTCCTGCTCATGGCACAGGGAGTGCCTGGGAGCCCAGGTGGGGGATTTGGGATGGATCTGGCCAAGAAATCAGCACAGGATGGGCTCCAGTGGGAACCCAGTCCCAGGCAGGGAATTCTGTGGAGAGCAGAGGATGAGGAAGGCAGAAGCAGCCAGCCCAGAGCTTGCTTCTCTCCCCCACTCCAGCCCAAGTGTTTCCCACACCTGAGTGAGGATCGAGACCCCAGAGCCCAGCCCAGGAGCAGGAGAGCAGCCAGGGGAGGCCACTGGCTCCAGTTCCCATTTGTGTCTCTCAGCAGCCTTTAAATCAGCTCAGGGCTGGGAAAGCTGGGTTGGATTTTATCTGCAGCAGTTACCAGGGACTGGAATTGATGTTTTGGGGCTGGCTGAGTTCTCTCCCCCTCCTCCAGCAAAGTTTTGAGATCATGTCAGGGCATTGAGCTGGTGGGAAGGTTCCTGCTAGAATTTAAATGGCTGCTCAGGTTTTCCCTGCTGGTACAGGGGAAATGCTAACACTGTCCTGCTTTTCCAGGGGTTAAACTTTAATTAGTAACATCCCTGGGTGCCCTCAGATGGCAGGCAGCACAGGTTTGTACATTAGAACAGTAAACTCTCTGGTAAAAAAAAAAAAAAAAAGAGATTGTCCTGCTGCCAGTTCCGCTGGTCACAAAAAGGTGAAGCAGGAATCTCTTGCTGGTTTGCACCCCGTGTTCTTCAGGCCAGGATTTTACCCACCACCACCATGTGCTGAAGGGAGATGCCCTCAGCTGCTCTGGGGGCCTCTTCCTAAATCTCCACAATTCCCAGTTCTCTAACTGGGAGGAGACACCCAGTTGAGGTTGGCTTGGTGAAAGACCAAAAGTGAGGGAGGAACAGGTCCCCTTCCCACCACCTGCCAGGGCTGGGCTCTGCTTTCAGGCTGGAGCAGGAATTTCCAAAGCTGCCCCCTCAGCTCGGAGTGGGAGCAGTCCCAGCGTGTCCCCCAGCAAACCCCCCCTGATTGGCTTCTCCCTTATCTCATCACCCACCCCAAACCCAAAGTGCTGCCTCCTGGAAGCAAAGCTGGCCGTGTTCTGCCAGCCCTGTCCCATAACTCTGCCTTCCCAGCTCTCCCTGGCATGGTGACCTCACTGGTTGTCCAAGGGGACCTGGAGCATCCCCCAAGGGATGGGGAATGGATGGCATCCACCATTCCCCAGGGCCCCTGCAGGAGGAGGAGACGTTGGGCGCTGAAACAGCAACGGAAGCGGAGCCACCTTTGTCCAACCCCACCTCCCGAGTTTGGTTTCTGTTTCCCGGAGAAATCTGATTAACCAGATCTCTGTTCTCTTGTCTGCTTCCCCTTCTCTCTCTCCCCCTCTCTCTCCTCCTTTTCATTTGCTCCTTTGTGTTGCCTTTCCCCCCACCCTTTCCCCGTTCTCCCCCTGCCTGAACCCGGCTGGATTTCTGTGCTTTTGCCTCGGTCCCTGCGGTGCCAGCGGGCGCATCAGTTACACAGACATGTATGAGATGCTGAGACACATGTCCCCACCTCTAGGCCTTGGGAAGAAATGCCCAGCTCGTGTTGCCTATAAGGTAGAAAACCTCTCCAGGAACCCCCTGCCCAGCCAGCAGCTTTTTGTGCCGTGGCTGAAGTGGGGTTTCTGTGGCATTGGTGTTGTTCTTTGGGACTTTCCTGGTGCTTTCTCTGCTTTCCAAGCAAGATTTTGGATCTTTTGATTTTTAGTTTTTTAATTTTTAGATATATATATTTATATAATTTTTGGGGGTCTTTGAAACTCTGGCTCATCAGTTTGTCTAAGTACGTCTCTGCTCTCTCTCTCAGTGTTTCTCTCTCTTTTTTTCTCTCATTCTGCTTCCATTTAGGTTAATTTGGGGAGGGATGGTGCTAATGAGCAAATTACCCTCCAATAGATCCCCATTTTTCTTCCTGTAGCTCTTTGTCTCACCAACCCTTCAGCAGAATGTTGTTTTTCCCTCCTCTTAATTAGACTGGAGTAATTAGAGTAGGAGTGAGCAAGCAATTAAACAGAGACAACACCAGAAGGGCTCCTGAAACACCCTCGTGGAAGAAATGACTTGAGCAGAAACCATTTAGGGCAGGGAGATGGAGAAATCACTCCA
Organism: Rhipidura dahli; assembly: GCA_013399225.1. Taxonomy (NCBI): domain Eukaryota; kingdom Metazoa; phylum Chordata; class Aves; order Passeriformes; family Rhipiduridae; genus Rhipidura; species Rhipidura dahli. The sequence goes on from VXAC01001659.1 coordinate 1,072,314, forward strand.
ACTCATCGGTGAGTTGGCAAAACTTTTTCATGGAGCCACCAAAGTGAATTTAATCCCAAAAAAACCTGCTGCCTCTGTGGAAATTCCGATGGAAACGGAGCAGACCCCGCTGAGGCCAGGCTGCCCTCCCAAAAACTCTCAGGGTGCTTGGGAACTTCCATTTCCAGGGTGATTCCTTGGAAGTTTTCCCATTGCACCTCACAGGTTTGGAGGGAGAGGTTGCTCAGAGCCATTTATCACTGGTGTGACTGAGAATCCATCAAAGCCAAGGGGATTTTCTGGCTGTTGGTGTCATTCCAGCCACCCCCAGCTCCCAAAATTCAGTTCAGTGGATCCAGACACAACAGCTTCGCCTGTGCTGGGGGATTTTTCACTGAGGCCACATAAAACCAAGATTTTTGTCTTGAAGAGGCTCAGATTAGACCCAAACCTGGGTCTGATTCATTTATGGCACGTAGCAGCAAGAAATTCAGATCAATCTTCCTACAAGATCCTTCCTCAGCATGCCAGGACTTAAAATTAAAGGCAAATTTAATGCACAGCCTTAAACCTCTTCAGCGAGGTGGCTTTGCTGTATTTTTGATTTGATTCTGGCCACTTGAGGAACCCAACTAGATCAAAATTCCAGGTCTCAGCTATCCCAGACACCGATTATCCACAGAAATCCATGGATTTGCCACCCGTGAGTTCCCATTGGTTTAGCAAAGCTGTGTCCTGCTGAAAGGAGGTGTTTGCAGGTGGGCAGCCAGATCTGCTCTGTGGCTGGACCAGAAGGATAAAACTCTTTTTTTTCCCCCCCTAAATCTTGTAGAATTCAAAAAGGAAGAAAACAAAAAGGGCTTAAAGAGATCATATGTTGAAATAGGTATTTTGAATAAGGCTTTGGGCTGGTTTTCACAGCAGGCACTGCCCCAGCCTGGCTTTTCCCTGAGAATTTCCTGGATATCTCCTTTAATTTGTCTGTTCTTACAGAATGAATCCCTTGATTTATTCTTGAGTATACAGGAATGGCTTCTTTTTATAACCCAGCCTCCTCCTGATTTTTTGAAGACATTGTTAATTTTTCCCCTTCTCTGCAGAAACCTGGGGGTTGTGTCCGTGCCTCAGAGATGGGTTCAGCCAGCTCCAGTCCAGGCTGACCATCAGATTTCTCCGAGTTTGGAGATTATCATCTTCATTTTTACACCTCTTCAAAGTGCCCTGAATTACAGAAATAAGGATTTAAGACAAGATCAAGATTTCCCTCATGGATCAGAGCTGCAGTTTGGGCTGATCTCTCCCCCAGTTACTGCTGATAAAATTAAACTCTCACAGTTTAGGACTGGTTTTTGCTCCTTCCCTCCTCCGCATCCATGGATTGGTGCTGGGCATCTTCCCCCCATGGCTCTGGTGGGATGTGGCATCCCCTGCCCTGCTCCTGCCGGGTGTCCCCCAGTGGGGTCACCCACATCCTCCCACGTGGCTGAGACACTCAGGGGGACACTGAAGTCCCCCTGGACCCCCTGCTCCTGCAGGTGCAGCTCAGTCAGTGCCAACAGCAGCCAGGGCTTTGTCCCTGCCCTGTTTTCACCCCGTCCCTCTGATTTTTAAAGTCCCTGACTGTTCTGTCCAGCAAAAGCTCTTTTGCCCCACACATCTCCCCTTTTTCTTTCCACGTCTGTTTTTCCCTGTCCTCTTCCAAGGTTTTGTGTGTTTTCCCCACGTCTTTGTTGCCTTCTCACTACATCCACACTGGTTTTTGTTTGGATTTCCTCCCTCTTTGCAGCCTCCTTGGCTGCTGTCCTTCCTTCCTTTCTGCTGTTTTCTGGTTCCCCTTTCTCAGCCGTTCTCCTCGCTCAGCCTTGAGCAGCCTCTGCAGCTCCGTGTGCGTGGCTTGGCTGCTTCCCGGGGCTGCATGCCTGGGATCCTCGGGATGCACTGCCCGGGCACCAGGAGAGCTCCATCCTGCACTGGGGGCCGGGGGGAAAAGGAACCCAAATTCCTGGGTGCAGTCCTGGGCCATTCACAGCAAGAAAGGCATTGAGGGGCTGGAGCAATTCCAGGGAAGGGAATGGAGCTGGGAAGGGCTGGAGCACCAGGAGAGGCTGAGGGAGCTGGAAAGGGGCTCAGCCTGGAGCAAAGGAGGCTCAGGAGGGACCTTGTGGCTCTGCACAGCTCCCTGACAGGAGGGGACAGCCGGGGGGGGTCGGGCTCTGCTCGCAGGGAACAGGGACAGGAGGAGAGGGAACGGCCTCAGGCTGGGCCAGGGGAGGGGCAGGGTGAATATGAGGAAAATTCCTCCACAGAGTTTTCAAGCCCTGGAAGAGGCTCCCCAGGGCAGTGGTGGAATCACCACCCCTGGAGGGATTTAAAACCCTAAGGATGAGGATGTGGCACTTGGGGACATGGGTCAGTGGTTGGACTCAATCATCTTGCAGGTCTTCTCCATCCTAAGTGATTCCGTGATTCCATGAATTTTAAAGTCTTTTCTATCCAGTCAGATGAAAAGAGGGAAGAAAAACCCCTTTGACTTCTTAGGGTTTGCTCATTGTCCCTGCCCATGGATGAGCTCTGAGGTCCCTCCAACCCGAACCATCCAGGGATTCTGTGATTCCCGGGATGATCCCAGAGCTGGGCTGCTCCAGCAGGATGCAGCAAGAGGGAGGAAGGCATGGAGAGCCTCTCCAAAGCCAGCAGCAGAGTTGAAGCAGACTAGAACCATTCCAACTAGGTCGGGGTGAATTATTCATAGCCAATAATTTATTCACCAAACTCAACCTCATTTCCCACAGCAGCGCTCCGTTGTCCCGCATTTATTCCCGACTGGGGATCATTCCCAGAGCAGTTTCTGTCCCACAGGCTGATGCTGTACTCTTAATAATTCAAATCCACCGGGATGCCAGTAGTTTTCCAGGCATTGTGTGCCTCTCTTTCTGCTCAGGGAAGAGGATTTAAGGTGCAGAGAGTTTTGCTGGCTCAGGCTGGGAGCCAGCAGGACACCTCTGATCCCGGGATGAGTTTTCCCCTTATTCCTCCAACCCTTTCCCTGCTTGCTGGGCCGTTGTCCAAGGAGTTCCCGAGCTGAGCCGAACGGGAATTTATTCCTGCCGCAGAGCTCTGGTTCCTCGTTTGTTTGGTGAGAATTAAACAGCGCCGGGAGCTGCGGGGGGACCCGAGCGCGCACGGACCCCGCGCTGCCTCCCGACCCCGCTTCTAATGAGCTCCCCCCTCGTTAGCAGCCCAGCGCTAATTAGGACACTCCGGAGAGACAACGGCGGGGCTGCTGCCTCGGGGGCCCTGTCCTGTAGGAGCTTTAACGAGCTCCAAATCCGCCTCATTAAACCGCGGGGCTGCGGGAACGGGAACGCGGAGCGGGGACTCCACCTGCTGCCGCCCGCGCTGCCTCAGCCGGCCCCGGAGGGGAGGGCAGCAGCCGGGAAATCCTTCCCTGCCAACCTCAGGGCATTTGGGAAGGATTTCCACCTTTTTTTTTTTTCCCTGCTGCCCATCATGAATTCACCGGAGCGCCCCTTCCCAGCGCATCCCAAGTGATGCCCGTTCTTTATCAGCGCAGGGAGCTGAAAGTTTTCCTTCCCAAAAGTGTGAATCCCTTTGGAAAATCTTCCCCTAAATCCTCCGTCCCTGGCTCAGATTGAGGAGGGAAGCACTGCTCTGGACAGCTGTGGTGTGGCCCGTGTTCTGCATCCAAATCCTTTGGGAATTCAGCCTGGAAAGACAGTTGGGGAGCCCTGGGATGTGGCAGGCAAAAAGTGCTTTTTGGCGGTGGTTTCTGTGAGGATCGAGCTCTCCTGTGGGGGATTATTCCTCATTTGCCTGTTCTTCACTTCCATGCATCTTCTCTCTCTCTCTCCATCCCTTCATTCTCTCCCACTGCAGTGGGATTCTGGGACTCTGACTGGTAACTGTGGACTCTCGTTGATGTTTTTTGTAGCTTTTTGTGTGCTGAGGGCAAAATTTGAATTAAATCTTGTTTCATTTGACACCAGTGACCAGAACAAACCCCGTGGTGTTGCCAGCACTTGATAGTCGCTGACTGGAAAGGGAGGAGAGGCTGGGCTTTGATTTCCCTGACTCTGAGGTTGGGCAGACACAGAATAACCTCTGGGCATGCTGTGAGGGAAATCTTGGAGATCACAAGGCTTTGTCCCAGACTTTGGGTGACAGGGATGTTGTTCCAGTGGTCTCTTGTCCCTGCAGGATGCAGCAAGAGCTGAAAATGTGTCATAAGGTAAACAAGGAATTTCAGCTCTTCTGGAGCCCATCTGAGCAGATTTTACACTGGACCAGCACTTTGTGACATTTGCCTGCCCATGGCAGGGGATGGGATGGGATGGGATTTAAGGTCTTTTCCAACCCAAACCAGTCTGGGACTCTGAGGCAGCTCAGTTCGTAAGTCTGGGGAGTTGGAAGTTGAAGTTGGGAGTTTCTCTAAACAGGGAGGTTATCCCAGGGATGGAAAAGCTGGGAAAGGTAGCAGCCACACAGACACCACTGGAGACAGTCAGGAAATGGGGTGGGAGCATCCACCTGGCTGCTTTTGGGAGAGCCTTGTGGGATTGAAGCTCAGTGCTGGCAAATCACCCCTTAAACCACCGAAATTCCAACCCAGACCTGCTCCCAGACAGCAGCTGCCATCCACGTGCCAAGAATCGCAGCTCAGCACACAAAAAGTTCCCTCCTTGTTGGCATTTTGGGTATTTTGGGGATTCACAGAGGGGCAGGGGAGGGTGGGGGGAGGCCTCGTGGCCCCCACTCCCAGCCAGCCCTGTCTGTCCCCAGCGCCTGGTGAGGATGAACATGCCCATCTCTGCCGAGGATTTAACCGTGCACTTCACCTCCACGCTGATGGCCCTGATCCGCACTGCCCTGGAGATCAAACTGGCCTCAGGTGAGAGGGATGGGGCACCTGGGTCACCTGCACATCAAACTGGCCTCAGGTGAGAGGGATGGGGCACCTGGGTCACCTGGAGATCAAACTCACCGCAGGTGACAGGGACTGGTGGCTCAGGGGGTCTCTGGGTCACCTGGAGAGCAAACTCACTTCAGGTGACAGGGACTGGTGGCTGAGGGGGTCTCTGGGTCACCTGGACATCAAACTGACCTCAGGTGAGAGGGATGGGGTACCTGGGTCACCTGGAGATCAAACTCACCTCAGGTGACAGGGGTGGGGTGGCTGAGGGGGTCTCTGGGTCACCTGCAGATCAAACTCACCTCAGGTGACAGGGACTGGTGGCTGAGGGGGTCTCTGGGTCACCTGGACATCAAACTGACCTCAGGTGACAGGGACTGGTGGCTGAGGGGGTCTCTGGGTCACCTGGAGATCAAACTCACTTCAGGTGACAGGTGTAGGGTGGCTGAGGGGGTCTCTGGGTCACCTGGAGGATGCAGCAAGGGCACCAAGGGCAGCTCAGCTCCCTGGGATGCTGTGTGACCACAGCACGGTCCCACAGGGATTGGGGAAGCTGAGCTCACCCCTAGGCATGGATTTCATTATCCTGCAGATTTCCTGCGCACGGAAAAAAACCCCAAAACAGCACCGAGAAGAGAGCAATGCCCTGCGTGGCCTCTTCCAGAGCTGTTCCCCAGCTCTGGCAGTCTCCAGGCTGTGCCCTGCAGGATGGGAGAGCAGCTCCCGCCAGCTGAGCTCCAGAAAAGCAGAAGGAAGGAAATTGCAGCTTTCTGAGAGCACTCGTGGCTCCAAGCCCGAGTGTTGACCCTGAGATCAGCTGGGTTGGGCAGAGCAGGTGCCAGGAACACCCAGGGCATGGATTTGATCCCTGGATGGGCCTTTCACTCCAGAATTGGACTCAATCCTTGTGGGTCCCATCCAGCTCAGAGCATCCAGTGAAATCTGTGGGCTTGGTGTCCTCCCAAACCCCTGGGAATTCTGCCTCAGGCAGGAATCCTCTTTTCCCAAAGCCTTCCTATGCCAGCACCTGAGGATAAGGGAGCTTGGGGACGGGACAGGGGGGTCCTGAGCATTCCCGTGCCTTTGGGGGGGCAATGAAATGTGGGGAACTTTGCCCATCCCAGCTGAGATCTGCAGGGGGAGAAGCCCTGGGTGTGTCCTCGTTGCTCTGTATCAGAAATGAGAATTTCCACACCTCTTTCCTGAGCTCTTCCAGCCCTTCCTCCCCAGCGGCTCCATGCTGGGGCTCCAAATGCCACGGCCGCATTCCTCCTTGAGCTAAAATGCAATTATTGAAGTGGTTAATCAGGCGTTTACTGGCGTGCCCAATTAAACTGTGCAAGGTAATAAAACACATCGGCCTTTTCTCCGGGTCGTTACCCCATTCCATCAGCCGGGCTGGGGTCACAATCGAGGCACGCCTGCCCTGAGCGCTTTTACATTGAATTTAAAAGTTAACAGGAGCTAACAACGCTCTCGGGAGCACAGGGCCAGGCAGGGTTAGGCTGCTGTGCTTTCCGAAGCTGTTTTAGACCAGTGCAGCCTCTCTGGGTTCATCACCCACCCCTCCTGTGCTGCTTAAAGTTTGCCTTCGATGCTTTGGGGAGGTATTGCTGGAAGGAAACCAAAATTTTTAAGGTGCTTGGGGTTCCCCAAAGGAGCGGGATCAACGCAAGGATCAGATGCTCGTTTCTAAGGACGCATTTAGGACTCGGTGTGACTTCTTTCACCCAGATAAGGATGCTGAGGGTCTGTTTAATTGTCTGCTTACCTGTCAGCCTTTTTTTTCAACTGGAAAAGCTCCCCCCACACTTTCCTCGGACTGAAAACTGGAAGGGAGCCAGAGAGGAGAGCTCAGCTGAGACCCTGGATTCTTTGCGTGGTTTAGATCTGCTCCGGGGTGTGAAGCTCTGACCTCTTTTGTTGTTGGGAGCTGCCTTTAAATAGGTTTCATGTGCTACATTTAATTGAGGCTTTAGCGGGCCTAACAGCCCTTTAATAAACCCTCCCTAATGAGCTGGCGTGTGGGAGTTCGAACCGCGGTGTAACCGAGAACCCAGAGCCCCCTCCCCTTACCTTGCTCTTGGAATTCTGTCATTCATTTGAGCTCCTTTAATTGCCCGCTGTGCCGGGAATTCAGCTGCGAGCTGGCCCGGGGCTCACGTAGCTTTAATCACTTCTCACGTGTGAGTTTAGACCCGACTTTAGCCCTAAAACCAGAGGCAAACCCAGCAGCTGCACCCCCAGGTAGGGCAGAGCTGCTGGGACAGAGCTCTGTGCTCACTGTCAGTGATTTGGGGGAAGAGCTGGTGGCAGAGGGTTTGTGATCCATCAGTGGAGGGGTTGGATTAGAGGATCTTTAAGGTCTCTTCCAACTCAAACCAGTGTGTGATTCTGGGATTTTGGGATTCTGGGATTCCTGTCCGGCTCCTTTGCATCCCATCTGGGAGGTGCTGCTGCCCCCAGGGGCACTCCCCAAAGGAAGAGGCACCTGCAGTTACATGGAACAAGTCTGAGCTCAAATTTAAGTCCCAGGTCACTGCTCAGGGTCCCCAGGGTGAGGTGAGGATGGTCCTGCTGAGTCCATCACTGAGGAATTCATGGATTCCCTCAGCAGGGAAGGGCTCTGCTGGCTCTCCCTCCCCAAGGAATGGGAAGAGGGGGTGCAAGGAGCGGGATGTGGTGCCAGGACAGGATTTTCACTCCTCTCCCTCTCCCTCCCTGGCTGCAGGTGGGGTGAAGCAGCACCAGTGCGATGCTGAGCTCAGGAAGGAGATCTCACTGGTTTGGCCCAACCTGTCCCAGAAAACTCTGGATCTGCTGGTGCCTCCTCACAAACGTAAGTGCTTCCAAGCTGGGGCCATCCCAGACACCTGGGAACCCTGGGTCAGGTTCTTCCCTCCTCGTCTGCCCTGTCCCAAGCCCCATCCAGGTCATCTGGAGGATGCAGCAAAGACACCGAGGGCAGCTCAGCTCCTTGGAATCCTCTGATCCCAGGCCAGAGCCTCCCTGGCTCTGTCACACAGGATTTGGGGAGCTGAGCTCACCTCTGGGCATGGCCTTTGTTATGCTGCAGGAGATTTCCTGGGCGTGGAAAAAACCAACCCCAAACAGCACCAAGAAGAGAGCAGTTCCCTGTGTGGCCTCTTCCAGAGCTTTTCCCCAGCTCTGGCAGCCTCCAGCCTGTGTGCCTTGCAGGATGGGAGAGCAATTTCTGCCAGCTGAGCTCCAGAAGAGCCAGAGAAGAAAAATTAAAGCTTGCTGAGAACTCCCAGAATCAGATGTGAGGTGTTTGGGGGCTGAAGGACCAAGTGTTGCTTGGTGCTGGGCAGAAGTGATGAGAAAATGGGAAGTTTGCTGTTACCTTGATTGGCTCTGGATTCCTGATTAATGAGAAGCAGCGCAGAGTAATAAAGGCATTGGTAATTAAGAAAAAAAGCAATGGTAATTAAGAAAAATTAGGGAGCCAAGGAGGTGCAAATCAGTAGGCAGTGACTGCTGAAGTCCTTCCCCTCCCCTCCTCTCTTGAGTCCCACTGCTGCTCCAGTTCTTTTTTCCCGTGGTGAGTGCTCTGGTGCTGGGCAGGGAAGGGCTGTCCCGTGGCTCTGAGGGAGAAAAAAACCATCTGGAAAAATGAAATATTCCTTAAATGTGTTATTAACCCATTGTAGCCCCGTTCACTGCAACTCTGAGGAGCAGGAATGAGGCTGCTCTGTTCATAGAGGGCTGCCTGTGGGATGGATTTAGGGATTCTGTGGCTCTGGGATGGATTTAGGGATTCTGTGGCTCTGGGATGGATTTAGGAACTGTCTTAGCAATGCTGACAATGCCACTGAGTTTTCCTGCCTGTTTTTTCCTACACAGTCCCTGTGTTTGCCACAGAGAGCTCCAAGCCAAGGCAGTGACAGGCAGAGCTGAACAATCTGTTGTAACCTTTTCTCTGTTTTTTTTTTTCTTCTTTCCTCTACTTTTCTGTGCCTGTTTTGCCTCATTATTCTCACGTTGCTTCTTCCCTCTCCCTGTTTCTCACACCCATTCGCTGTTATTTCTTATTCCTGTCTTTTCCTCATGCTTGGAACGTCCCTGCTGTGTTTTCCCTGTGCTCTGGCAGCTGATGAAATGACTGTGGGGAAGGTCTACGCAGCCCTGATGATATTTGACTTCTACAAGCAGAATAAGAACAGCAGGGAGCAAGTCCAGCCCCCTGGGGGCCTGTGCCAGGTACAAAAGGGGTCTTTCCATCCTCCCTCCTGGGCAGCTTTCACAGGAATCACCAGCAGGATTCATCCAGAAGGTCTGGCTGCTCCTCCAGGCAGGGTTGGAAAATGCTGGCTCAAAAATGGAAACCTCTCTTGAAAGTTTCTCCCAAAGAAATATTAAAAAAAAAAAAAAATTGTCGCAGTTGTGTCTTCCAGTAGATCCAGAATGATCTTTGCCAAAAAAATAACAGCTGATCTTTGAAAATCTAAATCCTGTGTATAAAAGTGGCCTGGGGAACACCAAAAGATTTCCTTGGGAGACCAAAGAATTGTGGAAAGCTGCTGATGTTATTTTTGAAAATAGGAATTACTCGAAGTCATTTGGGCTCCTGTAGATTTGAAGGTTTTTTTACAAATTCTAGAAAATATTCTCACACTACTGGGATGGAAAGCCCAATCCTTTCCAGTAGGACACATTCCCATTGTTTTTGGGATCTAGCTGATGTCCAGCACGGGCTGGAGATCTGCCCCACACATGGGTGGCTGTAACAAATGTGGAATTGCACAGCCAAATGTGGAATTGTGGGAATTCCCTGCTGTGCTCTGGGGGCTGGGAGAGCATTCCGAGGGAAGGGGGATGGAGGCAGGACTTGGGAGAACATTCAGAGGGAAGGGGATTGCAGCAGGATTGGGAGAACATTCAGAGGGAAGGGGATTGCAGCAGGATTGGGAGAACATTGAGGGAAGGGGATTGCAGCAGGACTTGACTCGTACCAGGTGTCCCTCAGTGCCTCTCCCAGCTGTGCCCAGGCTGGGGTGGCCTTTCTGCTGCACCAGGGTGCCAAATTGGACTTCTTTATGGATTGGGAAAATGCCTGCAGCCCATCCCAGGTCTCACAACTCTGACAAGCTCCCCTTGTGCTTGGCAGCCCGGGCCAGTGTCCCTGTTCCACCCCCTGAAGGCCACCCTGGAGCAGACCCAGCCCTTCAGCAACGCCAAAGCCTTCCTGCGCCAGAAGAGCTCGGCCTCCCTCAACAATGGGGGAGCCTTGTGAGTATCCCTGACCCCCCTGGGGGTCCCCCCATCCACCACTGCTGCCCCAGGACCGAGGCCAGCAGCCCCTTGTCACCACTATGGCCAGGACAGTCCCCACTGGTGGCTGCTCCCCTGGTGGTTGTCCCTGTGCTGGCAGCGTTGGGATCTCGGTGTTTCCTTCATGGATCCTCACTGGAGAGCTTCCCACTGCTCCTGGGAATTTGGGACCGGTGCAAAACAACCAAGCAAACCCCACTGACCATCCCTGCGATGAGTTTTTGGGAGGCCAGAGATGCTTGGGAAGGAAATTCATCCCTGGAGCTCGTGGCACAGGGTGACAGCAAGTGCTTGCCACAACACAAGCTGTGTCTTTGGGAAAATTATCCCTCTGTGGAGAGCTTTCCAAACAGTCCTAGTGACAGTGATCCCTAATCAATTCTCCATTTCCTGCTCTCCAGGTGATTTTCCTCTGGATTATGAGTGCTGTGGATTTTTAAGGTTTATAAACACCCCAAATAATCCTGATTGGGAAACCAACAGCTGGCTCAGCAGCTGGTGAAGGGACTTCAGCAAGGCTGAGGTGTTTGACCAGTGTCCAGCACACAAAATTGGTCTGAACTCCCAAATTCTTCATTGTCCATCAGGAATTAAGGGGCAGAAGTTGTTTTCCTTAATTACTGGAAAAAAAAAAAATTATGGCAGGTCTGATTTCCTTGTTCTCATGGGATCTTCAGGCTCTACAGGGAAAAACCCCAGGGGACCTGAGAGCTTCACCAGCCTCAAATCCCAAACAGATTTTCACACATGAAACACCAAAGTTTGGTTTGCCAAATTCAGCAAAATCTCTTTGCAAAAGGATGAATCTTTTTCCCTGTTTTCCTTTGGACAGGCCACCCCCAGAGGGAGGGATCAAAGAGTCCAGTTCCTGGGGGACCCAGCGCACCCAGGACGTGTTTTATGAAACCAGGAGCCCAGCTTTCGAGCGAGGCCACTCCGAGGAGATCCCCATTGAGAGGGTGAGCAAGCAGGGGGAAGGTGGCAAGAGGGAGGTGCAGATTTTAGAGCTGTGGGAGAACTTGAGAAATTTGGGAACACTCAGAAAAAGCAGGGGAAGACGGGGTGATATGCAGGAGATTTTAGAACTGGTGGTACTTGAGGAATTTTTTAAAAAGTGTTTAGAAAAAGCAGGTGAGACAGGGTGAGATGAAGGAAATTTTAGAAGTGTGATAGAACTTCAGAAATTTAAGAAAATGTTCAGAAAAAGTAGGTGAAGGTGAGGTGAGGTGAAGGAAATTTTAGAAGTTGAGAAATTTAGGAAAACGTTCAGCAAACCAGGTGAAGATGGGGTGAGATGCAGGAAATTTTAGAACTTCAGAAATTGAAGAAAATGTTTAGCAAACCAGGTGAAGACAGGGTGAGATGCAGGAGACTTTAGAGCCGTGGTGGGATTTCAGAAGTTTTAGGACGTGTTTAGAAGAACCAGGTGAGGACAGGGGGACCTGCATGAGCAGAAGATCTGTCCCTTGAGGGGGCTTTGTTCTGTCTCTTGTTTTCTGGAGCATTGTGGAGAAACCCCAAACCTGGCAGCTCCCACAGCCTGACCTGGCTGTGCTTTTCCTGGAATTCTCTCTTGCTGCCACAGGTTACCTGAGGTTTTCTCTTCCCATCGTCTCCATCCCGCTATCCCAGCTCACATGAGGGGTTTCAGAATGGGTTTTCCAGTCCCAGCTGGGGTTCCTGGCTGGTGGAAGAGCTCATCCCACTGCTGCTGGGCTGTCCTTGCTGAGGACAGAGCAACCTGGGCTCTCCCCAGCTCTTCAGCTGCTCCTTTTCCCACACCAGCCTCTCTTCCCAGTCAAACCAAACTTCAGCAAGCTGATGGTGCCTTCAAAGCTGAGGCTTCTCTTCCTGCTGCTGAAACTGATGCCTTGAGAGGCCTCCTAGAAACAGAGACCAGACAGAAATAAGGGAATAAAGGTGGGGATTTATTGGAAAGGCCTTCAAAGGAACTCCCTGGGGAGCCAGAGGCTGCTGCCCAGATGGGCCCCGAGATGGACGACAGGCCACGAGTTCTTCCCACTTTGATGGGTTTGGTTCATTTGCAGCTCAGGGTTCATTCTCCAATTCAAGCTTCAGTTTAATGGTGTCATTTCCCCTCAGCTTGCCCCCCTCTCAGAGGCTTTTGGTTGATACTTTTTGGGCCCAGTTTGGGCTGGGTGTCCTTGGAGAGCAGCCCCGGAGAGGCTTTGTTGTGTGTGCCCAGCACAGAGAGCAGCACTGAACAGGGAACAGGCAACTCCAGAGTGACACACCAGGCAGGGCAGGGGTTGGACAAGATAAAAGTTACAACCTGAGGCATCAAAACCATTCCATGTTTTGGTCAGGTGGTGGAAATGAAGGAGATCAGCCCCACAGTTGCCAACGGAGAGCCCCAGCCAGGCCTGGAGAGCCAGGGCCGGGCGGCCTCCATGCCACGCCTGGCTGCCGAAACCCAGGTGAGAGACGGGGACGTCACCGGTGCTGGGAGCCTGAGAGTGGGCAGAGAGCTCAGCATCTTCCCTCTGCTCCTCGTGGCTTGGGAATATTGGCTTTAAAAGATGTGGAGACAGGAATGCAGCCCTTGTGCTGGGATGTGCCCGGGATTCCCTTTGGGATGTGCCCGGGATTCCCTTTGGGATGTGCCCGGCATTCCCTGCAGGAATGGCAGCTGTTCCTGTGCAGTCACAACCCTGTCCCCAGTTTTACTCCTCCCTGCTTGCAGCAAAAGCAGCCTGGGGTGATCCCTGAGCTGAGCTACCCAGCAGTGCCTGGGTCCCTGCTTGGGGACCATTTGCAGACTGGATTCCCAGAAGGCACATTTCCCATTAATTGTGGGCCATCCCTCCAGCCAGCCAAGCCATGTTCCTGTGCCCTGTCCTTGGAAAAAGCTGGAATTGTGCTGTGACACGCTCAGGTGGATGCAGTAGGCACAGGGACCAGCAGGGAGCTGTGCCTGGAAGCTGCACTGGGACACTGAGTGTGCTCCCTGGTTTTTCCTGTACTGTCACCTTGGCCAGTAAATGGTGTTGAGCATTTCCCTTGCTGGTTTAATTTCTTTTTTTAAAGAAATCTCCTCCCTAGAGTTGACTGTCACAGCGACTTAGGATGTCACAGATCATTTGTGGCCATCTCACACGTTCGTTGCTGTTTGTCCCCAGTGCTGCCCAGCCACCTTCCAGCCCCCTCTGTGTCACAGCATCTCACCCCTCGTGTCCTGCCCCATTCCCAGGGCCTGATTCACACAGCCAGGAGGGAGCAGCCTGGCCTTGGGCTCTGTTTCTGTGGCTCTGCACGGTGCAGGACCTGCAGCCCCCCAAAGTGAGACCCCAGGGTGTGCACCCACAGCAGGAATTGTTGTGCCATCGTGCTGGGGCTGCCTCTCACCAGCCAGGGGATTTCCCACCTGGCTCCAGAAACTGCAGTCTTTGTGGGAGCCCTGGGATTCTCTGGATTATCCTCAGCATGCTTAATTCAAGCAGCAGCCCACAAAGCAAAGCTTTTCTCCATCCCTTCTCCCTTCCCAGGCACCATCCTTCACCCCAGGCCACACGGAGCCTCTTTCCTTCCTTGCCAGGGCAGCTGGCAGAGCCTTTCCTTGGGAAACTCCTCTCCCTGGCACTCAGATATTTGCAGCAGTGTCCCTGATGCCTTTTCCTCTGGTGCCAAAAACATGAGTCAGATGCAGTTAGGGTGATAAAAGGGTACCTGGAGGTGAGGATCCTCAGGTGCACCAATCCATGAGGTGGAAAAGGGCGAGGGTGCCCTGGCTTGACGTGTGCACAATTCTTACAGATTCTGAAAATTAGCACATCTAGGAATTAGGAACCCACCTTTGGAAGTCATTCCCCCAGTTCTAGTCCTGATGCCTCAATGTGGCTCCCTGAAAACATGGGCCAGACAGGAATAAGGGAATAAAAGCAGGTATTTATTTGAAGAGCCTCCAAAGGTTCACCCTGGGCAGGCCAAAGGCTCCACCCAAATCATGAGTCATGAGTTCTTCACATTTTTATGAGTTTGGTCCATTTGCATATCAGGGTTAATTCTCCAGTGGTAACTTCAGTTCATGATGTAATTATTAACATAATTAATAATAAAATTATTATGATGATAAACTTATCCCAAGTTTGCCCCTCCTCTCCAGAGGCTTTTAGTTCGCACATTTTGGGGCCTGGGGCAATCAAAGAGCAAACCTGGAGAGGTTTGTTAGAGAACAGCAGCTGACAGGGCACAGGAAACTCCAGAGTTACACACCAGGCAGTGCAGGATTTGAAAAATATGAAAGTTAAAACTTAAGGCATCAGCACCAGGCTCCTGGAATTTTTGTCTTTTTGCCTGGGAAAATGTTGGAATTCAGCTACAAATGCAGCTGCAAAGCTCCAAGTGTACATGTGAAGGATACAGAGAATACAGAACATATGAAAAGGGTAAAAACCCAAAAGGCCAGCATCCCTGACAGGAGCATGGCTTGTGTCCCCCAGGGTGCCACTGCCCCTCGTGCTACCCCTGCTTGTGAATCAGGCCCGGGCTGTCAGGAGGAAGCTCATTATTAACACAAAGCTCAGAGTTGTGGTGTGGGTGAATAACCGATGTCCTCTCTGTGTGTGTCTCCCCTCCATGCCCCCCACCCTCCCCTCACATTCTGCTCTACCCCTCCCCATCCTTTCCCTTCTTTCTAACTCTGATTTGCAATGCTCTCCCTTCCTGGAACATCTCCCCTTTCTGTTTGCCTCTCTCTCCTTTTTTTTTTTCTTTTTCTATTCTCCCAAACCACCCCCTCCCGTGTGTTCTCCCCTCCCGGCTCTCCGCCTCCATCCCGGTGTCTGCTGCACATCCGATGTCTGACCCCGGCTGCACTGGGGCTGCTGCCCATAATGTCCCTCACCTTGGCCGAATTGTTTGCAGAGGAGCAAAGCACGGGCACCTGGGAGTTACCTGGCAGTATGTAGCTCGCACTAAATTGTATCCTCTTCAATCCATCCTAGCAATTAATTGACCTGCCTTGAACCCTCGACTTTTCTCCCCTCTCATCTGGAGTTGCAGCCTCTCCCTCTTTTTCCACTTTTCCACCTTTCCCTCGCTGCTGGCTCTGGGAGCAGGGCTTGGGTGGGTGATTTGCTTTTTTTCCTCCTTTTTTAATTTTTTTTTTCATTTTATTTGGGATTTGTTTCTTTTCGTGCCTCGTTGCTCAGGAATTTAGGCAGTCAAAACAATCGGCCGGCTAATGAAGAAGCAATTAGGAGCTCTCTGCAGGGGTGCCTGAGGTCTCCCGAGGTTTTTTGGGAGCCTGGGCCTCCCTTAACAAGAGCGTTGCCAGGATTTATGGAAAAGGGATTCGTTGCTTTGCCACTGATTCGTGTCAGGGGGACTTCTGTCCCTGGAGTGAGCGTGGAAGCAGGACCAGAGCCCAAAAGGAAATGTTCACTTCTTGACAATTTACTTGGGTTTGTTTGGGGTTTTTTGGTGTTTTTTTGGTTTGATTAGGTTGGTTTTTACTTTTGGTTTGTTGTTGGTTTGGTTTGTTTTGTTGGGTTTTGGGTTTTTGGGTTTTGTTTGTTTGGTTGGTTTTGGTTGGTTGGTTTTTGGTTTGGTTTTGGGTTTGTTTTTTGGTTTTTTTTGTCTTTGGATTTTTCTGTTGCTTTCTTCCTGGCAGCTCCTGTATCTGGATGTGTTTTTAGTGGGAAGTACTTTCACTTCCCATATTTTTGCCCATCAGACTGTCCAGTTTCCAGCCCCCTGCCCTCCCCTCAGCACTGAACAAGGACAGACACGAAGCTCCTGAATGTAAATTTTTCCCCACACAAACGAGGGCCACAAGAGGTGACCCAAAAGCAGCACAGCGTGATCCTGCTGATGGAATTGGTGCTTCAGGGACATACCACAGGCTTTGTGTGTTTTTTTCCCTCATCCCGACTTTGTGCCTGTGATGAACATTCCAGCACCGGGATCCCAACTGCCCTTCAGTGGGAAGCACCAAAATGTGGGTAACTGCCCAGATTGTGCCTTTACACCCAGGATAATCTACCCTCCAGGGCAGGGAGGGTGTTTTTTCCTCTCAAAATAACGAGCAGAGCTGTGAAACAATTGCCTTTGCCCTGGGTAAATATCAGGGGGAAGCAGAGATCTGGATTTCGGGATAAGCAAACAAAAGAGAACAGACAGGAAAAATAATGCAGAGCTCTCAGGAAAGGTTACAGGGAGCAGAGTAAATGTTCCGTGAGAGCTGCTGTTGGAGGCACTTACTGGGTTGGGAATTCAAACAAGTGCAAGGCTGAGGGACTGGGGAACATCCCGAATTTCCCTGCTGGGCTGGAGCACTGTGCCCTGAGACCTCTCCTCTGGCACACCCAGGGAAGCCTCCAGAGGATGGGTGAGGTGGTGTCTCCACTGCCCCTGGCACAGGGAGAGGGTCCAGCAATGCTCTTGCTGCCCTCAGTGCCCAGATTTTTGGACACAAATGTTTCTAAAACAGCAAAAGCAAACCCAGGTATTCTATTCTGGACATCCTGTTAGGATTGCAGGATGCCCAAGAGGGCTTCAGAGAGTGATGGTGGGACCAGAGAGGTTTAGATGTTTGGTGGGAGTTGTCTTCAGTTGCAGGGAGACAGAAGGAATTTCCCAGTAGCTTGACCTGTACCTCACCTGATTTTTTCCTGATTTTTCCAAAAATTCCTGATTTTTCTCCCCCTCCACGTGGTGCTCAGCAGTGCTGCCTGCTTTCCCCTTCGGAGCTGCTTTGGGACGCAGCCCTGGAGCAGCTGGGGGTGCTGCTGGTGTTGGGGAGCTCCCCTTGCAAGGCACTTGGCTGCTGCTGTGCCCCGCTGAGCTCGCTGCTGTGTGTGCTGTGCAGTGCTGCCCTGTGGATTGGCACCCAGGGGCCGCTCCCCAAATTCCACCCTCAATCCACATCCCACAAATCCCCCCGGTTCTCTCCAGTGAATCATTTCTCTCCTTGCCCCTCCTTACCCCTTCCTCTCGCTGTTTGACCCCTTCCATGCCGGGAACCAGGCGGCCGAGCGGGTCCCTCACCCCGCCGCGTGTCCCTCCGTGTTCCCCGCAGCCCATCCCGGACACGAGCCCCATGAAGCGCTCGGTCTCCACGCTGACCCCGCAGCGCCCTCACGCCATGCACCTCTACGAGTATTCCCTGGAGCGGATGCCTCCGGAGCAAGGCCACCACCACCACCACCACCGCTGCCACCGGCGGAAAGAGAAGAAGCAGAAATCCTTGGACAGGGCCGCCCATCACTTGGCTGATGGACAAGCTGGTGAGTGCTTTGCCAGCCAGGATTTGTCCTTTGGCACCCTCCTTTTCTGTAGCACCGTGGATGGGCAGAAAAACCACACCGAGTCCAGGATTTTGTATCAATGGCAGCAAAGCTTTAATGGTTTTTCCTCAGGCTTTTATATGTTAATTCACAAAAAGTGTGTTAAATGGCACACGGTAATTGGTCCTCGGGCCATCCACCCCTTGAGGGGATTGGCCAAATTCTAAGACATCCATTCCCAAATATTTTGCTGGTTAGAGCCATAACAATCTGACAAAACAATCTGCAGGTGCCAGTGTTTACAAAATGGTAGCTTTGTTTTCGATGGCTTGCATGGGAAGCACAGAACTCTCCCAAAATGCTGCAGAGAGCTGAAAGATTTCTCTGCTAAAAGCTTTTCAGCATCCACACCTTTCAAGTAAGATTTGGGGTCCTGCCTGCGTGGAAGGACCTCCCTACCCCACCCACGTTGGTGATCCCCCTCCCCAACATTCTCCTTTCAGTAGCCCAGTCTGGAGAATCCTCGTCCAGGGACAAGAAGCAGGAGCGTGGCCGCTCCCAGGAGAGGAAGCAGCACTCGTCCTCCTCGTCCGAAAAGCAGCGCTTCTACTCCTGCGACCGCTACGGCAGCCGGGACCGTGCCCAGCCCAAATCTGCTGACCAGAGCAGGCCCACGTCCCCCAACGGGGGCCCAGAGCACGGCCCACACAGACAGGTGAGGACAGGCAGGGTGGGGAAATGGCCCCGAGCTCTGCCAGAGGGATCTCTGTGCTTTTTCTGTGTTTTGCTCGAATGAAAGGAGGTGGAATGGGGAAGGAAGGCCAGGTAGAAGCGGGTAAAGCCATTGAGGTCCTGCTTGGGGCTTTTTTTGTTGGAAAAATCCTCCAAGTCCAAGCTGTGCCCAATCCCACCTTGTTCCCAGCCCAGAGTGCTGAGCACATTCAGCACCTCCAGGGATGGGGACTCCAAACCTCCCTGGGCAGCCCCTTCCAATGACCAACCACCCTTACCATGAAGGAATTCTTCCTGATGTCCAACCTCCCCTTGTAGGCTGTTTCCCCTTATCCTGCTTCCCCTTACATAGGAGCAGAGCCCGACCCCAGCCTGGCTCCACCCTTCTGTCAGGGAGTTGTAGAAACCAAAAAGCTCCTCCCTGAGTCTCCTTTTCTTCAGGCTAAAATTTATTTCTCCTTTCTTTTGTAACTGTGAGGGGCTCAGGCCCTTGGGAAAAGCTGGGCAGCTTCCCCTGGATAGATAGAAAGCTGGGCAGCTTCCCCTGGATATTGGGAGAGCCAGGCAGGGCAGAACAAGCACTGATTGACAGCCCTGATTGGTTGATAGGAAGGAAAAAGTGCACTTTAAAATTAAAGGTCTGCTCTCAAAATGTTAGGTCGGGAAAGGCTGAGGGATTTTTCAATGCACTCATGTCCTGCCTTGGGAGAATGCAAACAGAAATGGGAAAATGGGCCCTTTCCTCTCACCCGTGGCATTTGTGTAAATTACTGCAGCTTAGTTCCCTCTCCCGTGGCATTATCAGTAACCCAGGAAGCTGCCAGACCCTTCTCCAACCCCAAAATCAAACGTGTGACATTAAAGAGGAGAAGGTGAATGCATTTCTCTTAAAGGAAACTGTTAAAGCCTGTCCAGAAAGCTTCTGGTTGTTATTTTTTCAGAAATTGGCTATTAAATCCAAGGGCATTTCATTCCCAACTTGCAAAAAGCTGGTCCCCCAGATGCTCCTTCCTTGTGGAATCAATAATAATAATAATAATAATAGTAATAATAATAATAATAATAATAATAATAATAATGATAGT